>OZ018335.1:6301584-6744084 GCA_963969495.1 Ceratothoa steindachneri | reverse complement strand
AGTCCTTTTATTTCCCACTTTAATGTTAAAAACGCCTAAAATGGTGCAAAAACCACAATAAGTGGTTGGATCAGTGGAGGAATGTCATCTTCTCTGACGGATCATCCTTCACGCCTTTTTCTTGATCCAGATTGCCTGACCCCAACCGTGAAGCATGGAGGTGGTTCTGTGGTAGTTTGGGAAGCTATATAGTGTAATTCTCATGATCCTGTGATGCTACTGAACTGAAGGGTGACTTCTAAGAAGTATTTGTCAATTTTGAGAGACGAAATTATTCCAATGGTACAATCAGTGTTTTCCATCGCTGGGACAATCTTCCAGGACAATAATGCGCTGATCCGGACAGCTAAAATTGTTCAGAACTGGCTAGAAGAGTACAAGAGTGATGTAGAACACTTATATTGGTTCTCACAATCAAGAGATCTTCACACAATCGAACATCTCTGGTGTATTTTGGAGGAGCAAGATTCTGCTTCAGGAATGGCTGGAAATTCCCTTAGCCACTGTCCAAAATGACTCTATTCTTCGACGTATTGAAGCAGTTATTGCTGCCAGAGCAGCACCACCTCGATATTAAATAATAAATTTGTTATTTAACATGTTATTTTCATTATTCTGAAAAACCCCTGTATATGTGTATGTAAGTAATGGGATACAAGCTAAAACCTTCTGTTTATTCCTCTCTCAGGGAATATTGAGGAAAAACTTCAATACGAATAAAGGTATTCCCTAAAACTGGAAGCCAATAAGAAAAAAAATACAGCAGATTAAATATGTATGTTAAAATTAAATTTTTACAGATTGACTCGAAGTTTCTGTCTTCAAGTTTCCAAATGGCTAAGAACTGTTTCGTCTAAATAGTTAAAAGATGACGTATTAAGGCAAGGCCAAGTTATCCTTTTTTTATGGACACGTTTCAATACAAGATGTTTTTTGACATATATAGAGTGGTGTCATACGTTCCGTGCTCCCATAACACACCTTTTTATCTAATTCTAAATCTTGAAGTGTTGGTACTGAGACATTTAAATGTTAAAATGTGATACAGAAATGTGTGGTTGGACTTAATATTGTTAGATTTCCTTTTGTTTTATTTGTGTTAAAAAAAATCTCACGCACACAGTGCCCTAAACACCAGTCAGGAAGCCTGTAGCTATAATGTGATTGGTGGGTGTTTTTATTGGAACTCTAGCACCCTGTAGAGCAAAAAAAAAGTACAGTGGTCAGTCGTTCCCAACTGGATATGACACGGTCCCCCCCTCCCCCTTGAATGTATTACCGGTGGGGTTAAATTCAGTGGCGTGCGGTGACTTTTGAAGATGATGAAGCAATTCAGGTTTTACAAAAATAAATATGTTGATTAAAAATAACTATAAAATTGTAAGCTACTCACTTTATTTGAATGTTTTTTTACTTTATTTAAATTTTAAAATAGCTTCTGTAAGTATGCACAACCAGCTAGCCAAGATGTTCTATCATATTGACCTACATCGTATTTGCGAGTGCAACACTTTGTTTTAGATGCCATCTAGTGATGGCGTAGGTTTTAATAATAGTTTCTCTTCCATTATAAGTCATCGCGCTGAACTTCCTTTTTCAATATTTTTTCCATAATGCAATCGCATTTGCTCCCAACTTCATTTATTATTATTATTAAAGTTCCAAGCCACAACCGCAACTGGAAGAGCAAATAGCTATAAGCCCAAGGGCCCCAGCGGGGAAAGAAACCTGGTATGGAAAAAACGAAACAAAGATTAAGAAAAACATAATAAATAAATAGAAAATCAAAAAAAAAAAAAAAAAAAATTAAATGCTATAATGTTAAAAATATTATAATATTATATATGTGTGGATAATGAATAAAATATTAAAGTTATAAGTTTCTGTTAATTAAAAATGTATTAGCACCCACTTTAAATTTCTGAAGTTCCAAGGACTCAACAACAACACTAGGAAGTTCATTCCACAGTTTAGTTGTGTTAGGAATGAAACTTCTTGAAAACTGTGTTGTGTTGAATCGCATAGGCGTAAAGGCCCTACTATTGGCATTTAGTACACCTCTGGTAACTCGTTGAGGGGCATATAAATTGGGCAGATCGTGATGCAGTGGATGATCTGCATTGTTAAAAATTTTATATAAGATGCATAAGGAGCTTATTGCTCGCCTGTGCCACAGATCAACTTTGAGGTCAGGAATTAAAAATTTTATTGCTCTCAAATTTTTATCTAATAAATTAAGATAAGAGTTGGCTGCCGAACTCCAAACAGGGGCGCAATATTCAAAACACGGAAGAATAAAAGCATTAAAACAATTTTTAAGAACAGTCTGCTCTCCAAATACTTTGTAAGATTTCCTCAAAATGCCAATTTTTTGAGCAATAGAGGAGGAAATAGATCGAATGTGATTCTCAAAAGTAAACCTAGAGTCAAGCATAACTCCAAGCAACTTAAAAGAATCACATATGGAGATGGGAATGTTATTTATTAAAAGATCTGGATGGGGAGGATCTAGTGTTCTGGATCTGCTAACAATCATACTCTGGGTTTTCTTTGCATTTAACTTCATGCCCCATGAAGTGCACCAAACATTTATCTTAGCCAGATCTCTATTTAAAGACTCTGCAACCGATGCTCTCAACTCAGGAGATGGGACTGGGGCTATTAGAGTAGCATCATCAGCATAGGCTATAAGTCTATTTTCCAGTCCAAACCACATATCATGGGTATATAATATAAACAGTAGAGGACCAAGAACACTGCCTTGTGGTACACCAGATAGCACCTCTCTCTCATCACTAAAATTATTGTCAACATAAACCTTTTGATGTCGATTTGTTAAAAATTGTTCAATAATATTTAAAAATACACCACCTACTCCCAACTGCTTCAACTTAAATATCAGGGCCTTATGATTGACACGGTCAAATGCGGCACTGAAATCCAGGCCAACTAAGCGAACTTCTTGACCAGAGTCTAATGATTTTTGGACAATGGTGGAGACTGTGAGAAGTGCATCACAAGTGCTCAGACCCTTACGAAATCCAAACTGTAAAAAGGGAAACAGACGATTAAGCTCGGCAAATGTACTTAAACGTTTAGCTAGTAAACGTTCAAAAATCTTAGATAGAACAGGAGTTATAGAAATGGGCCTATATTCAGTAGGGTTAAAACTACCACTTGCACTTTTACATAGTGGAGTGATGTTACCAATTCTCCAACATTCGCAAAAACTACCACTCCTCGCCAGCTTCCGAAGAATAACGGAAAGCTTGGGAGCCAAATACTCTGCAGTTTTCTTAAAGAATAAAGGGAATATACCATTTGGGTCAGTACCACCATAAGCATCCAGATCAAGAAGTAACTGTTTTACTTCACTTGAACGGAAAGCAATCTTGTTTAACCTTGGTTCAGGGAAACAAGTGTCAGGTAGAGTTAGATTCTCATTACTTTGTTTATTATCAAAAACATCAGCCAACAGTGTTGCCTTTTCTTCAGGACTAAGGGTAATGGAACCATCAGGTTTAAGAAGGGGTGGCATAGATGAATCATTCCCAAAAAGAGCAGACTTGAGAGTGGTCCAGAATTTGTGGGAATTTGCTGTGCGCTGAAGAGTTCCCTTTGTGGTAGTATTGAATTCAACTTCAGCATTATTATATACCCTCTGAGCTGCTGTTCTGTAGTGCACATAATTATCCCATAGAAAGGCAGATCTACTCCCCTTCCACAGGTTGTAGGCTTCTTGTTTCCGCATATGAGCCCTCTTACAGTCATCATTAAACCAGGCTTTGTCCTTAGTGCGATATCTGATCATACGGAATGGAACATGTCTATCAATAATTGAAACAATTTTATCATTCAAAATACGAACTGCTTCAACCTCCTTATATATTAGTGGCCAGTTGATCCGGGAGATATCATTTAATATATTGCACCAGTCTACTTGAGATTTGAAGAATACTTTGCTTGTATGAGCTATATTAGGAATAGATTGCTCAATACAGATAGTTATAGAAATTGCACAGTGGTCAGAAGTTCCCACAGGAGGATCAACAGCACCTGTAACGACTCCAGGGGAATCAGTGAAAACCAAGTCAAGGCAGTTCCCAGATGAATGGGTAGGCTCCCTAATGACTTGCTCACAACCCGACTCACACGCAAAATCATAAGCCCTGATACCATGACAGTCAGTAGGGGAGACAGAAGACAGCCATTGCCTATGATGAGCATTGAGGTCTCCCATAAATACAAAGCAGGCTTTCCGGTCATTTTCCTGTACCTTGGCCATGGCAAGGAGCAGACAATCAAAAATAGTATCATCTAAGTCTGGATTGCGATAGACAGAAAAAAGATAAAAATTATTTTGCTTACCACATACTTTCATAACTTGCATCTCATGGCAAGAACAAGCATAGGAGGTCTTTGAAGCAGAGTAACCATTCCTAATGTAAACTGCCATTCCTCTAGCCCTAGGAATGGCATCACGCCTAAGTAAAATTGGTTTTTTGAAGCCTGGTATAAGTAGTTCAGAGACATGCCTCATATTTGAAACCAGGGTCTCTGAACAGAGTAAAATGTCATGAGACTTGGATGAAGCAGTCAAGTCTTTAATATTGGCATGTAGGCCCCTAATATTAATATAGAGTAGACGACATTTTATCTGACGAGGATAACCAGGTCCAGGGTTGAGCTCAATATCTCCTGATAAAATTAAAATCGATATTAAAAAAATAATATTAGCAACAAGAACTTCAACAAAAATAACAATTTGTACAACAACAACAACAACAATTTGTACAAAATTATTCAATAGCAAAACTTTCATTAACTGAATATTATATGTCGGAAAAAAAACTGGTCAACATGATGGAGCCGACACATCATGCAAGGCAAAATTCCCTTCAGGACGCCACAACAACTGAGGGAGGACAGTAATGATGACTTTGGAATGAAAAAGAATAAAGAAAAGAGAAAAGAAAAGAATAGACCAAGGCAACCTCTTGAAAAGCCATCAGAGCCTCTTTGCTCATCTATTAAGCCTGCCCTACACACCATTTGAGTAAAACAAGAGGAGGAATGAAAAATAGGAAAGTATGCCTAAATGTACCCTTAGGCAGGGATCTCAAACACAAGAGAGTGGAAGACCATGGTACAGAGGCTATGGCACAATCCAATGCATGAGAACACCTTTCTGTCAGGGAGGTCCCTTAGCCTTTGACTGAAGTGTCTATCCACAAGACAGTGGAGGGTTTGGATTCAGAGTTATCCCTCTCCTAGGCGGATTGTCAACCAAGACTTCGAGCTCCACCTGCCCGGGTTTGAGTTCGGAGTTGTCCCTCTCCTAGGTGGATTGTCACACAAGACTATGAGCTCCACCTGCCCATACCGTAACCCTGGTATAGGGTGGCTACCGAGCGCTACGCCTTGCCAAAGGGCGACTCGTGATTTTGTCCGGGGCTGCTTATTCAGTTTATTCGCAACTAACCTCTATATCTAGAGGCCTTCCCCCGATCCGCAACCTGGGGACCCGATGGATGGGAGTTGTCATCACCAGCACCATTTTGTTTAAAAGGGGGTTATCACTTAAAAAAAATAATAAAAAATAACACCACAATTATCTAAGCACTGCCTCAGGGCTACTGACTAATCTCAAAGATACGAAGGGTGACTACTGACTATGGTAGTCCCGCCACAATCCCGGAAATATTAACAAAATGCTTAAGCTATAAGAGCTTAACCATACTAGAATTTTTGCTATTTAGCTGCTTTCTTTCTCAAAATCAGTATATAAATATAACCTATAAATTTGTTTAACCTTCAGAGCATAATAATAGTTACGTCAATGCGTCTTAGATATTTTGTTGCTTTTTTCTAGATTCTTGCTACTCGGCAGGGTTGCCAGATGCAAGCAGATGACCTCAAAGCTAAATTTACTTCCTTCTCCGTATACAAATAGGTTATTTTTTTCTTAATTCTAACACGGCGTTGAAATATCTAAATAAAAATCATAAAACTCTAATGACTGTATATTATTGCTAAGAAAAGCAAAACATCTTTTAAACTATTCATCCCAAAGCACCCAAAAGCAGAAGTATTATTGAAATTAAGAGAAAAAAATAGAGTAGAAATCTTGACGAAAAGGATGCATTTCTTCAATTGCAGTCAGGCCCATCGGGGTCTAACGCCAATTCGATTGACAGTGAACGGTACCGTTTGGCGTATACGAGTATAGGCAAGCTTAAATGTGAGAATAAAATTGATTCTGCTGTCATATTAATTAATTGTTGGGGGGAATTTCTTTTTCTTTTTTTCTTAAATTGGAGAAGCATTGCTTCCTTTGCTTCCATTGACTGCATGCTACTAGTTAAGTTGTAATCGAACTTCCGCTTCCTAGCTGTTGCGTGAACGCTTGCACAGGGGGCGCTATCAAACTCTCAGAGCATGCAACGACCTCTCACCACTCTAACCTCGTCCCTCAGGACAGCCCCACCCTTAATTGTGGTAACGTGGACAGGGTCCTACAGCAAAGACTGTAGGATCAAAAGCTTTCTCTCTTAATCTCAAAAGCGGTTGGAGGAGCCAGACGTCACCTGCTCCTCGGGAGCACTGCAACAACACAACAACAACAACAATGATCTACCATCCCATACCCCATACCCCATACCCCATCTCACCATATGGTGTCAAGTCACTATAGCACAAGTTAGCCACGCCCGCTTCCTTCGACGTGCCTTGCGGACCTTCCTAAGACAAGTCCAGCGATTGTATCCAATAGATCATTTGAATATTCCTAAAAGAACGATAACTCTTAATTACCAATAAAAAGTCAATTATTAATCCAAATCATTAAATTAAGTTGTTTCCTTTGAAGGAGTCGACAAGGCGGATATCTTGTTTCGTTGAAGGCCTTATAAAGAAAGCGTTATAGCCTAAGGCCAGGCCAAACCTGCATTGATGGCGATGGAGTAAATTTTGATCCCTTTGGAGGAGTTAATTAAAATTTAGATGGAAACAATTCATCCCAACAATTTGATCGCTTAAATTAATTATAATACTTCGGTAAATATCTACAGCAACCTCCGTACCTTAGGAAACAACGCGATAACAAAATATTTATATTATTTGATAGATAATTTGGTGGTACATTAAAAAATATCATAATAAAAGAAGTTAGTAAACACGATATTGCCGACCTACTTTGTATGGCGTGTTTTGCCGACGTCAGACATTGATCCGAATGTAAACATTATTAATTTGGATTTTTTTTTATATACATATTTAATGATTTTGAGTTTGATGTTTTACGGAGGTTAAGGTAGGTTGTTTGTTTTTAAAGCTCTACATAATGATTATTATTTGCATTTAAGTTTGAGAAGTGGGTGTTTTTTTTTTTAATTCTCTGGTGAATTATCTACCGAATGATATTGCTTGTATTTACGTTGTTTACTGAGCTGCTAGCCGAGTGGATACGGCGTTGGTCTGCCAACGTTGCGGTATCGGGATCGATCCCGGGAAGAGCGAACACAAACGTCGGCGCACGTAGAGATCTGTCTACCAATTGGTGGACGAGCTATGCTCAGGCCTGTATTCGGGTGGGTAAATCTTACACTTCTCATCCAGTGGTGGCTCGTGTATAGGCACTTGCGGAACTGCTGTAGCCGCCCCCCCCCCCCACTATTTCCACTCGATATTATCGATAAAATTCAATATAATTTTTCCTCTTTTCTTTATAATTGTACATTATATAATCTTTAAGCTAAATGTTAGTAGCCATCCCCTAGTTTATAAAAAAAATACAAAAATCCTTGTATAGAACTGTGCGCTTCACAGTTCTAGCGACGCGGTGTTTGGCTGTTGTGCGCTTGCTCACATGTCTGAGATAGGAAGCTGTACGCTAGGGAGAGAGAGCAGTGTGGCTCCCCTGGTGCCGAGCCTGGTGTGCTGGCGGAAGGTAGTGTTTATTTTTTACTTCGCGTGTGTTGTGCTTAAAAACGTGTTTATATTCTTAAATGTGATAAAGTGTAGAATTTAATTCATATTTTTTTTAGGTTCTTTTCTTAATTAATTGAGCTACTGAAATTTCTCTAGCAAAATAATCTAGATGATGATCTTAGTGAGATTACGAAACTGATAAAAATCCTCTTGACAATTCCCATTATTACATCAGAGACAAACGCTGCTTTTCAACACTGAAAAGAATAAAGACTTTTCTAATGAGCACTATGAATTCTGACAGACTTAATGCACTTGCGGTGCTTTCAGTGAAGAAAAAAATCCTCAGTAGTCATCCAGAGATCAAGGAGAAAATAATTAATCTTTTCGCTCAAATTAAAACAAGAAGAATGGATTTCGTTTTTAAATGAATGGATCAAGCTTGAACTGTAACCATTTAGGCTATTAGTAAGTAAAAAATGCTTGATTTTATTATGTTTAGGATTTTATCAAATTTATCTCTAAATTTTATTTTTCTAAGTTTAATTCCTTTTACACGATTTTAAAACGATGCTAAAAAAATTCTGATGCAGCACCCTCATCACACACATATCAAATTACAACACTGCTTTCTTTCCTCTCCCGTCTTCGCGCGACAACACACACAATCTCTGTCCCAAGGAATCCTGCCGATGGGTCTCTATATCCACATACCTCTGACACGGAACAGGTCCCTCTGCTCCGAGGCGACGAAGGCTTCCCCCCTTGAGCGCTGTTTGGTGTCAAAACACTTCCTGACATCTCCCTCAAAGAGGACCGGCTCATGATGCCCTCGGGCCCAACAGCGATTGTCATACTGACCTTTATGTATATTTCATTATCCGGTTATCCGGTTGGGATCCCCCGATAAAGGCAGCTTGACATATCTCTACTACTACTGCTACTAGTACTATTACTATCACTACTATCATTGCTGCTGATACTACTATTAATTTATTTTCTACCCACCTTATTATTTTTGCCGAAAGGATGAATTCCACGTTCCACCGCCACTAATTAACCACTAATTACTAATAATATCGTCCATCAAAACCAAATTTAATCCGTGGGCTGAATCTAATTAATACGATTTTCACAATAATCTTCAATATTTCATTTAATCACATAAAAAAGAATCAAAGAGAAAAAAGAACGAGGCAAACCAAAGCTGTCTGTGAGCGTTAATTTTAAAAACCTTCCTTGACTCTTTTTTCCTAATTTCTATTTACAGGATTCTATTTTCTAGATGATTTTTTTCCTTCTTCATCGAACTACTTTTTCTAGATAAACGAATCAAAGGTGATCCTGAGCTTAGTGGACGAGGCTCAATTTCTTGGCACCGTTCCAATAAATTTGGCATTAGTCTTGGAGTTAGTTAGCCCCACTCCTCGCAGGATACTGGGACGATCCCCGACCGGATAATGAAATTTATATAAGGTCAGTATGACAATCGCTGGTCGGCCCGAGGGCCCCAAGGGCCGGTCCTCTTTTGAGGAGAGGCGCCAGGAAGTGTTTTGACACCAAACAGCGTTCAAGTGGAAGCCTTCGTCGCCCCGAAGCAGAGGGATCTGTTCCGCGTCAGAGTTATGTGGATATAGATACCCATCGGCAGGTTTCCTTGAAACAGAGAGTGTGTGTGTGTGTGTTGTGCTGTGAAGGCGGGAGAGGAAAGAAAGCAGTGTTGTGATTGGCTTTGTGTGAGGTGTAAGATCTACTCACCCGATTACGGGGTGAGCACATCGCGTCCACCAATCGGCAGCCACATCTCGAAGTGCGCTGACGTTTGTGTCCGCTCACGCCGGGATTCGGAATCGAACCCCGTACCGCGACGTTGGGAGGCCAACGCCGTATCCACTCGGCTAGCATGAGCTCTTGGAGTACATATGTGCGCTTCTTTTCTTTGTTTCTTTTTCTCTCTATGCTAATGAACAGGGTGTTTCGTAAGTTTCAAGGCGGGGGTGGGATATTAGAATGAGTGTAATGCACACAAATGGTTCGGATATGTCTGACTGATAGTGTAAACGTGGTTTATTGGGGTTTATTCGGTAGCGAATGGCTCCGTCGCGCACTCAAAGAGATTCTTTAAAGTATAAAATCACTCACAATTCACTTTTATTATTATGTTTAGATTATTTTTGTAACTTGCGTCCTTCTTCATCCTTAAGTCTTCACTCTAATATTCGGGGATTTTTTCCCCTTGTTTTCTTTTATAAAGGACTTTCTTAAAGTTCTCCTGAAGCAAAAAGCCTTTTCAAGATCATCGGCCTCCCTCCGGCGCCTGAGCGTACCTTTTTTCCTGTCCTTTTTCTTGTGTGTTAACTAGCCTAAAGATAGTCTGAATTAAGGGTTTTCGGCACTCATGCCCTTGTTGAGAGTCACCAAAGTATATTTCTTGAATAATAACCCCAAAGTCTTCAAAATCCACGGTTTACCCAAATGGGGCAAGTATCCTTCCGCGACTCCTAAAAGACTGTATAGAGTTATCCTGACTGTCCTATGGCTTAGTAGAGCCAAAATGCCTTCAGATTACAGTGAAGTTAAGCCACCTCAGGTGTGTTAGTCGATGGATGGAGTCACACACAACTCGGCGGCTGTCATACGCTGTAGATACCCCCCGGTTCGGAGTCTACATTAATCAGTAGTTCCCCACAGCGATAAAAGCCTTCACTCCAAATTCTTCTTATCTGGCCTATTTCCATCCTCTATACCAAAGCGTCGAGGCAGTCAAAAGGAATGAATTAAATGAAGCCACGATCGAACCTTCAACCTTGAGTTCCACCCCCATTATACTCCTGAAAGAACCGGGAACTAGGCATTTGGTCGCGATCCAAGGGCCGGTATCTTTGAGTCTTAAACTGGGAACCGAAAGCCCCGGATATTGCGTTGAGATTGTGAGATTCACCCCACGAAGACAATCACCGAAGAGAAACTCAACTCGTTTCAATGGCAATCCTCTCAGCACCGCTCATCCATTGTTTGCCACCCTTATATCATCGCTCTGCCAAGGGGTGGCTGAAATACCACCTCGTGCATGGGTGGGAAATTGGGGTTTCCATCCGTGTGCTGGAGGGGAGAATTGGGGGGGGGGGGAACTGAAGGAGACTCAAGGGCTTGAAATGAGGTAGAGTAACTGTTTAATCTGCCCCCTTCTTTGGAAAAAAAGGGATGTAAAGGTGAAGAGGAGAAGTTATAAGACTTTTTCTCGTGAGGGAGGGAGTCGAATGGAAAATCCGCCACTTGAAAATACATTTCTGTTTGAGGGACGTTTCATTTCATTTTATATCTGTGTGATGTGTGGGAGATTTCTTTTCCACGCAAACCCTCGTCCTTATTTCAAAAGATTTTATAGTCTTTTTAAGGAAAACATTTTGCTTCAGAAGACAGATGGGACTTTGGAAATGTTTTGGGGGATCTTTTTTTAAAGATTCCTCTGATTTAGAATCAGGGAGAATAGCTCCCCACAAAGGGGCCTCGAAGAGTTCCCGGTAAATGCGAATTAACCGAAAACTAGGTCTTAATTCCCAGCCTCGGAGAGATAAACTCCTGTGACGTTGTGATGAGGCGGAAATTATTTGGTAGATTGCAAAGGACGAAGCGGCAGATAAAAAAACGAGCCTTCCCTTGGAAAACATGACCTATGTTACAATGGTGGCAGTGTCAAACATCGAATTATTGGTGCTGGGATGGTGAATGAAATCATTGATTGCTTATGAGTAGGTTGGTGGGGACGATGCACCCCAAACAGCATTAATAATTCCACCACAACTCGACAAGATTTCGATGTTTGTCTCAGCTTCAATTCCACAGGGGTCAAGTTGGGACTCCATTTTGGGGCAATCCATCAATTCTCTACCTCATTATGCCCATCCATCAATCACATCGCTACCTCTTTATGGACATCCATCTCATCGCGCCCTCTTTATGCACATCCATCACATCGCCACCTCTTTATGCACATCCACATCGCTACCTCTTTATGCACATCCATCAGATCGCTACCTCTTTATGCACATCCATCACATCGCTACCTCTTTATGAACATGACACTTATTGCCTCGCATCAGAACACTTTTCCTCGTTTCACTTCTTTTAAACTATTTTTAAAATTCCCCAAATAGTGAAGGAAAAATGTACTATTTAAAGTAAAACTAATGTAGGAGGGAGTGGGGGGAGGGGTCATTTAAGATTGGAGATTTTCCGAAATTGCCTAAATCATACGTGAGATATGTTGGTTAGGTTATGAAGGTAATGTATTTTGGTATTAAGAACTTGAACATGTTGGTGGTTCTAATCCTACATATGTACAGTCCAACATACAGAAAAGAGGACTTCGGATATGAATGAGCGCGTTTCTGCATTTACAGAAAAAAAATTGGCAAACTTCTGACGTAGTTTTACTACACACCCGCACACACACACACACACACACACACACACACACACACACACACACACACCTCTTTGTTCTTTATTTTTCCCATTTATATAGTAATTCTCTTAACTAAAATGCTGCACGTTAGTTCTCGGGCTTTAAATGTATTTTCGACATTTCATTTTATTTCTTTTGTTACCGTCTCTCTTCACAACTTTATTTATTTTAGCCTTTTTAATTCCCTTTTATTGTGCACTTCTCGATATTGTTTAGCACACTTTTCGGGTCTTTTTCGGAATTGGCCTGGCAGCGAATTAGGCGTTTAGCTATCGCGAGGTTAAACCTTAAATCTCGACAGAAACCATAGCTGATTGGAATTTTTTTCTGCGAGTTATGTGGTCCTAAACCTAACCTAGCCTTGCCTTACCTAACAACCCACTGACTGTAGATACTCACACTATGAGCTTCGAACGCCATAGCCTAACCTTAACCTCGTGATAGCCTCGAACGCCTAATTCACTGTTAGGTCTGTTCCGAAAAAGAATTCACTTTTCTATATTCGACATCTTTTCTCATTGTTGTTGTTTTTTACTCTATTTCATTGGAAACGTGTAATTTAGATGTATTTTTTTAACCTTCAACATTTGTATAGACTTTTATGGTTTAGTTCTTAGGATTTTGCGTCTCCATACATTGCTTTTACGGTTATATATATATATATATATATATATATATATATATATATATATATATATATATATATATATATATATATATATATATATATATATATATTGGGAGCCGTCATGCTAAATCTGAAAGTGATCCCAGAAGAAGAAATTCTCACCTAGGCAGTTTTGGGGACGATTAGATTCGCATGGGCTTCAAAGCCTACTCGAAAATCCGTGTACCCTTCTTTTCCTCCAAAATGTGATTGTTTATGTTGAGTTTGACAAAAGATTTAACGTTAATGATTGGCTTCCATGCAAGATGTACACTATCCTCTACGAAACATGCTCAAAACTCCAAATGTACATTAGACAGACCCTGCAAGAAATTCCGCTACCCTGTATCCAGATCAGGGATCAGCCTTGAGCCTTTTCGTCCTCTCAAACCCCAAGGCGGCGATAAACATCGCTCCTGTAACATTACTCCTGCCAATTGTGTCTCCTGAGGCTTTAGCAATTGTATCGTTCCAGTAATGCAGATGCCACATTTGAAGAACGTAACAAATCTCTAATGAATGTTCCCTAATAACATTCACATGTTCCCGTCTTATGCAGGGTGTCCATTATGTGGCCGAAAGTGTTGAAAGAAGCAAATTTTCATGTTTCCAAGCTTTATTGGTTCAGATTATTTAACTATACTATTCACATGTTTCTGATGTTTCTTAGAGGATAATTAAAATTATATCTATTGGTTCTTGGCGGTTATCAGGTTCATTGGATTACTACCTCTTCATTTCTCTCTCTTATTCTGATCAATACTTTGAGAGAGGGTTTCAGAGCTAAGCTCTAAAACCCCCTCTCTCAAAATTGCAGTTATTTACCGCCCTACTGGTCATCCTCTTGGCAGTTTTTAATTCGATAGATGCTCTCCATCCTTTGTTTAATAACACTCAGGTGTTAAGAAGCTTTCACTTCTTATCACTTCTTCTTGAGGATCACCCACACATTCCGCATCATATTAAGATCAATGGAGTTTAGAGCACATGGACCCAAATATGTGGTGGTATCGTCCGAGCCACTTCATCACTTGTGCCCGATGACACATGGCTGTTTAGATATGCTGGAAAACGAAAGAAATACTACCAAAATACCTATGGATCGCTCTTGAGGCATTTTGGTACTCTTCATTCTATTATAAGGTTGGTTTTAAGACTAAATTTGGTTCGGCCATTTTTTTAGCCATAACTCTAATCCGACAGAAAAATATTAATATACCATTTGAGAATTTTACTCTATCATTTAAATACCTTACATCACGCATAAAACATTCGCCTCCTCTTGTAAACCTAGCGCGGTATCAGAAAGACCGTCAGATCCGACCAGTCAATGAATGGGTCTTGCAATTCTTCTTCTCTATTAATCTGCAACTTTACGTTTTATCATAAATTATATAAATCACATAAAATAACTAACTAATCCTTCTAAGGATATGTTTTATTATGATTCTTTATGTTTAAATATGTACAAATTATTGAACTTCCCTTTGGTTCCTATGGTATTTGGTGGCCACCTTATTTATACAAGATGACCATAAAATTCTTCTCACTTCATGTAGAATCTTGCAATGGCTCCTAATCAAATATATGAATTTATTTACCCTTTATTTATTTGTTTGATTATTAATTAATTTTTTTTATCTATTATAGTATTGGCCATTAATTTGAAGACCCCTCATAGCAAACAATAGCACATGTTTGTAATTATGGCAAACATATAATATACTCCTCTACTTTTGGATAAATAGATAGGCAATTTCAAAGAGGCATTTATTTATCTACTAGATACGTATATGCGCCACTATCCATCTACTGTGATAAAATGTAGATAGAAGTAAATTCAAATATGTATATTTTATTTACGCGATTCTTTTTAGAAGTTCGCGAAAAATGCGAATCAACAAAACCAATCAACAAATTTTAATTATCTTCTCAGGAAGATAAACTCATAAGGTCATGTTATGATATTGTCGAAGATTAAGTGATTTGATGGATTACAAAGGGAAAACAGAAATGTTATGGTGTTTAGAGAGAGGAAGTAATTTGATTGATTGTCAAGGAAGCAACAAAAATGTTAGGATATGTATGAAGGGGATGTGATATGATGGGTTGCCAGGGAAGAAACAACAATGTTATTATGTGTATAAAGAGAAAATGACTTGATGGATTACTATGGAAGAAATAGCAGATCAATGAGAATCCCCCTTGCAGAAATATTACTACTGTTAAGCAAGAAACAAAAAAGATCGAAATCTGGAAGGAGGTTGTGGCTCGGAGGAGGTTGTGGCAGAAGAGTAGAGTTGACGTTGTTTTGTTGCGTTGTCCCCATAAACAATACTTAGACTATCATTGATCCTTCTGATCTCCACCCAACATTCAATGTTGGATCATGCTTCGATTATAAGAGATGTCCTAGACTCTGGAATGCCCTTCCTGCCCAAGTCCGATCCTCTCGCTACTTTCGAACGTCTCCTGAAGACTCATCTCTTCAGAATTGCCTTCTCTCCCCTCTAAACTACACTCGCTACACAACCTGCGCTCTGTGAGGGCTAACAGCCCTGAAGGGCGCATTATAAATACTTATTATTATTATTATTATTAATTTGCTCAATGAGCAATTGCTTCTCTGATAATCCAGCAAATCACTTTCTCTTTATAGTCCAGGGTTGGCATGATTAAAATCAAAGGATTTTAATCAAGCGATTTTAATCGAATATAATCAGACAAAAAAAATCCTCGATTAAAATCTTCTTTTTGAAAATTAAAATATACAGAAATGCGTATATGACAAGGTTGGCCATTTTTTGGATTTGAAAAAAAAAAATCAAATAGATAAAAAAATTACTATTTTTTTTGTTTTCTTTTTATTTGATTTTTTATTTATATGATTTTTTAAATATTTTTATCTTTTTTTTAATTTCTTCTACATGTATTATACCTTAAAAGCAACATGAGCCAGTGGATACATAATGTTTATTTCATGCAATATCTCTACTTACAGAAATTACAGTTCAGACTGAAAGTTGTGCCAAAAATCAAAATGAATGAATTAGTGCCAATGCCATTCATAACCTTCTAACCATATATCTTTTAGTTTGTTTACTTCTAAATAAAAATAAATATAAAAAAGAAAAAGAAAAGTAGATTAAAAAATAAAATGATTTTTTACAAAAAAATCAATTATTAAATAATCTGATTAAATCCGTTTGATTTAAATCATTGCCAACCATGATACATGACTAAGTAAAATAGTGATTAAGAGTGTGATACTTCTATTCTGATTAAGATATGTAAGTTACCAGTCACTAACACTGGTATCTCCCAAATAATCCTTGATTAAAACAAAACTATTAATTCATATAACTGTTACTGGCACTCTCATAAACAAGCTAAGTGAGAAACTTTCAGCTACTGAAATTAGAACTTATAAATCTAAATTAAGTCCAGAAATTAGAGAAAATATTGCTAAGGATAATTATAAATATAATAATAATTATTGTTAATAATTTTAATAAAAAAATTCTGATTGCAATCCATCAATCACCTCTTTATACACACGATAACATTTTTGTTTCTTCGTTGTCACTCCATCAAATCACTTCTTCTTACACGTCATAGCACTGATGTTTCTTCCTTGCAATCCTTCAAATCACTACATCTTCACACACATCATAACATTGTGATTTCTTCCCTGACAATCTACAAAATTATTTCGTCTTTATACAGACCATAACATTGAAGTTTCCTCGGTGATCCATCAAACCATTTCAATTTTACACGCATCTTAACATTCTCCTCGGAGTTTATCTTTCTTAAACGAGAAGTTAAATTATATGATTGCTTTTTTGTTGATTTGCATTTTCCGCGAACCTTTTGAACAACCCGCGGACATCGACAGCCGTGGCCCAAAGCTTTTGAACAACTGGAACTTTTCTTATTTCATGTATATGTCGATGAATATGTTGGTGTAGGTTTACATGCATGTGTCCAATAAATCTGAAAACTTCCTCATAACCTTTTTTGAAAATCTAAAATGGCGATGATATTGAAGTGTATGAAATCCTGGTATTAGTATGCGGTGTGTTACATTCAAAACGTCTTCATATAACACCTCATATTTGTCGATTAATTTGATATTCCATGTCGACAGGATCTGATAATGATATGATAATAGCGAAAACACGTAACTACGCACCGTGCACGAGAAAGGTCTCAACTGTCGGCAAATCGCACGGACGGTCGGCGGATCACATTCCGGTGTCTACGTTGTATGAACCTTCGGGATGGTACGAATACTGCGTCCAGCTGCAACATGAATGGTCAGAGAGCGGTCAGGTTAATTCACCCGTCATAACAGTCCGTCGCAGACTGTTTGCACAAGTCCTGAGGTCATGTAAAGCCCGCCAGAACTCGCTGATCAACCTTCAGCAAAAGCGACGTCGACTGGCTTAGACACGTGCTCAACGCACCTGGACCATGCGACAGTGAGAACGCTTCTTAAAGTCAGACGAGTCCACGTTCCAGTCGTTCTTGACCCCAAGCAACGTTAGAGTCTAGGAGGTCAGGGGAGCAGTAAAGTCGAGAGTACATACTGCAAACAATAAAGCATGGTGGCTCCTCTGTAATGATAAGGGCTGCGTGTCAAGTTCAGGGATGGGTCGTCCCACCGTTTGCGATGGCGCAATGAATTCAAAAGCTATCCTGAAAGATTACATGCTGCGCTCAGGCTGAGACCTCTGCAGAAATGGCCGGAATGTGATTTTCCAGCAGGACAATGCCCCATGTCACTAGTATGCGACCGCCATACAGTGGTTCCGGGAAACCAATATCCCGATGATGGACAGGCCACTTCAGTCTCCGAATACGAACCCACAAGATTGTAAGAGGTCGTCAGCCATTCTCCAATGAGTATCAGAAGGCATTCATCACCGCGGAGTTGGCCAGCTTCACACCTCTCAGGTGTGGCACCATCGCGGAGAGCCTACCTCGAAGAATAAATGCTCCCATCGCTGATAAGGGACACGCTACTGAGCTTCACGTATCATTTACCAAATTTTCATTTTGCTCATTCTTGTTGATTGTTTGGGGCACATTTAACTATTTATTCATCTTTATTTTACTGTTATAATCATATTGATTAAATGATTAGTAATTAGGTATTGCCGTGGTTATGCTCCATTTGGGCACCGTATTTTAATAAAGAGCAGCCCTTGCATTGAGGCAGGAATAGCGTTGATTTGCGCCAACCTCTGTGGGAAGGGATTGATAATGATGAATCCTCCATAATTAACAATTTCCTCCAGATTCTCCTCCTTTGATGCGGTCTTCCGGATCTCCCGCGGCCATCCACAATTTCTTCAGTTGTCCTTTCCCCCCTATTTCCGTCCTTATTGTCCCTCTTCGCTTGTCCTTTCTTCCCTACTTCCGTCCTTATTTAATGGGGAAGGGACTTACTTGCCCTCGCCAATTGGCCAGAGTTTATAAGTTTCATTTTTTTTCTAAATATGAGATTTGGTTGGGTTGGGTTGTTAGGTTAATTTTTGTTTGATTTGGTTAAGTACGTTTTGGTTTGGTTTGATTAGGTTCGTTTATATTAGGTTTTGTTCAGTTCCGTTTTTTTTAAGTCGGTTAGGTTTGGCTTTTTTCAGTTTGGTTAAGTTTGGTTTGTTTCAGTTTGGTTTGGTTAAGCTCGACTGGACATGGTTCGGTTAGGTTAGGTTGGGTTAGTAGCCATATGGTTATAGCGAAATTGACAAGCCGAGCAGTTTCCCCACGCCCTTATTTAATTGTTCCTGGCTTCGTCTTTGGAGCAGGGTATTTGCGACGGGTTACAGACGGTATTTCAAGAACTAAAACTTGTAGAACCCATTCGGGTGTCGAGAATAATTTGGCGCTCGATCTCCTCTCCATTTTTATTACCCACCCCAATATTACCTCAGAAATTCAAGGAAGGTCTCTTTCTTTCATTGATTTTCAACACTGACCTTTCCCTCTTTTCTTGCACGAGATTCGTTCCATTCCTCCCCACATACTTCTTTCTAGATCTGCTTCTCCTCTATCCAACATCTGCTCCTTCCATATTATGATAAATCTACAACGCAGGATTCTTTGTATCTATCGATCTATTCATATTTGGGATCGCCCCCCTCCTCCCACCTTAATTCCTTCTCAACTTCTAAAGGGATCTTGAAAACATCTTTTTGTGAGTTTAATATAAATATTATAATTATCTGATATTTTTAATAATTATTTGCGTTACCTTTCATGTTTACATTGCATTGCCAATCATTCCAGTCCAATCTTTTAGTTGTCAATTGGCTGGAAAAGTTTATCAAGCGACATATTTTGTCGTACTAATAAAATATTACCTAGTAATCTTACCTAATAAATTATTATTGGTATTAGTAATATTATTGTTGTTTCATCTCGAGTGAGTTATATTAGCTGCCGTTATTATTATTTATTATGTTCACGAGTAGGTTATTATTATTGATTATGTTGTTATTATTATTATTGCCCTCATCTGGAGACAGTTACATTAGCTTTACCTATTATTATTCTTTATTAATGTTATTATTTTAAACATTCGAATTTTGCTGGAGGAAATCAATATCGTAAAGATGGCTCGAAAAATCATTTGGGTTTGTTGGATATTATTTATGTTCTTTGTTCCTCGCCTCCGGCAGCCTGCCTCCCTCGACGCCGGCTGGAGCTTTATCTTATTTTCTTTTTGTTCCGGTTTGTTTGAGTTGTTTTTTGGCTTTGTCTCTCTCTTAGTTTTGTTAGTCATTTGTTTGTTTAGTCTCTTTTTATGTAGCCTAATTTATAGGCTGGCCTGATTAACGCCGAATTATGCCCACGTAGGCAGGCGCTAGGAAAGACCCCTTAAAGAAAAAAACAACAAAACATTCCTTTGTTTTCTGGTCTCAAAAAAAGGCCTTTTTCTTCGTTATCAGTGACCACCTCATTATATTTTGGAAAAAAAAAACATGAGCTCTTTCTTGTTCTAAGATCTGTTGCTGACTCCTCCCCCCCCAGCTCCCCCATAATTAGAAAAAACAACAACCACCAAACCCCACATAGGCGTTTCGGCTCATTTACCGATCCTCTTCGAGTATTAGTGCGCGATTTCTTAACACATTTGAATACCGATGAAAACGGGGGAGGGGGGTAAACTGGAGCTGGGGTTCTTGGAGCGTCGCATAGCCAGCCATTTGGGGGTCGTCTAAATCATGTCAGCGAAGGTTATGAAATCCCCTTAACATAATTTGGAGTTGGATTAGACAAAACAGTGATACTTGCATTTTTTATAAGGTCAAATGAGGGTCAGAGAGCCGCAACGTTGCTTACCCGCGTTTCTTTTCTTTTTCCTGAGTGTATCGTTTCCTTTTGATCCAGACCGGGGATGTAGCCTCATCTTAAAATATTAACGTGTCACTCTCCGAGGGTTAGGGATAGGGGGGGGGGGTTAACGAATATATTAACAATAGGCTCAAACTAAAGTTAAATCGAATTTAATTAATGCAAATAATTAAATGAATTAAAAATGAACCAAATTAATGATGGAACAAAATTATGATATTACCAATATCTATGATGAAGATGAACTGAATAAAGAATGATGGAATAAATGATAAATAAAGAGAAGACCTTTACTGTATAATGATTCCTAAAAGTGAAAAAAAGTGTTTAGGGAGACGGAAAATTAGTACAGATTGTGAACTAACTGCGGTTTACGGGTTTAATGTTTGCTGATCTGTTGGATTACTCTCTGAGCCAAGACAGTTTCTCAAAGTTGGCAGAACAGGGTTCTACCATAATATACAATTAACCTTCCCAAAGTAGGTTGGAAGAAAAAGTGAGGACGGAAGAAAAAGGTGAACTTACCCCCGACTTCCTCCTGACCCTCATGAGAAATGGCATTCCCAAGGCGAATTATGAAGAGGCCCTGTAGTGAGCATAACACTCTTGGGCTCCTAATTAACTCATCTCCCTACAAATATTTTCATACAAATGTACACTAGAAATAAGCAAAATCAGTTTTCTTATATCTCCCTACCCCCTTATTTGTCCAACTTGCATCCCCCCTTCAACAAATTGAAGACGATCGTAAATTTTCCTGTCCCAACCATACATGACAAACCTCGAGACTTTATACAACCAATAAATTCCAATAACGTTGCATTTAAAGCGAGGCTCGAATTCTATCGTCGCCAACTGATCTTCTTAAAAGTCAATATGGCCTAAGACAAGCGTGGATGCGTTTGGTCAGGATTAGAATGCTAGTGTTATCGTGTTTAACATCGCACTTGTTGAGGTGAGGTGTAATTGGATGTCATCCACTGACAGATATCGCAGAATTGGTCTCGTATCTTTCATTACTTGATGTAAGGATGATTTTTCATTTTAATATTGATGATCTCTGATCTATTGACTGAAGAAGTTATCTAGAGGAAATAAACCTTTACCCACATTCGAGATTTCTTTCTATACTTCACCATCTTTAACTTAAACGATTTCCCCCACAAATTGTGGTTGGCGCTTATTAACAGCGTGGGCAATTTGCTGTCATACCGTTTATAATAGTGATATCTGAAATTTTTCTTAATTCCCACGTTTGGTTAACTGGTGTGTAATTTTAATGTCTAAAATATTCCCAGTTTGGTTAGGTTTTTGTAGTTATCAAAGGTGAGGTTAGATTTATTTAGTTATGTTTTGTTTGATTGGTTAAAGTTAGTTAGGTAGGGTTTTTTGATCTGCTAATGTAAGGTTTTTGCAATTGAATTTTGGGATTGGGAAATACTATGTTTTTTGCTTGGGTATGGTTAGTTTTTTTATTGGGTAAGATTAGGTTTTTGATTGGTAAGGTTTTATTTTTTGATTAGGTAAGGCTTTTTTATTGGGTAAGATTAGGGTTTTTGGTTAAATTTAGAGTTTTTGGTTGGGGGAGGTTGGGTAAGGTTAGGGTTTTTTAGTCTGCTTTTTTTTCTCTGTAAGATTAGCTTAGTTTGTTTTTTCAGGGGCTAAGATTTAGTTATTTTTGGCCCGGGGACGCCATGTGTTACAAATCTATCAGCTACACTTCTCAGCTCCACTTCTTCTTACGACTGTTAAAATAGTGTCTTGTGTGAGTGAATTTGTATGGCTAAGGAGCAATCCTAAAGATCTCTTGTTGCTATGACAACGCATCTCACAGCTGAGTGCATGACTGTTAAACTGAAATGCCAAATTCATTTGCCAAATTTCTCTACTTTACACTTCAATGCCCTCCTGGCCCCAAGGACCGCATATGCGTACCCTCCTGACTCCATACCTGCAGAAAGATCTGTCGGCTCTTATTCTTTCACATTTTCACTTCCCCAACTTCCACACTTTACCGTTCTTTCTTTTCAAATTTTCTGCAGGTGATGCCCATTTTTTATTGTGGATTTGCCCATTCTAGCTCTTGTCCCTCCTATAGGGGCATTGCTACACAATTCCCCCCAATGAATGGGGGCATCTTCGACAGGGAGAGTTGCGCTCCAGGTTGTCTGGCGGATTCCTACTCGGGGGAAAAGCTGGAGGCAATGGACTTCACCGAAGGAGAAATAAAGAAAAAGATCGCTGACCTAAAGACGAATAAGTCCCCTGGACCGGACGGGTTTCTACCTAAAGTGTTGAAGGAAGTGTGCGATGAAGTATCACGACATCTGTGCGCGATCTTTAACATGTCAATCCGGACCAAATGCGTTCCTAGAGACTGGCGTGAGGCGGAGGTGACTCCTATCTTCAAGAAAGGAGACCGTAACCAACCGTCGAACTACCGAACTATCAGTCTGACTTCGATAGTCGGTAAACTCATGGAAAGCATCATGGTGGACAAAGTGACGTCGTATTTAGAGTCAAACCTGCTACTGAGGAGTTCCCAGCACGGCTTCCGAAGGCAACGGTCATGCCTGACGAACCTTGTAGAATTCTTCCACTTCGTTTTCAGTGAGCACGATCGGGACAAGGCGGTGGATGTGGTCTATCTAGACTTTCAGAAAGCCGTTGATAAGGTACCACACCGCCGCCTTCTCCGGAAAGTGCGAGCGCTTGGCATAGACGGAAAGGTAGCCGGCTGGATCGAGAACTGGCTAAGTGGCAGACGGCAACGGGTGGTGGTAAATGGACAGTCTTCTGAGTGGGTGCCCGTTACTAGCGGGGTGCCTCAAGGTTCTGTCCTGGGACCACTACTATTCATCATCTACGTCAACGATATGGACGGTGACATGGTTGCCAAGATTTCCAAATTTGCCGACGATACCAAGCTTGGTATGAACGTTGCCACGGATGGAAATACTGCCCGCCTGCAGGAAGATCTTGGGAAGATTGGGGAGTGGTCGGACACGTGGCAAATGCCTTTTAACGTGGGGAAATGCAAAGTAATGCATATCGGCCACAGAAACCCCCAATCTCAGTATATCCTTAAGGGCACTGCTATGGAATCCACCGACACTGAGAAGGACTTGGGTGTAACAATCACTAGTGACCTCAAGTTCTCGAAACAGTGCATTGAGGCGGAGAAAAAGGCCTAAAGGATGCTAGGCTATATTAAGCGCCAGTTTGGTTATCGGAACCAGGAGATTGTACTGTGCCTGTACAACTCACTTGTCCGACCGCACCTGGAGTATGCCGTACAATTTTGGAGTCCTTCATTGCGAAAGGACATCGCGAGATTGGAACGCGTACAAGCCAGGGCAACCAAGCTGATTCCCTCTATCCGACATAAAAGTTATGAGGATAGACTAAGGGAATTAGATCTGTTCTCGCTGGAAACCCGTAGACTGCGTGGTCAGCTCATCGAAGTTTTCAAAATACTTCGAGGGTTCGACAATGTTGACTACCGGGATATTTTCACACTGAGTGAGAACAGAACGCGCAATCACGGCTTCAAACTTGAACTGAAGCGTTACAACCGCAATCTGTGTGGAAATTTTTTCACTTACAGTATCTGCGGTATGTGGAACGCACTTCCAGTTGAAGTTGTCAACAGTGAATCTGTTGACCAGTTCAAGTCAAGACTAGACAAAGTCTTGAAAAGTGGCCGTTTAGGGACGCAAAACAATTGAGCAGCCCTGTGCCCGCTCGATTGCTACTCCAAAGGTACCCTCTTTGAATGGACCGTAAGGTCTCCTAGGGTACCTTCTTTCCTTGTTGTTACTCCTTGTTGTAATTTGTCTCCATAATTTTGCCCTTTTTCCTAACTTCACCATTTCACTCCTCGCTTCAGAGTCATTTTGGCGAATGGGTCCTCGTTGGTTTTCGATTCTTAGTTTTAAGCTATAATGAGATAAACAATATGGGAGGCGGGCAAGGTACCCATACTGTCCTCCGGGGCGTGTTGTAAAAGTCGACTAAGCCCGTCTACGGGAGCGCTGATCTGGGAAGCCGCGCACACCAAAGTTTCGGTCTTGTAAACGCGAATTGCAAGGAGGGGGGGATACGGCCCTAATGCAATCACGCTGGGTTGTTTTGATATGTGACGACCCCGCGTGGGAAAGCTGTTAGTAGTAACATGATATATTTATTATTATTTTCTAAAATAATATCAATAATAATAACTATTACTAATAATACTAATAGTTCATTTGCATGGCGCTCTTGAAGGTTCCGAGAGAGGGCAGGTTGCGTAAACGAGCGGTAGTTCATGCCACGTCTTAGGAGCACACAATTAGAAGTCACAGTCACCTAATAAGTAAAAATAATGATGAGGTACATGCAATAAAAGGCCAAAACCGGAACGTGAGGCTCTCTTGGGATCGGGATTATTTTTTTTTTTAAATTTTATAGAGTCCATCTGGCAACTGCCCACTTGGGCATAAGTCGCCGAAAAACACGACAGAACCGAGAACCGAAGGGGTCGGGAGAGAGTTAGTTAAGAGGACGGGTAGGAGAGGACAGAGGTATCTAAGACCCCATTTGCTTTATGGCATCAAGATGACTGCGGAGGTTATTCTAGAATTGACGGAATTTGACGAGAAGTTGTGAATGTTCTGGTGGAGATTGAGGTCATTTAAATAATGGAATTTGTTAATATTAATGAATATTTTTTCTTTGTAATGATCTTTTTTTTCTGTACGACTAAATATTTACAAATTATTGAATTTTCTTTTGTGTCATATTTTGAGGACAATCTGAAAATATAAAGTGTCATTTGCAGAATTTTTTATTGACTTTGTGTCAACTCCAGACTTTACTTTCCCTTTGTACCTCTTTTTTAGCCCATTTTAGACATTTGTAAACTTTTCTTTTATAGATTCGTTACAAAGGAAAGTTTCTCGTTAGTTTTGTCCATTATTTTCCAACTACTTTTGTTGACTTCGGACGACGCGGGTTCGGATTCGTAGGAGGGTCGAGAAGGGTTTACCGGGGGTAAACAAGCTTAAGATGGGTCTTCCTTGACTGAAAAAAACTGAACCTTATCTTCCATGGCTGAAAATACTGAAGGTGGGTCTTACATGGTTGAAAATACTGAAGCTTATCTTCCATAGCTGTGGAAATACTGAAGATAGGTCTTGCATGGCTGAAAATACTGAAGCTTATCTTCCATGTCTTAATATCCTGGACATGGGTTTTTCATTGCTAAAAATACTGAAGATGGGTTTTCGATGGCTGAAAATACTGAAGCTTATCTTCCATGTCTTAATATCCTGGACATGGGTTTTTCATTGCTAAAAATACTGAAGATGGGTTTTCGATGGCTGAAAATACTGAAGCTTATCTTCCATGGGTTAACATCGTAAGCATGGGTTTTTCATGGCTAAAAATACTGAAGATGGGTTTTCCATGGCTGAAAATACTAAAGATGGGCTTACCATGGCTGAAAATACTGAAGATGGGTTTTTCATGGCTGAAAATACTGAAGATGGCTGAAAATTTCTTTAGTAAAGATTAAGTATTTCTGACAGTTGTTAGCAAGGACAACACAAAGCTGACAGAGTTGATGCTCAAGGCAAATATAGTGACACTGAAAAACGCCCATGCGGGACGCCCTAATTGGACCGGAGAGAGCTTCCGCCCTCCATACTCGGAATCAACGACCAATAGGAACTCAGATACAGAAGTTTGGAAGCGTCCTCTCGCTCCTCCCATAATGGGAATGCGCTTCTTAGGGCTTCTCCAGATTAACGAAGCCCGTGGCGAAGTGGTGTTCACGAAGGGAGACCTCGCAGATAACATTTTATGCCGGATCAGAGCATTTAATGGGGAGGGAACTTACAAAAGTCTCACTATGCAGGAGACAGGTGACCCCGTTGTCCAAGAAGTAACCTAATCTATTATTTACCAATTTCCCCATCAACTTACACAGCCAGAAATTTAGAGAAATTGGGCCGGAAACAGTCAGGATAGAGGGATCTTTCCCTGACTTAGCAAAAGCAAGTAGGGTAGCCATTTGCCAAGAATCTGGGAGGATACCACCTGTCCATATCCTGTTCAATATGGCCGTCAGAAAGACCATAACCCTGACACCCAAGAGTCGAAGCATGGCGCACGAGATATCGTCCGGACCATAGGCGGTATATGCGCATAAGTGTTCCCCGCCTATGGAGGGAAAGTCCAATCGGGCTCCTTAAACCAGCATACGTCGTGCTTTAAATGCTAGCGGAGTAGAATCTCTGGTGGAGAATTTCGAGAGAGCGGTGGAGAAGGATTCCGCCAAGGGTGCAGAGTCTGAGATTGCGGTCCCGTCCTCCTGGAGGAAAGGAAGTTGGTCCTGCTCGAACTTGCCCCGACTCCTTTTTACGCGCTTCCCTACCTCTGCAACAGGCGCCTTCCCTATAAGTGAAGCCACGTATACCCACTAAATTTTGGAGAATGGTAGGCATGGCCACCATGATGAAGATGCCGGAGAACTCAACGGCCTCATAAATCGAACTAAACTCCTCGATTGATATAGAGAAATCAGTCATTTACTCCAATGCGGGCTACCGCGCACGCTCCAAACACCTTCAACGTGGTTTATCTAGCGGCAGCTGCCCAGTAAAAGATATTTGAATAGGAAAATATTCATTACCATGTTAATCAGCGACCCAAGCACACCGTGCATTATATTTTTGTACGAGCGGAGCCATCCTCCCCATCAGTCGCCAACGGCTCTCATTGCATCTCGACGACCCCGTAAGGGGCGCGGCGATTTGCCATCCTGGCCGCCGTGCTGACGGGATCCAGCGCTCCGTCCGGCCCCAGCTTAGCCTCTCTTCTTTCCTTCAGATAGCCCGATTTCTCCCCTACCTCGTCGCTTTTCATACAACCTCTCCCACAACTTTCTCTGGTCAGCCTCTAATTTCACTGGGTAGATGCTGACCTTCTTCTCAAGCCAACCACCCCGGATCGGGGCTGAGGGGAGAGGGGACATTGTTCCCTAACCCCTCAGCTCCGGTTCGGGATGGGGTTTTTTTAACAACCTGCTTCATCCCCACCCATACCTTCCTCACATCCCCTTTCCTCTCCTCTTCACATTCTATCAATTTTACGCCGTGTCCAAGGTGGAGCCGCCATGCCGATGGACTGCCAGGCCACCAGGCGGGAGGGGTGGTCCCGAATGGCGGCGCCTGGCTCTGCCGGGCTTGTAAGCACCTTTCGCAGTGCGGCCAACTGCGAGAGGTGATGAGCTATTGCGTCCCGTATTAAAAAGAGGGTCACCATGCCCATGTATGACAAAAAAAACGAAAAAACCCAACCCCCAACTTCCCCAAGAAAATCAACGGAGCCGCCCTCGGGCAGCTCCACCGAGAAAATGGAGGTCCCATCCCTTGTGCTTGCGCAAGGGACCCTCCATAATTCTTTAACCGGAGAGGAGGCTTACTCCTCTCCTACGCCTACGGGTGTAGGGGACTCCCCCTCACCCCCTTCTCTGGAGGTGCTTTCGGGCACTTCCCTATCTCCAGCGGCAGTCCCTCCTTTGCTTTCTAAGGGGACTGCCAAGAAAGCCAGCAGGCAGCCCATTGCCGACCGCCCCTCGTGCAAGCGGCTCGGTAGGGCAAACCCCCTTAGGGGGAGAGGGAAGCCAGGCCCCTTCGGTCGCTTCCCTCAAAAGACCTGCTGGCAAGAATTTTAAACCTTGCTGGGGTCAAGGCCCGTGCCTCCCCACACAAGACTGGTGACACTGCCAAGGGGACCTGCGATGTCCTGGGAGGGGATGGCCAACTGGAGGCCCCTCCTGTGATAGACATGGTCCTTGAGGAGACCCAGCCTCAGATGGTAGGGCCTTCCATGGGGGGGAATCCGGGCTCGGCGCCAAGCACCGAACCCGAATCCGCACCTATGCAAGGTCCCCCTCAAACGGCCGAGGGCTCCGAGGCAGTAAAAGGAGGGGAGGGATCTCCCCCGACAGGTGCCCCTACGACGACCAGGACCTTCTCCATTTTGGAGAAGGACCTGGCTGAGGCCGGCCCATCTGGCATGGGGGCTTCTGCCGGTGGAGGTGATAAGCGGGTTCATTCCCCAACCCTCCTCTCCTAAAAAGAAAAATACTAAAAAGACTAAAAAGACGAAGAAGACTCGGGGCTCCTCTCCATCCGCGGGGGCTGCGGGGACGGATGGGTCTGCTACCACTTTGGTAGGCGACCAAGCCAAGATCGGAACATCCGGCCCCTCTACCCCCTCGTGTGCGGAGCCCCTGACTAAGACTAACACCAAGAATGCACAGGGCGGAGCCTCGATGACATCGGGGCCCCTGATTCAGAGGTTACCTGGCGTTTTCGAGCCCGCTGGCTTCAAGCGCTTCCTCGTTATTCGCTCCACTGATGGCACCATGTTGTCTAAGGGCAACATGATCCATCAGAGGAGAGGATTAGCTAGTGCAATTGGTAGAGAGCCGAAGGTAACCCGTTTCTCGGACGGGAGCCTTCTGGCAAATGCGGCGAATCCCGCCGAGGCGGCCAAGATAAGTGCTCTTCGGACACTTCATGGCACCCCGGTGAGTGTGACGCCGCACTCTACCATGAACTTTGTGAAAGGAGTAGTTTATGCGAGGGAACTCGTTGACTACTCCATTGAGGACATCACCCTAGAGCTGGCCGACCATGGGGCGGTCAAGGTCGAACGTGTGATGAGAAAACAGGGAGGGGCCTCGAGACCCACCCCTACACTCTTCGTCACGTTCGACTGTGACAAGCTCCCTGAGTCGGTGCGTGCCGGTTGGTACCGCTACCGCGTGAAGGCATTCGTGCCACTGCCGCGGCGGTGCTATTACTGTCACCGCTTCGGCCATACGAATCGATCATGTAGACGTGCAAAATCGGGGTCACCTGAAGTCTGTGTAAATTGCTCCAAGGTCGCACACGATAAGTCCAAATCGTGTGTGGCCAAGTGTGTCAATTGCGGAGAGCCGCACCCTGCTTCTTCGAAGCAATGTGGTGCATATCTCCTTGAGAAAGAAATCCTGGCCGTTCAGGCCCAGGATCGTCTCTCATTCCGCGAGGCAAAGGACTTGGTCCTGGCGCGCCCGTCTCTGCCTGGGACGTCATATGCCTCAATAGTTAGGAAGGCACCCTCTGCTCCTGGCCCATCCAGGCCAACGAGCACGGTTGTTTTCGCGCCCATTCGGAGCCCTTCTGCGGGCTCTACCCAACCCGGGCGCTCCCCTGGTAAAGCTGGTGGCAAAAAGGGTTCACACCCAGCCCCGGCTAAAACCAGGGCTCCCCCCTCTTCCCCCAGCGTGACCGTTTCCCGTAAGGCGAAACGGCCACGCGCCTCCACCGAGTCGTTAGACTCACAGGAGGCAACACCCCTGAAGATGGTCGCTAGGCCATCTTCCGGGGTTCCTAAAGCTGTCCCCCGAAAGGAGGACAGCAACAAAGGAGCTTCGGCTCCTTCGCCCACGCCCCGAGGTGGAGCGAGTGGCTCGGAGACGGTGGCTCCTCGAAAAGAGGGCCCCCCGCTTCCGAAGCCGCAACGCCCGTTTAAGGTTTCGATGCGGAGGGAGGAAAAGACTCGCATGGCGAGCCCAACCTCCCCCAATAAGCCCTCGAAGGCGACAGCGCCTTCAGCGCTTTGTCCGGCCAACAGCGCCTGGGGTTCTGCCCCTGGGAAGCGTACGGCCATTCCCGTGAGGGTCTTCAATTCGAGGAGGGCCCCCGCGTCTCCTCCGAGCTAGGCCTGGAGGGCATATTCCTTCAATGGAATTGCCGTGGACTCCGGGCCAACTGGGAGGAGCTGCGGAGGCTCGCCTCGTCCCGTTCCCCGTTAGCTATTTTTTTGCAGGAGACCATGCTAGGTGCGTGCCCCCTCCCTGCCCTCCCGGGGTATAAGGGTCTTGCGACCCCACCACCGCGGGATGGCCGGGCTGGGGGATGCGCAGTTTACACCCGGCATGATGTCTCCGTTCTTCCTTTCTCTTTAGATACCTCCTTTCAGGCAGTGGCTGTGCAGCTGCACCTGGATAGGAGGTATACTATCATTTCTGCGTACATTCCACCGTCAGCTGACTTCGACGCGGGGGACTTCCGCCGCGTCGTGGCACGGTTGCCGAGGCCCTATCTCTTGCTTGGAGATCTGAACTGCAGGCATCCTCTCTGGGGAGATTACTCCATAAATCCCAGGGGACAAGTCCTTGCCGATCTGATCGAAGAGCTTGAGATGGGTGTCCTAAACGTGGATGAGTTTACGCATCACTGTCCGAGAACCGCTTCATTTTCTTGCCTTGACCTATCTTTGTGCTCTTCGGATGCACAGCCTGATTTTGATTGGGGGGTGGTCGATGACCTCCATGGTAGTGATCACTTTCCCATTCAAATATCATTTTCAGGGCAAGTGCCGCCTGAGAGACCACCTCGGTGGTGCTTGGCGCGAGCGCGGTGGCCTGCATTTCAGGAAATGACTGAATTCTCTATCTCAGTCGAGGAGTTTAGGTCGGTATATGAGGCCGTTGAGTTCTTCTCCGGCAACCTCATCGCCGTGGGCCTGACTACTATTCCTAGGACGTCTGGCCGTTTTGCACGCCGACCACTCCCATGGTGGTCGGCCGAGTGTGAGACGGCCCTCAAACAGAAGCGTTTTGCCTACATGCGCTATAAGCGCCGCCCGAACGATTTCACTGTCGCTGAATTTCGTCGGGCTAGGGCTAGGTTCCGGTATATTTCGAAGCACGCCCTTGCTCTTCTTGGCGGGCATACGTGTCTTCACTTAACGGGAAGACCCCTTTAGCTGAGGTGTGGAAGCGAGTCAAAAGGATTCGGGGCAAGTTCTCGCAGTACCCCCTTCCCGTTCTCCAGGAGAATGGGACCGCAATCTCAGACCCCACGTCCGTGGCGGAATCCTTAGCGACCGCTTTTTCCGCATTCTCTAGCCGTGATGCTGCTCTGCCAGCATTCAATGCACGTCGTGATGTCGCGGAAGGCCGCCGGCTGGACTTTACCTCCAGAGGCGGAGAACCCTTCAACGACAAGTTTACTGTGAGTGAGTTGCGTTCCGCTCTCGCTTCGTGCGCGGACACCGCCCATGGTCCGGACGATGTCCCGTACGCCATGCTTCGACACCTGGGTGAGCGAAGCATGGCCTTTCTGTTAGATTTGTTCAACAGGATCTGGGTGGAAGGTCTTCTCCCAGACTCCTGGCGAATCGCTACTGTGCTCGCCTTTCGCAAGCCGGGGAGAGATCACTCTACTCCGACCGGTTTCCGCCCAATCTCTCTAACCTCTTGCGTGTGCAAGTTGATGGAGAAATTGGTAAATGTTAGATTAGCCTTTTTCCTGGACAGCGGAGGCCATCTGTCTTCTGCACAGTGCGGCTTCCGTAAGTTCCACTCCACGTCGGATGCTCTGCTCCGACTGGAAAATGCCGTCTGCGAGGCTTTCCTTCGTAGACAGCACTACGCCACGGTCTTTTAGGATCTGGAGAAGGCCTATGATACCGCATGGCGATACGGTATCATGGAGACTCTCCACACGATGGGGGCGAGGGGACGCCTCCCAATGTTTATATCTGAATTTTTGCGAGATCGTCGATTCCGCGTACGGGTGGGGGGAGCTCTCTCCGGCCCAAAGGAGCAGGAAGAGAGTGTCCCGCAGGGAAGTGTCCTCAGTGTCACACTCTTTGCCCTGAGCATCAACGGCATCACCTCGGTGCTGCCGGAAGATGTTCTCGCTACGCTCTACGTGGACGACCTTTCGATCTCTTTTGGCGCGGCCCAGATGCCAACTCTGGAGCGTCGACTCCAACAGGCATTGAACCGCGTCTCTTGCTATGCCGAAGCGCACAGGTTTCGGTTTTCTTTGGCCAAGACTAAGATGGTGCACTTCTGCCGCCATCCACGGCTTCACCCCGACCCAGATTTGTTTCTTAATGGGGTGCGCCTAGATGTGGTTGAGTCGCACCGTTTCCTTGGTCTTGTATTCGACCGACGCCTCACCTGGGAGGCTCATATTCGCAGCCTTAGGGTCTCTTGTACCCGCGCCATGGACATTCTCCGTTCCGTGACGTTCAGCGCTTGGTGCGCTGATAGGGCTACTGCCTTACTTTTTTATCGATCCTTTGTTCGCTCGAAGCTCGACTACGGATGCGAGTTTTATGCATCCGCAGCCGAGCGTTTATTGCGGAAGGTGGATTCGATCCACCACACCGGCCTTCGCCTTGAGACCGGTGCCTTCCGCACTTCCCCCATTGAGAGCCTGTTGGTCGATGCTGGGGAGATGCCACTCGCTCTGCGCCGCGTGCAGTGCATCACTCGCCTGTACGCGCGAGCCTGGCGCCCCTCTCAGTCGCCAACAGCTCTCACTGCATCCGCAGCTGATCTCGATGGTGCCTATGCCGCCGAGAGACGCCAGTCATACCCTAAGCCCTTTGGGTTTAGGGCCAGGAAACTCCTTCGAGAGGTAGATATAGCTCTCGGGCCGGTGGCGCCCCTGGTTCTGCCCAGGACGCCACCCTGGAGGGTACCACATTTGGCTATTTGTCGCCAGCCTCTGCTCCCAAAGCTTGTACTGCGCCGGGAGTATTGCGTTCGACCTTTTTGGAGCACACATCGTGTCATGCTGGAACCGTGCCAGTGTATACGGATGGCTCCAAGTCCCAAGAGGGGGTCGGCTTCCACGCCGTATCCCCTCTGTTTGAAGTCAGCGGGGCTCTACCAGGCGCTGCGTCTGTCTTCACGGCCGAGCTGGTGGCAATACACCACTCGGTACGGGAGATTACGCGACGTGCCCGGTTCGGAGACCGGATTGTGATCTATAGCGACTCACAAAGCGCCCTGAGTGCTCTCGGGGCATTGGAATCTCCGCATCCCCTGGTTCGCGATATCCGTGACGCCACGGTTTTGGCGAGCCGGGCAGATGTCGAGATTATCTTCTGCTGGGTTCCTGGACATGTGGGAATTGCGGGGAATGAGCGCGCCGATGAGGGCGCCAAGAGTCCGCGAGGACTCTGCGACCGGACCAGCGTTTCGCTCTTCCTCACACCGACTACATGGCAGGAATACGGGCAGCTCTTCGGACTGCTTGGCAAAGAAGATGGGAGACGGTCGAAGGGAACTTAAAGTTGCGTGCCCTTGCGCCGCGACTGTTCCCATGGACCTATCCCCCAATGCCGCGGTGGCTTCAGGTTGCTTTCTGTCGTCTCCGAATCGGACACACTCGTGTGACGCATTGCTATCTGATGGAGCGCTCGCCTGCGCCCTATTGCAACGACTGCGTCGTCCCCCGGACTGTTCGGCACATTCTTGTCGAATGTCCCAGTCTGGGCGATCTTCGCGCACGATACCTGTCCCAGTACCGGGATGGGCGGGGTCGCTACCGCCTGTCCCTTGTGCTCGGGACAGATTCGTGCACATTGACTTGTGGACTTGTTGACTTCTTGGGGGAGGCCGGCCTTCTCCCTATTATTTAAGCAAGGTTTGTTTTTTTTTTTTGTATTTCTTCCTTTAGTTGCACGCTCCTGCGCCGGGGGGACCTCTTCCCGACGCACCAGCTTGCTTCCTTTCCCCCTTTTGGGGTGTTGTTTTTTTGTTTTTTTTCTCTTTAATTTTATTTTAAAGTAGCCTAGAAATAGGCCAGTTTTAATACGGCGACTAATGCCCAAGAAGGCAGTCGCCAGATGAGCTCTTAAAAAAAAAAAAAAAATGAATCTCGACGATGCCTATGTTGCCGAGAGACACCAGTCAGCCTAGGCCCTTTGAGTTTAGTGTTATGAAACGCCTTCGAGAGCTCGGTGCGGTGGCAACAAACATGCTCCCAAAGCTTTTATAACATCGAGAGTATTGCGTTCAATCTTTTTAGGGCACACTTCGTGTCACAGTGAAGCTGTGCCAGTATGCACAGGTGGCTTCCACGCCGCATCCCTTCTTTTTGAGGTCAGCGAAGCTATACCAGGCCTTGTCTATCTTCACCGCAAACCTGGTTGCAATACATCACTCGATACGGGAGATAACGCGTCGTGCCCGGTTCGGGGGGATTTATTGATGCCGATCTCATGGCGCCGTAATTCACTTTTATAAAAGAGGTTCTTTTAATATTATTTTGAAATTTAAAAGATGATAATCGATAGATAATGTTTGATAGGGCAGATGATTTGAATGGATATATGTTGAGTGAGTTAAAATTGGGGGGGGGGGCATGTGTTATATGATAGTTTAGTAAGAAGACCATTTTCCTTTAGAAAACTTGTTAATCTGAGGTGGATATTTTGTTCTTTAAATATTAGGCAGAGATTGGGCAGAGTGCAACCTCTGTCAAACGGTGAAGAGCGACGTCTCAGTTCACCGAAGGTGGGGCATTCCGCGATGATGTGGGTCGTTGTTAGGGGGCTAAACAATCTTGGCACTAAGGGGGTGGTGCTTTTTTCCATTAGAAATCCGTGCAACCTCTTGCCGACGTGAGATTGTGGGTGGTTTCCACGCTGAAAATTTTGAGAAAATGTGGCACATTTTGTTTGGGCGGCGATTTTAGCTGCTTTGTCAGCTTTTTCATTCCCATGCACGCCTGCGGGGTGCTCAGGGACCCAGCAGAGTGACATTTCTTTCCCTATGTTGTTGGCTTTAAATAGAGTTTCTTTTATATGTTGGAGTATTGGAGGCAGGTCGTCCAGTTTTCTGAGAGCTTGTAGGCTGCTCCAGGAGTCGGAGTAGATGGTATATTCTTCTTGTCCTTCCTGTTCGTAGGCCCATCTTGCTGCGTACGTATCTCAGGGCGTAGCATTCGGCCGTGAATATGGTTGCTGTTTGACATAATGTCTCGGTATCGGTATATGGCTCAGCTATCTTTGCAAATCCAGTCCCGTCGTCTGATTTCGAAATATCTGTGAATATTTGGACCCCCAGGTGTTCTTCTACGTGGTTAAGGAATGCAAGTCTGCGCTCCCTAGGTGGTATGTGTTCCCTGGAGGTTGATGCTTTGGCATATTTTAATATTATTTTTCCAGTGTGTGATTTGAGGGTACGACACCTTATGGATGAAATTCATGGTAATTCCAAACTCCTCCATCAGGGAGTTGCGCCCGCTCTCCAAGTGGTCGTGGGAGTGACTGGTTTGCTATAAAGATATGGTCTAGCCCAGGGTTGTCCAACCTTTTTCCCAACGGGCCAAATTAGAAATTTAAATATATTTGCCGGGCCACATACGTACTTAAATATAAATTTTAAAAAGCTCAAAGATATATATATATATATATATATATATATATATATATATAATTACAAACAAAATACTACGAGTATATTAACAGTAAAAAAATAATTTAGACTTATACAAAATAAAATCAAATCAATGTGATTTGGGGAGGATTACCTTCCTTTCATGATATTCTCAATATCTGGTTTTCAAAGCAAATGAAAATATTCCTAAAAAATACCCCGTGAAAGTAAAATCTGAGTAAGCAATGAATGGGCCCAATGCGGGTTGGACGTCCCTGGGACTCTAGCCCGTCATTTAGAACGGCTTCGACGGTCGGCGAGGTAGGGGTCTTTTGGGCACGTGCGTAATGTCGTAGTGTGATTTCCACCCGCAGGTCCAGGGGCACTTCGCCTGTGTCACATAGAAGACTGGGTATGGGAGATGATTTGAAGGCACCGGTGGCGATTCTCAGATTGTCGCTGGCCACCGATTCTATTAGTTTGAGGAGTCTTTTGGTGGCTGAACATTATATCTCCATACCGTATTCCAGTTTGGGGCGGACAATGGAAAGGTATAGAAGTAGGGTTTGTCTGTCGGCTCCCCATTCATGTCTAGAGACTTCTCAGAATGTTTGTAGCTTTGTTAGCTATTCTTTTGAGGTTTCTGATATGAGGTTCCCATGTTAGATTTTTTATCAAGCATCATTCCTAGAAAGTTGTGGTTTAACGACTGCTATTCGTTGCCGGTAGATATATAAGTCTGGCTCACGAATGCATACACGACGACGGCAGAAGTGGACCACTGTGGACTTATCCACGGAGAAGCGGTATCCATTAGTGGAGGTCCATTTACATATGTTTTCGATGGCAAGCTACCGGCGCCGTTCTGTTGTTGCCATATTTGATCCTCCGAGGGGAATAGACAATTCAGCTACGTTTAAGATGGCTGTGACTCCTTGAGGAAGGTTATCAATTATATTATTGATACCTATGGCAAACAGTGGTACACTAAGTACGCTGCCTTGCGGGAGACCTTCTTCCTGGGAGAAGGCATTAGAAGTGGAGTTTCCAACTTGGAGTAAGAAATAGCGTTTTTAAAATTTTTTTTTTAGGAAAAGTGCTAAATTCCCGCGCATGTCCCTTTTGTGAAGGGTTTTTAATATCCCGCATCTCCAAGATGTGTCGTAAGCCTTTTCGAAGTCAAAAATGACTGCTACGAGGTGTGCTTTTTAGCAAAGGCTCGACACACATCTGATTCCAGTCGAGTGATGGCGTCGCTTGTAGAGTGGAGCTTTCGGAAGCCACATTGAGAGAGTGACAGGAGTTTGTTTGTTTCCAAAAACCACACTAAACGGACACTTAGCATTTTTTTTCCAACAGCTTGCTGAGGCTAGATGTTAGAGCAATAGATTTGCGGGTGGGATGGGTAGGTCCTTGCCAGGTTTGAGGAAGGATAGGTCAGTCACCTTCCACTCTTCGGGGAAAGAGTTTTCTTGTCAAAGTTTGTTAAATATGGTCAGCATTAATGTTTTCCCTCCTTTGCATGCCAAGGTGACGAAACATATCATAGGGGATTTTGTCTGGTCCGTCCCGGGGCTGTATTTCTACACTATTTTCGTGCAGAGTCAAATTCCTGGGTGTAGAGAAATTTAAGTTGTAGGAGGATAAATTGTTTGATGTGAAGTTCAGATTTATAGCCTCTTCTGTTCTTCTCTGGATTTTAAGCTCTTCTGGCGCTCTCGCTCGGCTTGATATGTTCGCGAAACTTTCTCCTGGTATATTGGCCACTTTTTCTTGGTTTAGTACCATTTGTCCTTCGTTGAGCAAGAATGGGGATGGGTGTGTAGATGTTCCTCCTCGTAGTTTTTTTAATCTTATTCCACGTGTTGTTTATTGATGTTCTCGCGTTAATCGATGATACTGTGGGGGAATTCCACGTGGAATTTCTTTTCCAGCACGGAAGTGACGTCCATGCGCTGGAGAAGATTCTAGAATTTGGTTAGGCTTAAATTGGTAAGCCCCTCCCCCCCTCATCCACAAGCGGTAGCCTCGAACCGCGTTCACCTCGGACCACCTTTCCGCGGGTTAGAATCGCCTCGACGTGAAGATTCGAGGCCATTCGAGAGTAGCGCTGTTTCACCCACCCCTGCGGGGGGGAGCCTCGGATATATATAGGGCTCGTCTTCCATGTGGGAGACACATTGTTGAGGAGTCTCGCCCGGACCCAAGAAGTTTCCCCTAGTTCCAAGTCAGGTGATAACAACGAAGCAGTGACGGCTGAACTTTTGTGTCTTGGAATTAACCCAGCCAGTGTGGTAATTCCATTTGACGATCGCTACCGAGCGATTTTTCCGACTCCACTCACCAACTCCTGTCGAAGCCCTCCTCGTTTTCGGGTGGCAGAAATACTCTACCGTGGACAGGACGTTACTGCCCCATCCCCCTTTGGAGAACCGTCATCACGTCAACTTCCCGCTCAGAATCTCCGAGTGCCCTCGCCTTCACGTTTATTGCCTGCAGAATGCATCCGTGAAACCTTACCCTGACGTCTCGCCCGAAATCCTCCGTAAGCTAACTCCGCTCCCCCTTCAGCAACCCATTTGAGTTAATCTTCCCCATTGGAATAGTCTCCTTCTGTAACGCATTAATTTCTAACTTCAGAGTCTGATGCATAACTCTGCAATTCCCCCCTCGTTTACCAATTTAATTTTGCCCAATTAATTCTCTTATTTTATGTAAATAAAATTATATTTTTGTACATGCCTCTTTAAATAACCTTGAGCTTTGCCATTGCCCCAATTTTACCTGACCTCGTTGCACTCTTTTCTCGCTGTTCCGCGCGTCGAAACTCGTGCCGTTCCGTCCCTTGTCGGTTCGCCTTTAAGATATTGGTCCCTCCCTCATAGATATAATATGGTATTGATATAATATAATATCATACCACGACAGATACATATTTTTGTCCATGATTCCAGTTCGGGGACAGGATCTTAATCCATAGTGACTCACGAAGCGCCCTGAGTGCTCATGGAGGATTAGAATTTCTGCTCCACTTGTTCGCTTCATTCTCGATGCCACGGTTTCAGCGAGCCTGGCGGATGTTGAGATTGCAGCCTTTCAATAAAGATGGGAGACGGCCAAAGGAAAGCTAAAGTTGCGTGGCATCGCTCTGCGACTGTTCGCATGGACCTACACCCAATGCAGCAACGGCTTCATGTCGCTTTCTTTCGTCTTCGAATTGGGCTCATTCGCGGGATGCACCGCCATTTGATGGAGCGCTTCCCTCCCACTACCGCCTTGCCCCCAAGATTGTTCACCACTTTTTGTTGAGTGTCCCACTCTGCAACACTCATTTCTCTTCCCTTATCTTCACCACATTTTCACTTTCCCCATCGACACATTTCCACTTAACCTAGTTCCACTCCATTTTCATTTCTTTCACCCTCGCCACTTTCTTTACAGATTCCCCACTACATTTCTGGTTTGAATATTCATTTTAATCTGCTGAACATCGGCACATTTCTCATTTCCCTTGACTGTAAATTCAACACTTGGATTATATCACAAACCCGGGGGATGGAATTACTAAAAAAAAAAAATAGAGATGGAGATGAGGAGGACCATCGCCTCAGCAATCAAATTTTGACACAGCTAGACCAATTTCCCCAGTGTAAAGTGGTTTGAAGATTGGTATTAACTGTCCTTAACCATGTGATATATTGAAGGAATTTGGTGCCCTCGAAAACGTTATCCCGTTGCTGTTTTTGAGATCCTAAAGTCCTTCTTTTATCCTTAGGCGTTTTTTTGTGGGTGGAAGAATTAGCGATAAAGTTAGGCCGGTGCCAGCGACAGCCGGTCGCCCTCGACCAAAATGGAAATCTCGAGTCCGAGCCACTTAAAATTTGCTGCGGTCGGGTCTTTCGAATGAAAAGGCCTCCTTCCTGAGAGGGGGGGGGGGGGGGCTCCTGGCGACTCTCTAAAAAGATGTGGGGAAGGACTCCCCCATCCAAGAAAGGAGCAGAGCGGAAAAGATATAGCAAAAAGAAACCCTTCTGTTTCGGTGTGGTCGAGCCCCCCACTAAAGGAAATTTGCCTTACAAAGTGAAAAAGGTTTATTTCAAGAGAGAATAAAACACGGAACTGACGAGGGTATTTGCATTCGGGGGGGGGAGGGAAGTTGGGCAGCGAGCAAGGAGGACGAGGTCAAAAGTAGAGTGAAGCGTTGTAGGTGTAGAAGAGGGAGTGAAGGTGAAGAAAGGGTGTAAACTGTGTAGTACGAGCCCGAAAATGAGGAGGGGGGGGAGATCTAGATCATTAGACCCAGTACCTGCAAGAGCGGCACAACCTCCTTGGGCCCCATTGCTCCTAGCAGTCTTGAACTAGATTGACACTACCTGAGCTTTATTCCTTCGAGACATTTCTTTAACCTCTTTTCATAACTTCCTTTACGAGCTTCTTCTCGTCTCAGCTAGTACCAACCAGCTTTCGTCTACTCATCTCTGTTCGGGGCCAGGAGGTGGGGGACGTGGGTCAGCCCTCCAGCATGGTTCCGGTTGAGGTGGTGGGTTTTGACATGTCTGCACCCCCTCCTTTATATCCCTCTACTGCCAACGCCCATCTTTATCTTATCCTTTTACGTCACGACAAGGGCTTGCTTGCCCTCCTGGCCCCAATACACGCAGTTTGCCCTCTCGGCTGCAGGGGGGGGGGGGGATTTGCGGCTATATATCTTGCTACACATTTTGACTTCTAACTTCACCACTTTCTCTCTTTCGGCCTCGTTGTTATTGCGCTCTAAATTCGAGGTAAAAAAAATGGAATGGCAGCTGGAGTAGATGATATGGTAGTGGTGTGTGTGTGTGGGGGGGGTATACTTGAGAGAGAGAGACGGCCAAGTCAAGCTCAGACTCCGTGGAAGTGGGGAGGGGGGAACAAAACAAAAGAACAAGAAAAGATGGGAAAACGAGTCTGGTGGTTGTGTTGTAAAGCTTTTTGTAATGGAAGAGTGGTTGAGGAGTGAAAGAGGGCAGTGATAGTATAATGGTAGTGGTGTGTGTGTGGGGGGGGGGGGTATACTTGAGAGAGAGACGGCCAAGTCAAGCTCAGACTCCGTGGAAGTGGGAACAAAACAAAAGAACAAGAAAAGATGGGAAAACGAGTCTGGTGGTTGTGTTGTAAAGCTTTTTGTAATGGAAGAGTGGTTGAGGAGTGAAAGAGGGCAGTGATAGTATAATGGTACAGTAGAGAAGGGTTAATGCAAGAACTACAGGGTGATTAATAAGGTTGTTAAGTGTTGTAGGTAAAGTGTATGGGGGGAATTCTGAACGGGTGAACATGAAGGATAAATGGGGGGTTGGTGGGGATGAACAATAGGAAGAGTAGTGGAAGTAGGGGATGTATGGTTCAAGTATGTGCTGTGAGACAGCTGAAAGAGATTTATGTAAAGTATGGTGGGTTCATGGCGCTGAATGTATGGCAGTGAATGATAAACTGTTGGATGGTGTGGAAAGTATTTGTGTTGGAAGTAAGGGGTGCGTTAGCGTGAAAGATAGCCGGAGTGAGTGGTTTGGCATGAGTGAGGTGTAGGACCAGGTTGTGTGATGTCGCCGTGGCAGAGAGAAGTACATGTGAGAATGTGGGAAAGAGGTTTGAAATTGATGCGGTATGGCTCGTGGCTGCGTGAGAGGGATAGCCATAGGGAGTTGTTTGACCTACGTGGGGGGTAGGACAAGGTGTTTGTGGTGTCGCCATGGCTGTTTAATATCTATGGGTGTATGGGGCGAGAAGTAGGTATGTGAGTGTGGGGACGAGGGTTGGAGTGGGTCACAGATGGATTCTATGTTGGTATGTGGTGATGAATCTGGTATTTGTGGCTGAGAATGAAAGGGAGGGAGTTGGGAACGAGTGTAGCTTTTGGTAGGGAGTGTGGATGTAGATAAGAGTAAAAGAAATGGTATTTCTGGGTGAGAATGAGTTTTGGTGTCACCTTTGAACAAGTGTGAAGTTTAACTCTCTACGATGTGTAGTGAACGATAGTGGTACAGATAAAGCAGAGTGTATTGTGTGTCAGGAACCTGCGTGAGAGTATGCTGGTGGCAAAGGTGGGTGTATTGGAGAGAGACTATGATATGGTAGGAGAAGGACAGATCTCGAGTGAGAAAAGTGCAAATGGACAACTTGTGAGGGATGTGTGGTATGCCTAAGGTGGTTAGAGTGAGGAACGACTGCTTAAGAGGTGTTAATGGTGTGTATAAGAGTGCGGCTGAGTGTGTTCTGATGTGGTATGTGCGTGGAATAAGTGTGGCAGGAAATAGACTTGTAAAGATTTATGCGAGGGGGTGAAGGTGGATTGATTGTGTGAATGACTGTGTGAAAAACAAATGGCTGACTTAGGGGGAAGTGGATGAGAGATGTGCATGGGGGTGTGTGCTAGGGCCTTCCGCCCCGGGGCATGAAACCCTGTCTGGGCGAGCTGCTACCATATATAAGGCCCCCCATCGCTATGAGGGGCCACTGTAAATAATGATGGGTGGATTTATGCTTAATGGTGTTGATGCACACCGACACCTCGTTAGGAAATGGTTGATGGTGATTCACTTAAAGATAAGAAACGAATGGCAAGGAGGACACCTCGACGAGGGGGGGGGGGTATAACTCAAGTGAACTTGATGGAAGTAGAAAAGCGTCGAAGGTACAGAGTCCGAGGAGAAGTCTAAAGAAGAGACTACTCGGGGACCGTGAGGGGGGCGTAACTCTACAGAACTCTGCAAACTGCGCGAACTCTGTAAGAAGCCCGTCTTTATTACCCCGCAGGACAAAAGAAAATCACCCTGAAAATTGTGTACACTCAATGGGCGCTCCAAGTAATCTCTCTACCCCTCGCGTTTGCACTTCCCTTAACCTCGCCATTTTCTTTGCGAACTTCCTTCAAAATCTGTGGACATGCCCTCGATGGTTTTGGGTTTCCAGTTTTAAGTAAATAACTAGTCTCTTTTTGACTCTAGCATTTCCATTAGTGTTCAGTTTTAAATCATCGGAAAAGCACAAGGGTCAAGCCACGTCCATGATAAGAACATACCATACTTTCATACCCACTTGGTTGGCTACCAGACAGGAAGTCCATCTTAAAACCGGGCTTTAACCGGTGGTAAAAATAACGCGGCCCTGGAACCGATTTGGACTATTTCGCCTGCAGGTTTTGTACCATAAAATTATTCATTTGAGTCATTCAACCCATGGCTTGAATCCTGTAGGAAAATTGGTAAGATCAATCCATCCCGATGTTAATCGAATGATTTCCAGTGTCAAAAGAAAATCTCGACCTACGAGGTTTTTGGGGGAAAATGGCTCTCAACACAGCGCTTCCTCCTTCACTTGTGGACATTGGATCGAGACTGTAGTGTACTAGCCCCCCCCCCGGAAGTTATTAAAGCTTTTTTCGCAATATTTAACCCAGATGATGCTCTGAACATTCAGGAAAGTAAGGTTTTATTCCATTGCTGGCAAGTTTTCCTGCATTTCGTCAACAATTACCAGGATGGAAAAAAAAGGCTCGCAGTTGTCGTCAGCAATTTCGTGAGTTAACCATGTTATTAACGAATCTGATGCGTATTCTGACAAACAAAACAACGTTTTGCCCCAAAATAGAGGATTTGAAAGAATGAACAAAGTTAACCAGATACTTTCTGCAGATGAAAACATTGAAGAGACAATTGAAACTCTCAATATGTTGGACATTTTTATCACTGTCGCATGCACAACGCGTCTCGTGTGATGTTGAACAGGTATTCTCTGAATAGAAAGCTATGATAGCGGATAATAGGCGCGGTTATCTCTTTGAGAACTTACGCTAGCATGGCATAATCAGATGGAACCACAATTTGTAATGTTTGAAACCATTTATCACTAGTTTTATTATTGACGGATTTCTTGCTATTGATTTTTGCTTTTTATTTAATATTTGATGGTATTTGTCACCACTTTTCTTCTTTATATGATCGTGTATTTTTTTTAGAAACAAAGGCCTATTGTGCTAAGACAATTTTAATAGAAAGTAAATTATTAATCTAAGTGATCAAATTGTAGTGTTGGTCTATCATTTCATTTCTACGTTTATTGGATGGCATTACTACATACTGAATGGTTCTTGGAGGCCTTCCTGAAACTAAACCATGAAAAAACTGAGGTTTTCTGGTTCGCACTTCTTCGGATGACACTTGCTCTAAAATTCTTGCTCCTTACACACATATGGTCGTTCGCCAGTTCCCTTTTAAGACAATTCGAAATATGGGCGTCGGCTTCGATAGTCAATTCTCTCTCAAATCCCATATTGACCATGTCTGCAAATCCTCTCTCTGTTTTCCTCGTAATCTCGACCGCCTCCGTTCTTACCGTAATCTCAGCCGCATCCGCTTTTACCGTAATCTAAGCCACTTTTCCACCCCCCGACTTATTCACAAGTTTTCAGCCCGTGTTACTCTCCCCTGTGGAGGTTTCTCTCGTGCAGTCCCACTGCTCCCTGAACTGCACTGGCTACCCAGCCGTTCCCGCATCGTCTTCTATGTTCTTTTTTATCTACTACATGGTAAATATTGCAGCATCCTCTATCTTTCCTTCTCATTGTCTCTCTCCCTGCCCATTGGCAGCCTACGTTCTAACTCTGACCCTTTATTGCATGTTCCTACTAATCGTATGTGTGGGTAATCGTGTGTTCTCGACATTTGCTCCGAGAATATGGAATGAGCTGTCTGCTTGATATGTTCATCGCCCTCCCTTGGTGTTTTCAACCGTGCCTTGGCGAGACTCGTTTTCAGTCAGGCCTTTTCTTTAGTCGGTAGGTAGGCGCTATACCAAAGCTTGTGGCCTTGAAACAACTCATGGCATTAATCACTTGCCTCTTTTCCATGACTGGAACATGATGCCCTTCGTAGATTAGGGTTGTTTTGTTTTGGTTGGGTTTGCTTTGTTGTTTTATTTTTTTCTTGTTTTATTTGTTTTTGTCTTGTTTTAGTTGGGTTATGCTTTCTTGTTTTTGTTGTTATCTTTCTTTAAAATAGCTTCGTCAAGGTAGTCCTTAAAAACAAAAAAAAAGCTTAATCATATGGATTAACAATTAATTTTTTAGGTCCATTGCTCTAACCACATATGGTCTTGTTTTTGTTTTGTTTCTTAAATATTAAAGATGCAATGCTATAGAGGAGCGTCTAGTCTTATAAGAAAATGAAACTGTTCTAGAAAACTTTATTCGGGAGATTAGTTTCGGGGAGGTGACTGAAACTAGGTAGTCTCCGGAATGTTTTCCAGAGGAAAAACAAGCTTGGTTATCAAGCAAGAACCACCTCGATAACCAGCATCCAGCGAAACCTAAGAAATGAATGGCAATTTTGAATCAAATAGTTCTGGCTCCCTCAAGTACCCGAGATCCCCCTGGGTGCTCATAAGACATTTCTGTAATCCGAAATTCTTCAGGGAGGGGGTTTGTAGTTTAGAAATAGCTGGAAGAGAAGCATATTATCATTGCCTGTCGCGTTGTATTGAAAAAAATAAATAGAAATTCCAGAATTCCATGAAGGTGGCGACATATTTGAAACGTTGAAAATGCAGCCTTGGTGTCTAACCATGGCATCCTCCTCCCCATAGCCAAATATGACTGGCCAGTGTTCACTGTCCAAGGAATTCATTTTTTAGCCTCTTAAATGAGTCTCATTACAGCCAACAGAACATTCAGATGTCGTGATTTTAGGATCCAAAGGTCGTTAGATCTGATCGACTCTAGAATGCGTCTCGCACTTAATTGCTTTTAAGTTTCGCATAATTAACTTAAATCACATAAAACTTTAAAGTTTCATCTTTCTCCTGGCATGTTCATTTTTCCTATCCACCCCTTTTTTTACGAGTTTTTGAATTTGTTTTTACTTTCCTTATTTAATGGACACCGTGCAGAATTATGGTCTGATGGCGACCACGGGTAGGTCCGCATCATCTTAAAGTTATGTGTAGATCGCGCCCCTCCTACTCCATGCACCTTGGGGACCTCACCAAGGAACCTGCCGTCGGTGAGGAACGTGGGCAGATCCTTTGCGTTCTACGAAGTCTACCCAATCTTCCACACACTTCAACATTTTTTCCCGGGTGTTCCACGAAAGAGCGACATCCTTACCGTGTGCGCCGTGTGCACTCGTGTGTTTCCCTTCGCCCACGGCCATGGGAGTCACCTACACCGACGTGGGCGTAGGCGTGAGGAGAACGATGGTTGGCAGGCGTTGTTGGAATTCCATTTTACACCGCAAGCCACGGGGGTTTCGAGTTACCCCGGGCGCGACACCGCTGCTACACTTCTCTCGTGTCGCTGGAGATGGGCGTGAAGGGGGGAAGGGATGGCTCCATCGGTGCGAGGGAATTAGTTCCGGGGTCTGGGGGGGGGGGGGGGGGGGGCTAATTTTGAGCCCGGTCTAAGTAGCTGCATGGATTTCTGGGGATTACCTAAACGGAATTGAGTCCGATGCATCAATAATAATATTGATGGGGTTGACTGAGGATTTTAAATCTATTATTATTATTATTATTATTATAATAATACAACCACTGAGGGCCACGCTGGAGCGTCAAGAGACCATAAAACACAGGGGGGAAAGCTTAACAAGTAATTAAAATAACCTTGAGATAAAAAGTTAAAATTTAAAATTTAAATTATTATTAAAAAAAGTCCAAATGGTGTAACTGAAGGTGAATTATTAAGAAGTAATTTAAAAAAAAATGGGATAAAATTAAGAATTAAATTATTATTACATATTAATATTAAGAAAGTACTAATATTGCACTCTGAAAGTTAGTTAGTTATTAAAATAACAGCAACACTGACTAAATGGGACTAAATTTGTGGATTACTGAGTAGAAATCTATTATCCTGTTGTTGGGAAGTAGAGCCGGGGAAGGGGGTTATTTCGACCCATCTTGCCAATATTGAACATCTGGCACATTGGGGGTGGATTTACTTCACTAGGAAACTTCATTCTTCGCCATTGCCGCTTTTCTGTCGTCCTGTAGGAGGTGCACCTTCAAATAGTTGAGCACCTCTTGGTCTCCTTGTGACTACTGTGGTCAGGGACGTCATCTCCCCCAGGGGACTCTTGTACCCTGGAGAACGCGGTTAGTATAGAAATGAGTGGCCGGCCACTGCATCGGGCACGCCTGGAGCATTCCTGGGGCACGCCCCTCGTCCACCCCAAGCGACCCTATCCAATTGACCAATTTAACAGCCGTAAAATAAATAACTATCAAAATTGGGTATTTTAACCTTCACTTTTGACGGGGTAGTACACGGGATCGAACCCACCCCTCACCTGCGGGGGCGGGCGATAGCTTACACTAGTGAGGTAAACTCCAATGAAGAGCGGCCACAGGTGCGTCCTATGCAGTGTGAAAGAGGCTACCATCGCCGCATACAGTGCAGTTTTCCTTACTACCATAGAGACCCTTTGCAGTTTTCCTTACTACCATAGAGACCCTTTGCAGTTTTCCTTACTACCATAGAGACCCTTTGCAGTTTTCCTTACTACCATAGAGACCCTTTGCAGTTTCCCTTACTACCATAGAGACCATTTGCAGTTTTCCTTACTACCATAGAGACCCTTTGCAGTTTTCCTTACTACCATAGAGACCCTTTGCAGTTTTCCTTACTACCATAGAGACCCTTTGCAGTTTTCCTTACTACCATAGAGACCCTTTGCGCCGCTTTGATTCCGGGTTTAAACGCAACGGCCTCTTGCCTCGTCCTCTTCTTGGTGCTCTAAGCGCCTTTCTTATGCCTTCGCCCCGGCGTCCAGGATGATTGCCATTCGATGGAATGAATCCATTTACGAGTTCTAATTAAAAGGATACCCCCCCACCCCCACCCGTCCCCGCCTCCTTCTCCACGGACTTATTTGGGTGACATTTCTATTTAGCGAAGGATCCGTGATCGGTTAATCCTGCGGGTGTAATTTCTGTAAACCGATTCCATGGAGGCCTTGGCACCTCTGGCAGAACCCCTATATATAGATGGGTTATGGTTGGCGCCAAGAGACTCTTCGTAATTGAATGTTATTGATGATTAATTAATGACGGCGCATCTCCACATCCATCTCACTTAACTGGCGAATGTGAAAGCTTGACAGCTCAAAATGTCTCTGACTTCTTTACATCAAGATTCGGAGATTGCAGGTCGGTTTATTGGTAAACCCGTCATACTGTCACATAAAAGGACGATGCCATAATTAGGATTTACGCTTATAAGACAATTGAAAGGGGCAGACCCGACTGCCATTCCTTTTCTTGAAAGGAGAAACCCATTCTCTCTATTTCACTTAATTTTTTGCATAACCTAACCTAACCCATTAATACCGAGTGTTAAATTTTAGAAGGGTTCTAGGATATTTTTATAAGTGGGCTTGTGAAAATAAAAAAAATGGGTGTCGCTTTAGCGTGTGTCCTGCTACTTTTTGTGTACTACCTTTGCATATAGTATCTGGATTAGGGTAAACATGAAAAATTAGATTAGTGATTTTTTCTAAAAAAAAAAAGTTTAGACTTTTAAAAATCTGCTTTAAAAATTATCTTTCAACCAAAATACTGTTCACTGAAATCATAAAATTCTAGAATTGCAATTTAATTAAGCTTAAACGTTTACTCATTTTGACATTGACTTTTGAAGTAGCGCCCCTCCTAAATTAGGTTAGGTTAGGTTGAGTTGAGTTGGGTTAGGTTGGGTCGGGTCGGGTTAGGTTGGGTCAGGTCAGGTTGTCAGGTTAGGTCAGGTCAGGTTACGTTAGGTTAGGGTTATGCTTTCTGGGTGTGGCTAAACCAAAACAAACATAGGATAGAGAAGTAAGTAAGGAGAGAAACTCAAGAACCGACGAAGAATTTGGGAAATATTACAATGAAAAATGGGGAAAAATAACACAGTCCTCCTTTGAATGTGGGAATTACACAGCACTCACGATCTAATTACTCTGAAAGGGAAGAATACTTAAGGGAATCTAGTTATTGGATCCGGTTCGGGAAGATTCTGAGCCACGTGAGACGAGACGGGTTGAGTTGAGTTTGAGGAGCGACATAGCATAACATAACATAATTTCACGGATGACAAAAGCCACAAGGGCCTATCAAAGGTGATCCGCATCCGTCAAAACCCACCCACATAGGACTATATCAGATCATGCAACTACTTTATAAACAATCCATAGGATTGTGTCAGATCATGCATCTACAATATACAATTTAAACAATCCATAGGATTGTGTCAGATCACGCGCCCACAATATACAATTTAAACCAGCCACACGAGCGGATCAAAAACAAAAAGCACCATCGCCAGGGAAAGACAAAATCAAAGAAAGTCCTCCATAATATAATATAACAGATGACAAAAGCCACAAGGGCCCATCATAGGTCATCCGAGTCAAACGGCCTCTTTTTTAAGGCACCCAAACTTCCAAGAAAACTACATCTAGAGGATTGCGTCCAGAAACAAGGGTATCACCAATCAAGGCTTGTCAAGAACTAAATCATGCAGCTATAGATATATACAAACAATATTAATATATACAAAACTTAGGAACCATCACAACCTTCCCTCCCCATAAACTCATCCAACCTATTCTTAAATACATTTAAATTTGGCCTACCTACTACCCTCCGCGGCAATTTGTTCCAGAAGTCTACCACTCTATTGGTGAAAAAATATTTTCTTAAATCCAACCTACACCCTTGCTTTTTAATTTTCAAGTGGGGACCTCTAGTCCGATTTCCATCATCTAACTCAAAAAACTTGCTAACATCCAATTTATCTATCCCAGAAAATTTTTTAAAGAGCTTAATCATATCCCCTCTCACACACCTCCTTTCGAACGAGAACATATTTAATACCCTCAGTCTATCTATATATTCAAGGTGCCTCAGTGAAGGAATAATCTTTGTTGCCCTCCGTTGCACTGACTCGAGAAGGTTAATATCGTGTCTAAAATGTGGGGACCATGCCTGTATACAGTACTCTAGATGTGGCCTAACATAAGAGTTATAAAGTTTAAGAATAACCTCCTTACTTTTGTAACTGACATTTCTCTTAATGAAACCCAGCACTCTATTTGCCCTATTTCTTGCTTCAATACACTGCTTAGAAAACCTTAAAGACTTATCTATTACTACTCCTAGATCTTTCTCATCCTCTACTGAGCTCAGCCAATGCCCATACATGTTAATAACTTTGCACTTATCAAGGTTGAAAGTCATTTGCCACTTATGTGCCCAGGATAACAATTTATTTAAATCCCCTGCACTTTAAAATTATCATCAATATCTTTAACTACAGCTGCTAATTTGGTATCATCCGCAAAAATTGACACTTTATTATTAACTGCCTCCCCAAGATCGTTTATATAGATGACAAATAATAATGGACCAAGAACTGATCCCTGAAGAACCCCACTGATAACATCCCTCCACTCTATCTTTACACCATTTAGCACTACCCTTTGCTTCCTGTCTTTCAGCCACTCAGCTATCCAATTTGAAACACCCCCACATATCCCAATCATTTTTAATTTATGAACTAGTTTCCTATGTGGTACCTTATCAAATTCTTTACTAAAATCCAAGTAAATTACATCTACATTCTCTCCCTTATCTACTTAATTTGTTACGAACTCCATAAATTAGTCAAACATGATCTACCTGATCTAAACCCACCCTGAGCATCGCTGATTAACCCCTCCCTCTCTAGATGTTGGCAAATCCCTTTTTTAACTATTTTCTCAAGAATTTTACAGACTACAGGAGTTAGGCTAACCGGTCTAAAGTTATTTGGATCCTCTTTACTACCCTTCTTGAAAATGGGGACTACATTCGCTCTCTTCCAATCATCGGGTATTTCTCCAGATTCCAGTGACCTCGTATACAACTTCTCCAGAGCTATTGAGATACTTTCTACACCTTCTTTAAGTATCCTAGAATGAATATTATCAGGGCCGGAAGCCTTGGTAGCATCTAACTCACCTATTATTCCTTTTATCGTCCTCCAATCCACACTAATGGTAGTAAACACCTCTTTCCCTGACCCATGAGTACTATACATAAGACTATTTAGTTTCTCCTTTGTAAATACTGATGCAAAATGATAATTTAGTACCTCAACTATTTCCTCATCAGTTTCTCTCACAACCCCTTCATATTTGATAAGTGCTATTTTAACTCTGCCAGACTTTTTATTAATTTTAAGGACCTAAAGAACTTTCTAGGATCTTTGTTGCTATCCTGAGCTAATTTAACGTTCTACAGTTTTAGTAGGTTGTGGACTCCTACAAGAATTGTCATCCAGAACTGGTGTTTCTTTTATAGGGTGAGACGGGGACCTTCATACCCAATAAGGAAAAAGCGGGAACACCGGCCAGTGGGCGCTTGGGTTGGAGAGAGGGGCCATCCCCATGGGAGTGGGAAAAGCCTAGCCATGTGCTTTCCCATATATGTAGGAAAATGGACGCGGTTCAAGATTAAAGGGGGTCTCCCACACATTTTTCCCATTGCCCAAGAAATATGGAAGAAAGAAAGGAAGGCGAAGGGGGGATGTGTAGGCGGAGGGGGGGGGGGTCTAACAATAGCTTACCCGAGTGTATTCTGGAAAATCAAAAGATTAATGTATTTTATAATTTTCTTGAGATAACCTTTGTTCCCCCACACATGACGTCACCGTGGTCGCCTTGGCCACGCGCAATTTCGTTCCGAATATATTATACGATACATTAAAAGATAGAATTATTTTAGAATATTTCCCGAGATATTACGTTTGTTGACTCATTATCAACATGCTCCATTAATCAACTAAAAAAATAGTCATCTTTTGTCAATTTTGTTAATAATATTTTTTAAGTAGCTAAATCTAAAAAAAAAGACTACATTTTAGGGTGTCCACTAAATACGACATTAAAAAAAAATTAAATACTTCGTGAAGACTTAAGATAACACAAAAATACATATAATTTAAAAAGAAGAGAGTTGTATGTTTTATATGAGGTATGTTTCTTTATGCTGCAACGGAACTATGCGGAATTAATGGTGATGAATTGCAAGCGATTCAAGGATGGCTAGGATCTGACCGTCCTTTCGGGCGTCATATACAGCCTACCAAGTGTACGTGAATGTTCTAAGCAAATAAAAATAGTTATTCATTTGGTATCATTTGGAAAATTAAGAGATCTTAGAAAACTGTACTTTTTAATTTCTGCTCATATAATAAAGCTTTTCTATCGACTCAAATATTTCCATATTATTGAATTTTCTTTAGGCATATATTTAATGGGCAAACGCCTTTAATAACAGGTAAAATGATCATGCGTTAACCTTCCTAAGAAAATAATGGAGACATGGGCCAAATAATGGAAATAGGAAGGAAATAATATAGGCATGGAGAAATAACGGAGACACGAGGGAAATAGTGGAGAGAGAAGAGAAATAATTGAGGCATGGGGGAAATAATGGAAATGAGTGAAATAATGGAAACATGGTGAAATAATTGATGCCTGGGTAAAATAATGGAGACACGAGAGAAATAATTGATCCCTGAGTGAAATAATGGAGACACGAGAAAAATAATGGAGGCATGAAGAGGGAATAATGGAGACATGAGGGAGGAATACTGGAGACATTGGTAAAATAATGAATAGATGGGGGAAATAACGGAATCATGGATAATTTGGCCTAATGAGCTGCGTTTCCCATTGAGTAACTTGCCATATTCAATTTTCTGACATTCTCCACGCTGGAAACAACTCCTGACAGCTGGGCAATACGTTTTAGTGGCATTGATGCACACCGACCCGACTTTGCAGAAAACAAATGTAGTTGCAGCATGTTACAGAACTAAAACAAAATGTGTGGAAGCTAAAATTCGGTCAGTGGCAGAATATATATATTTGTGTGTGTGAGTGCGTTTATTTGTATATGCACAGGTGTATATTGGATTGTGAGTGAAGAGAAATGGTATCACTGAACCCGGAACATACTTGAATGGGCGACTGAACGTACCTTTGAAGAGTGCAAAAGTTCTTTCATACATCTTTCTATGCATCTATTCACTACGGTTCATTTCATTGAGAAGAAGATACTTCAAGCGTTCTCTCTTGTCACTTTGGCCCATCAACGTTAAGAGCGTTTGAGTGTTAACGTTCATCTATCATCACAAGTACAACCTGAACATTCTTTACACGATTCCTGGTCGCATGTTACACCTAAGTACCCTCTGTGAGGACTGTGAAATAGATTCTTAGATTTATTTTAGCCCCGATTTGGGAGAGGGGGGGGGGTCACCAAAGGATCGGAATGGAATTAATTTCGGCTTAAATAGGATTGTTGCCTCTTTCAGAGGATCCTGGAACCGGCGTTAGTTTCCGGATTCCCTCGTTAATCGAAATGGAGTTAAAATGGGAATATATTTAAAGGGTTGGCCCGCGGGTCACGCGTGGCCCGCCAAGCCATAATTTCCTGTGGATCCCGGCCACTTGTCAAAATTTACATTGCGTGCGGCCCGCCAGATCATCTCTGGGGTCATCGGTGCGGCCCTTCATCATTAAGAGCGTGTTTTAGGATAGGTTAAGTTAGGTTAGGTTAATTGATTCGTTCAGGTTAGGAGGCTACGTTAAGTTATTTTTATAAGAGTTTAATCTTCTTGTATGTCTTTTTTTTTTCTCTTTGCAGATGGCTCCCCTTGATTTTAGAGGTTTTTTATTGGTGCGGCCCTCGGGCCCTCTCGGACTTGTGGACGCGGCCCACGATACTCTGCGGGTTGGGGACCCTTGGGTTAGATAATAGTTTGAATAAATCTTCACGATTGTAATCTAAGTTTGATAATATTTGAGTTTGAATAAAGCCTGTACGGTTACAGTCTGGATAGAGTTTGGAACGAATGGATGTTTGTTACTAGAGCAACAAAGTACTTACTTGTAACGTTGAATGTTTGACGGTCATGGAGATACCACCACAAATATTAAAAAGTAAACATTTACCTTTCTGCTTGTTACGAGCTTAATTGACTTACCGCTAACACAAACACGAGTAAAAATACAAAATTAGTTGGAAAGTCAAGTAAAAATGTAAAGAGAAGGGTTTGAAGAGGCAGATGAAGTTTGAAGTTGTTCTTTGTCATTTTGTAGTCTGCCCTCGTTGGGAATTTTTGATATTTTCAGAAGATGAGAGAGAGAGAGGGCGGGGGGGGGGGGAGCCCCTATGTAATCTCGAAGTGTTCTGAATTTTAAGATGTGCACCTACTCACTCTTTTTAATGGCTTATAGCACCATCACACACAAATCCACCCGACTCCCTGGAGTTTCACTTGGAGTTTCACTCCCTCCAAGTGGAAGAAAGCACGAGCTTGGACAATTGCAAGAAAGCTACCCTTTCGTGCTAAGACCTATGGCTCAAGGGGATAGGGGCTGACCCCAGCACCCATCCACTGGTCCAGGGAACACTAAACCTCAGCGCAGCCGTCTAACAAAATTTGGAAAACAATGTCATAAACGGTAGTCAGACGAAAGCGTGGTAGTACGAAATAGGAAAAGGGGAAAATCCACAGGGTGAAAATATTTTAACCGATTTGGGATCTTTAAAGATGAAGAAATATAGAAGATGTTAGGAACAAGTCGCAGAAGGTTTTAAAATAAACCCTTAGATAAGAAAACAAAAATCAGTGAGGGATATAGTAAAAATTCTGAAATGGAAATGGGGAGAACAGATTGCTAGAAGGAATGTTATGAACTTAGGAAATCTTAAACTGGACACCTTTATACGTAAAGAAACCCCGAAGATGACCGTGCTAAAAGTGAGAGGATGAAATTCTCTCAATGGCAGTATGTTGGGATAAGGTCACAGGGTCAACTACAGAGTGGCTCTATCAGGGTTATTGTTAGTGAACCAAAGGTCATCCGTTTCTCGGACGGGACCCTTCTGGTGAATGCGGCAAACCCTGGTTTGTGTATTCATTCTTATTAGGGTTCTGAAAGGGAATGAAAATAAAGTTAGTAATCAATTTTTAAAGTATAAAATTATAAACAAAATTAAAAAATTATACACTTTTAACATATATTAAACATAAAAGCGAGTTTAAAAAAATCTATTTCACTGAAATAGATAGTTAATTGAGGGACACCCTGCATAATAAATTACTTCGACGCTCCCCTCCGACTCCACCCTCGTTTTTCATATTTCCCCAAATCCCGATGAGATTCCGTGAATTAGCCGAAACGTTGTTTACTGTTTTTTTTTTTCCTTTCCCCCACCTGTATCAATCCATCTTATGACGAAAGAAACAAACAAATGAAAACTGACATTTGTTGTTATAGAGAGAACAAGGCATCTTTATGCTGAGGTAGGGTGGGGGTAGGGGTTGAAGTATTTGGAAGGAAAGAAGCCTAATTGAAACAGGGCATCTGTATTTAACCGGAGGCAAAGTGGACCCTACTTGTCAAACAACCTTAATTGGACGAGGTTAAAATTCCCCTCGAGAATTTCGTTTCAAATTCGAGGCAACCTCTATGTTGCAGTTTTGAAGGCGGGTCAGGATGCATTTTTCACTTTTACAATCATAGCGAAGGTGTATTTTACAGTTTGGAAATCATACCAAGGTGTGTTTACAGAATTACGAACCATCAAAGTCATTAAGGGTGAAGAACAAGTAAAAGACGAGAGGAATTAGAATTAGAAGGAATTAAAATTACAACTCTTATTTCTGTAAAGTTATATTTTAATGTAATATTTATCGATTCTCTTCTTAAAGATATTCATTGTAGTGCCTCCAACGGCCGACCTAGGCAGGTTATTCCAAGTCTGTGTTATTTTCTAAGAATTTTTTTTTTCTTATGGTTAGAGTTAAATCTTTTATTCACTAGCTTTAACCCGTTATTTCTAGTTACCGCTCCATTATCTAACTCAAATATTGAATCAATTTAAATAAGTAAACCTGTTTAGTATTTTAAATACTTCAATAAATTGGCCGTGTAGATAGCGATCTTCGTGAAAGTAAATTCAGGTACCTCAGTCTGTCTAACTTCTTAGGATCAATTTCTAAGTTCTTGAATTAATTTCGTCGCTCGACGTTGGACACGTTCTATTTTACGATGCCATTTCGCATTTATGGAGTCGAGAATTGCACCGAATATTCCCATTGAGGTCTTACAGCAAGCGCTTTGTATAAGAGAAGAATGATATATTTCGAATGAAGCGCAGTTTTGTGCTTTTTTTGAAGTTACAACGCGTTGTTTTAAAGCTTTCAAATAATTTAGCTTAAGAATATAAAATTTTATCACCCTTATTGTAATCTCTTCGAGGCCTAACATGACGTTTAGTTATTCAACAAGAGTCAGTTATTCAAATGGATGTTGTTCCGAAATGCTCGAACAAAATGAAGTTAAAAGTGTTCACGTCACATACATTTTTGGAGCTATGTATGGAAAGAGTCTCTCTTGCATCCACGCTTATTCTTTGGTATGATACTTATGCCTGTTCCAATAACTCTCAATCATTTGAATGTACACGCCTGTTGACATGTACACAAAGTTAACTGAATGATTTACAGTCTTGTGAGCAAGAACAAGTTTTCTTTGAATATTTTGGTATGCTCGCCATTCGCCACTGTACATTATTGTTCCCGGAAGCATAACCTTTTGAATAATGGGCAATAATTTTTAGGTGCTTCGGGTTTCCACTATTTCCATATAGCCAGGTGTTGTAGTCATGTCAACTTAGCCAGCAATCAATATTTGTGGCAACGATCCACGTCCTCTGTGATATTTTAATTTGTGCGAGAAACAAGATTAGTCTATTTGACTTATACATTCGCTTCCTACGAGCTTTAATGGGAGCTTTGCAAAGTACTTTGTGCACATTTCACGGGAAAAATTATAATATCATATTGGGACGAAAGTAATGTCCGATTTTAGGGTATATATTAAAAATGGATAAAACTTGATTCTAAAAATATTTAATCATAAACATAACCTCCATTCCTTTTAGAACATCTTCCATCTGTTAAAATGTTTAGAAATGCCACGCTTCTAAAATCTTTTAGGTTTTGATGCAAAATATGAATTCAACTCGTGTTGAACTTCTTGTATTGATGTCAACCTAAGACCATCCAAATGGTTCTGTAATCCCTTAAACAAGTGATAATCAGAAGGAGCAAAAAGTCAGGAGAAGATGGAGGATGAAGCAATATTTCCAAACCGAGCTCCTTCAAGAGAAGATCTTTGGTCATTCGAGCTGTGTGAGGACGAGCATTATGGTGATGAAGGATGACATCCTTTCTGTTGACTAAAGAGAGTCGTCTCTGGCCCAAAGCGGCTTTCAAGCCACGATCTTGATTGCAGTAGAGATTAGCATTAATTGTTAAATGTTTGTCTAACAGTTCGGAATCGACAGTTCCTTCAATATCTCATCATACATTCAATATAATTGTTTTGGGGTGAATTCCTCCTCTCGATTCCTCGACTGATCCACGAACGGCAGCGTTTAACATTATGATAAAAGAGCCACTTCTCATCAAACCAAATGTCCATAAATGGTGCCTGAATGGATCGTGAAAGCATGACTCACAACAGCAAGCAATAAGCTGTTGCAGATTCGCCGTGGACAGTTCGTGCGGGGCCCATTTTCCAATCACTGGTACCTGTGCGATCCTTTTCAGTTGGCGTAGGAGAGTCGCATGGGTTAGGTTAAAATATTTAACGCGTTCTCTAGAAGTTGGAATAGGATTTGCTGTCATAAAAGCTTTATATCATCGCTTTATATCTACTGCATTTTTAGTCGCGTGGACGCCACTCTCTAAGTTATTATGTCGGTCCGTAGGTCGGTCGGTTGTATGGTTACCATTTTACTTTTCAATGAGTTTTTCAAATTTATTTAAATAATTGAGAGCACGCGACTTAGGTATTTTGAACTTGTTTCCTTAGAATTTCCAATTCAACTTATCACTGTTTGAAGAACAGCGATTACAATTCATTAAAACACACGAACTACAGTTCAATTCTTTTCCAATGAGACTATTCTACTTCATCCAATTAACCGGTAGAAAACTTCATCCAATTACCGGTAGGAAACTTCATCCAATTAACTGGTAGAAAACTTCATCCAATTAACAGGTAGATAACTTCATCCAATTAACCGGTAGAAAACTTCATCCAATTAGCCGGTAGAAAATCATAAAGCGCGGGAAGTTACAAACTAATACGAACCGCATTTAAGCTAAAGTTGAAACTTCGCCTTCACTAGTTTCTAACTTATTAGCGGTATTTTGGCCACAGTAAATAAAGATAAGCCACCCAAAAGTTTTCCATGTAAAGATGAGCTACCCAAAAATTCCCTAGGTGACGATAAGCCACTCCATGCTCTTTAGGGTGGGTTATCTTTACCTGGGCCCAATACACGCCTACACAGGCCACGTTTGATCCAAGAAATAACAGGTTGGGATTTTATTTGGGAGGGGGGGGGTCCTCCATATTGACCAAACCTTGCACCAAATTATTACCATTTATTCAAGTCATTTACAACACCTAAATGGTAAAATTTTCTCTGGTATAGAGTCGGAAAAGGATCTGAAATCATATCTTTGATCAAAACCGAATGAATTCTTCAAGAAAGTAATCCACTACCTAGCGAAACGAGTTCATTTTGAATAATGATGAAAACTACTTTGCTGAATAAATGTTTTTTAATTAAATTAAAAATGGTTTTACTTTCATTTAAAACCCGACAATAATTTCATAACTACCAAATATTTTCATTACCAACAACTTTCTGCCTACATTTGCAGCTTTATTTTGGTGAAACTTCGTGATAATTTCGTGAAAAAAATCAAGCGAATTAGTTAAACATGAGCGTCCGTGTCGTTTTATTATGTTATTTACCTCTAGATGCTGCACGAGAATTGAACCGAAAATTTCCAAGAATATACTTTATGCCTTTATTTAAAAGTTGTTCGCTTCCTAATTCTTTTAGGTGGCTGGGTTCAATTTTGTCCCCACCTGACACGTTTATAAATCTTCGACGGTGAAAACATTTGCAAAATGTTTAATGTATTCATCCTCGGCACCTCGAAGCCACTCAAATTAGCTTACGATTGGTTACGTTCCTGATGGACTTTTACTGTCACTATTTATCCACTGTACATGATTAAATGAGGATTCACTACATGTTTTGCAAGCTCTTGTAGTGAATCTATCCAAACTATGAAACACATTCTCCGAGGATGCTCTTTGGATTTTTTTAATCAAGTTGCTCCCACCAGGAACTATTGGAAACACCCCAGTGATTGCGTGACAAGATATGATGATGATGATTAGAATTCTAAGTTTATAGTGCACTATTTCGTTATTTATTATGAAAAATGAGCGCTGAAAATCCTGGGCGTTTTCACAGTAAGGTTTTATGCAGTATTTGGTAGTTTTGAAACCTGATCAAGCTGTATTTTGCAGTATTACAATAGTAGCAAGATGCATTTCCCAGTTTGGCAATCGTTGCAAGGTGTATTTTGCGGTTTGTAGAAATCATACCAACCTCTAATTTGAAGTTATTTACTAACCTATACAAAGATGGTCGGGTGTTTAGCTGTACTTTATGTATTTATGTATCGTCGTTGCCTTAGAATATATTAAATATTTTTTATGGGCACACTGGACTAAATTTGTTTTTCGGCCGTGCGCTAGATGGTTTCCCACCGGAGCCCTTAAAATATTACTGTTGCCTCGAATACTACATCTTCTTCCAATAGTGCGAGTACTACTACCGATTTTGTTGAACACGGGGTTTCAAACTGTTTTGTTATTATACTAATAGTATTGCATCGCTTCTCGTGTATTCTTAACGAATTCTTTTCGCCCACTTAAATCCACCTCGTCCAGTGCATTCTTGTTGATAAATTCATTATGCAACTTAAAGTTGATGTAAAAAAAGAAGTATTCAAAGGTCTTAAGAAACAATGGAAGATACAGACTTAAGGTGTAATTATGTGATTAGACAAATGTTTGTCTTGGGCTAAAAGTGGGTGTGCGCACGATCGGACGCAAAGGTTACTATAAAATTCTTCCCTCCAATAGTAACTAGCTTGCATGTACAGGATGGCCCATAAGTCTCAGGGCACTCCACGTACAACTTTTGTATAAATGTTATTAACGGAAAACAATTTTTTTATTAATTTTATTAATTAATTATTAATATTTTATTAAAGGAAAACAAATGTTGGCGCATAAGTACCAGGACACTACAGTTACATAGTGCCATAGGCAAGTTCCTGGACATGTAGGAATTGCGGGAAGTGAGGGCACCAAAGAGTCCAGGAGGACTCGGCGACCGAACCAGCGTTTCGCTCTTCCTCACACCAACTACATGGCAGGAATACGGGCAGCTCTCCGGGCTGCTTGGCAAAGAAGATGGGAGACGGTCGAAGGGAACTTAAAGTTTTGTGCCTTTGCGCCGCGACTGTTCCCATGGACCTATCCCCCAATGCCGCGGCGGCTTCAGGTCGCTTTCTATCGTCTCCGAATCGGACACACTCGTGTGACGCATCGCTATTTGATGGAGCGCTCGCCTGCGCCCTATTGCAACGACTGCGTAGTCCCCTAGACTGTTCGGCACATTCTTGTTGAATGTCCCAGTCTGGGTGATCTTCGCGCACGTTACCTGTCCGGTACCGGGATGGGCGGGGTCGCTACCGCCTGTCCCTTGTACTCGGGACGAGTGCGCGCACATTGACTGGTTGACTTATACACTTTTGGGGGGAGGCCGACCTTCTTTCCCTTTATTTAACTAGGCTTTTTTGTTGTTTTCTTTGTAGGTCGCACATTCCTGCGGCGGGAGGGAGGCGGGCCTTCCCTCGACGCCGGAGCTGGCTTCCTCCTTGTTGCCATTTTCCCTTTTTATTGTTGTTGTTTTTTGCATATTCTTATTTTAAAGTAGCCTAGTGCTAGGCTGTCGTGAGTGCGGCGACTTGTGCCCAAGTGGGTAGTCGCCAGATAGGCTCCTAGAAAAAATAAATCCCTAGGCAACGTTGGGCCAAGAAATTATTTTATTTAGTCCTGAGGTAATTAATTGTGTCTTTAGTTATTAATATTTGTACGTATTATTTGCAGATAATGACTATGTAACTGTAGTGTCCTGGGACTTATGGGCCAACATTTGTTTCCCTTTAATAAAATAGCAGGCAATGGCTTCGCCACTTTCCCCTTGGGGGCAGCTTGCGCTTCGCTACTAAGATTAAAATCTAAAATCTAAGAAAAGCGGCCATGGTTAAATTTTTATAAATTTTCTGAACTTCGCCAATTATGATAAATTTTAAAAAGGAACTCTAAACTAAATTTTCCCCTTTTAAAATATCACGTTGCTAAAATATACGAGTAGTTATAGAAAAAGATATATAAAAATAAATTTTAGGAACTTCACCATTTGTAATTCTTTGGGATTTAAAAATTTCACAAAATTTAGATACTTATATTTATTTCGGAACTTCACCATTTTGTTTTTTTGATATTATAAAAGAATGATTAGAAATTACTTTGATAAAAAAAGCATAAGTCATAACCAAACTAAGATGAAATTATTATTCAAATACTAAAAAAAAATCCCCTTCTTAAATTATAAGAGTTAGTGATGATGATAATTAATAATTAATTAATACAAAAATTAATAAAAATGTTTCCGTTAATAACATATTTATACAAAAGTTGTACGTGGAGTGTCCTGGGACTTATGGACCACCCTGTACTATTACATCCACCTTTGACGTTCTTTGCTTGTTGTGATAGATGGTGAAAATGAGACTGAAGTAATTTTCCTAAGAACCAATGCACGACACAGGAGGAAGTTTAAGTTCGCGTTTTAAAAACTATTTCTTCTCTTATTTGAGAAGTTTAAGTTCGAGTTTTAAAAATTATTTCTCCTTTTATTTGAGAAGATTAAGTTCGCCTTTTTAAAACTATTTCTTCTTTTATTTGAGAAGTTTAAGTTCGCGTTTTAAAAATTATTTCTCCTTTTATTTGAGAAGTTTAAGTTCGAGTTTTTAAAACTATTTCTTCTTTTATTTGAGAAGTTTAAGTTCGCGTTTTAAAAATTATTTCTCCTTTTATTTGAGAAGATTAAGTTCGCCTTTTTAAAACTATTTCTTCTTTTATTTGAGAAGTTTAAGTTCGCGTTTTTTATTATTCCTACTTTTTTGATAAGTTTAAGTTCGTGGGGTGGTTATTTATGGAAAACTAATTAAAAGTGCTAAAAATTCTCGTATAGAGCGAGAATTATAATTGACAAGGCGAATGAAGTTAGTCCCTTTCACTTCTTTATCATTTCCTTTTCATTCATTATTGTTTATTCTTCTCATTGCTCTCCTTTTATTCTCCGTTCTAGTTTTCTTTCTTCTTTTTTTCTCCTCCTCGTTTCATCTTTTCTTCTCCTGCTTCTCGTTTCATCTTCTCTTTTCTTCCTCTTCTCCATTCTTCTCATTGTTCTTCTCATCCTGCTCCTTCTCCTTCCATCTTCTCTTTTCTTCTCTGCCTTCTTTTCATCCTTCTTTTCATTCTTCACCTCATTCTTTTCATCTTTCTTCTCATCCTTCTCCTTATTCGCTTTCTCCTCTTTCTTCTTTTTTCCTCCCCTTTCTTCTTTCTTTCTATTCTTAGTAGTAGTAGTAGTAGTAGTAGTAGTAGAGGAGACTAGTTGTGGCATTTAAATAGGCTGCGCAACTCTCAAGAATCTTCCTAACGATCACAATTAAGGCAGATTTTCCGGTTAGTGTTGGGTATCGGAGGGGGGGGGCAAGCAATCCTTTTTCCATGTCAACCAAATGGCCTTTAAACCTCATCGGATTAGCCAACCTCATGACTGAATGCCCCTAAATTTCCCTATTTAATCCTTACCATTTACATTTATGCATCAGATCTTCTCTTAAGGGTTCTGGGGCCCAGAGTCGCACACAGTCATTGGTATTATGGTATCAAGTCTTAAAACCCGCGACCACTCGCAGTCCTCGCCAAGGCACCGAGAAAGGGGATAAGAAAGACCCAAGAAACTATTAAGCTTTTATTTACAAGTCTTAAACAAATAAATTATTTATGATTATCACTTTTAATAACTCATGTATGATAATTCCTTTGGTAACTCACGTATATTAACTTATGATGGTTCACTTATGACTTTTATGACTCACTTATGTTCACCATGTTAACTAATGTATGAGGTCACCTACTCTATTCTAATGAATCATTTTGCGCGGCACCGTCTCTTATCCCAGAATGTGAGGAAAACGGCATGAGTGTGTGTGTGTGTGTGTGTGAAGGTGGGGGGGTGAATAGCACTTTCTAACATTTGCAGAGTAAAGTGTTGTATGGGTGCGAATAGTTTTTCTAACGTGTACAGAGTGAAATGTTATCCGGGTGCGAATAACACTTTTTAACATGGGCAGAGTGAAGTGCATGGTTCTTTCTAACATAGGCAGCGTGAAATTGTTGTGTGCCGGTGAATAACTCCTCACATAGACAAAATGAACTGGTTGTGTCTTTTTTTAACATACGGCAACGTCAAATAGGTGTGGGGGTCTAAAATGGTTATGTGGTTGTGAAATTGAGTTTCATCACCTCCCGTACCGCATTGGAAATTTTCTTTCCTTCGATTTCACTCGGAGTGAAAGCTCTGGCAGGAATCAACTCGCGCTCATTTGAGGTTTCGCCATCCATCCAAGTGCAACAGATTTCAAATCAGAGATGCAAAGCTATGTATATACCCGCGGGAAAAACAAAATACTACCAGTAGGCGATGTCCGCCCCTCCACCCCTACGCTCCTCAACACTTACAAAGCCTCATCGAGCTGGATTAAGGGGAAACTTTAACACACACGACTTTATAACCGTGTACGTATATGTGCGTTAATCTGAAGTTATATATTTGTACACGAGTATGTAGGGATTGCGGACGGATGGATGATGTGAAATAGAGGCGATAACTCTGGAATTGCTTTGGTTGTTACTTAAAACTAAGAAAAGAGAACGAACGAGGGCATTTCCACCAGAGTTTGGGAGGGGAAGGGGGTTCTGTGAAGAAAGTGGTGAAGTTGGGGCAAGTGAAGGCGTGTGGAAGATATATAGCCGCAAGTCTCCTCCCAGGGGGGGAGGGGGTACCCTGTATAGCCTGTTACACTTGTTACCTGGGAAAGATGATCATTCCCCTGTCCTGAGTGCCTCTGATGAGGCTGAGAAAGTTGTTGGTGCGGTTTCGCTTCGCCGACACTCAACACCTTTTTACCTTCTAATTATTATTAATATCTGTTATTGTTATTATTACCATTATTATTATTATCATTATTCTTCTTATTTATTATTATTATTATTATTTAATATGATTTTTTATTTATTGGAGATGAGACGATTAATCGGAATCGGGAATCGTAAGAATCGTTAATTTGGGGGCGAATCGGCATCGGCATCGGAATCGCTAAAAATAATCCCAGTTTTCCGATTCCACAAACGATTCCTTCAAAATTTCAGTCCAGAGACTCTTTCACCAAAAGCTGAATCAAAATTTTAAACATTGTTTATTTCCCGTTGGTGTCAATCATGTATCTACTCATCTGTCCTATTATTCAGTTAAATTATAACGTTAATAAGTTATTTACTAATAAATTTAGATTAGTCGACAAGAAGGCATCACTATTTAATATCAATTAATATTGAAGATCTGACTGTATAAGAAAGGTATTTTATGTTTGTTTATATGCGTGAAATGATGGCCAGCTCAGGCAGGGCTCAGGCAGGGCTCAGGCGGGGCTCAGGCGTCATTTAGAACAGCTGATGCAATTCAAAGATGGTTTAGAGCTTTGCTCAGCAGCGCTGCCGAAGTTGGCACGTTCGTGCAAATTTGGTCCCTTTTTGCCGCAAAGAAACACTTTTTGGTATCATTTTATGTTTTAATTCGATTTGGTACCAGGCTTGCCGAATCTGGTACTATTGTACCAAATTTGGTACTTTGGGTGTGCGACATTACTTTTTGTACTACGCTGCGATAATTTGGTACTTTTTCAATTTTTTTAGCTTTCTGTGAAAAATAGGTTTACAGCGTAAGTAAACAATGTAACAATAAATACTTTGCATTATTATTTTACTAACAATTTTATTTCAAAATAGTTTTTGCGACATCTTATAAGGAGGCAGTTTATAATTGGTATGTATGGTGTATCTCAATTACACAACAGTTATTAGTTGGGATGCGCCATACGGTATAGAACGTTCATTACTTGTATTGTACGTACTATCCGATATTGCCGCATCACATGCCAGTTAGCATGTTGTAAACGTTAGTGACAAGAGCTTCCTTACTATCTCGTTTAAGTTTTATTAATTCCGAGGATTTACAACCTTCATGATAATCAAGAATACGTAAGATAAAAAGAAGTGACGAAATTGACTTAAGTTTAACTCCGCCCAAGAAAATACTTAAACTATATTATCATAAATTATCAAAAAAACTTTTATTGGATGCTCGATTTTTTAATCAGATCCGAGTAAAACAAATATCGAAAGAGCAAACTGTAAATTTTGTCGTTGCGAAATTCAAGGCAGTGCAACTCATCTGGAGAGGCGCGGAAAAACGGATAAACATATTAAAAATATTAATTCCGAAAATATAAGTAGAAAACTGACTGAATTTTCCAGCCTACATCTGTTCATATTACAAAAGTAGCAGCTGCGGAGCTTAAACTTTGTTCATTTATTGCAGAACATAACTTTCCAGTGAGAATTATGGATCATTTGCCTGGACTAATTCAGAATGCATGTCCTTATTAAAAAATAGCAGCAGATATTAAATGTACAAGAACCAAAGCTACTCAAATATTTAAAAATATTTTATGTCCTTATTTTCAGAACCTCACTAAACAGCTAAAAGAGTGCAACTTTTTATTAATTATAGATAAAATTAGTGATGTAAGTAAAACCCCCCAGCTTTTTCTGTTGGCTAGATTTCATGATTATAGCACTCAAAAAAATATTGATAACTATTTCATTCTTTTGGAAGCCCAAGATTGCTCTGCTAGTGGAATTTTTCCCTGTATTGAAAGATTCTTGACCCTCATGATATGCCTTTTGAAAATTTGATAGGATTTGCCAGTGATAATGCTAGTGTAATGATGGGACAGAAGGGAAGTGTGCAGGCTTTACTGAAGAACAAAGTTCCCTGGCTCTTTATTCAAGGTTGTGTCTGTCACTTTATGCATCTCTGTACATCAAAGGCTTGTTCAGAATTACCTTCATATTTAGAGGAACTTGCTAGAAGACTACATGTATTCCACTCTAATGGCCCCAAAGATTGCAGGAATATGAAGAATCTCAGGCGCTTACTCAAACAAATCCTCATAAATTATTACATGTAAGTTGTACAAGGTGGCATCTTTAGAGCAAGTTGTCAAAAGAATACTAGAACAGTGTCCAACTCTAGCGTTATTGTTTACTTTTGCAGCTCTTAAAGATAACAACAGTGTAGCTTCAAATGTACTGAACTCATTAACAAATCCAATCACAGAGATGTATTATTCATTTTTTACCATATATTTTGCCCGATATTATTAAGTTAAACTTAGATTTCCAATCAAAAAGCTACAGAATGCCACAAACTGTCCAAATCTATTCCATATACTGTTAAGGGAATACTTGGCAATTTCGTTAAAAAAGAAATTATAAAAAAATAAAGAGCTACATGAAATTAACTGAACACCATGAAATTAACTGAAATTTACAGAGGAGCAAAAATGAAAGCATCTACATAAAGAAAGCTTCATCTATTAGTACAACTGAATTGAAATAAATTCATTAAAACATTAAATTTTTATGTGCGCCGTGGAAAGGAATTTTTCCAGCGCTTCTTTGCACATGAAGCTTCGAGAGGCACTTGACTCAGTATAGCTGATTGCAATGGTCCAAGTTCAATCGTTCCTCTGGCATGCAAATTTCTGAATCTTGTTCAGGAGAATCAGATTGAAGCTCCTAATAAAGAATGGATATAAAGAATGACATAACTGAAGCTACCAAACCAGAAGATTATTGGTATAAAATTTCTAAGGAAAAATGTGGAGATGAAGCTCGTTATCCGGTCCTATCATGCTTTATGTTTCAGCTCCTCTCATTACCACATTCTTCAGCTGCAGCCGAGAGAATATTTACACTCCTAAATAACATTAGGTCAAGACTAGTTCTAAGCTGCATACCACAACAATCAATGCTCTACTACATTCAAAAGTCGTCTTCATGATGTAAACTGCACAACTTTTACACCTGATCCAGACTTTGTGCTAAATGAAAGCAAGAACATTGGTATAAAGAGCAACCTGTTGAGGATACAACCTTCTAATTATAAAGTATGTACATTAAATATGTGTAAGCCACTTTAAAATAAAGCCAAGTATATTATAAATATTATACATTTCAGTTGATTTATAGGCAAAATATAATAAATTAGATATTTTGTATTTTTTAAGTAAAATTTGGTACTTTTATATTGCTAAATCTGGTACTTTCATTAAAATACGTTGTGCAAGCCTGGTTCAGTTGACTAACAGCCACCGTAGATCTAAGTTATGCTGCGCGCGCTTCCTACTCCCAGCCTATGTTAAATCTTGAGTAACAATATCTTAATAGCTGAATATTAATAGTATTTAATATATTAGTCGTTATTAGTTGACATTATCGAATTAGTCTGATTTGAATTACAATTTCCACATAAATTGTGCATTATTCGCTATCAAAGATCTAAATTCACTTGGTTGTGATGACTGGTGATACTAAACTTCCAGCATAAGGCAGAAGATTAGTTGTTAGCAGATACTATGTAAACTTAGGTACAATGTTCATCTTACATTTATTTGTTTACTATATTCTATTTAGTTTATGTAACAACTGACTTTATTAATTATTATTGAAGTATCGAGTATTATTATTACACGGAAGGAATTATGAATCAATATTCTATTTTGTGAAGGAATCGGAATCGGAATCGTAACTTATAACTGGACTCGGACTCGGAATCTGAATCGCCAAAATTTTGGGAATCGTCCCATCTCTAGTATTTATTAGGATATATTATTATGTATTATTATTATTATTTAGTATGATTTTTATTTTATTATTAAAATTATTTATTTTTATTAGTATTAATTAGTATTAGTATGTTACTATTATTATTTATTATAAGTATTATTATCATTACGGCTCTCCACTCAACGTTTTCTCCCCGCACTTTGCACCAGGAGGAGTTTCCACCTGTACAGAGTTCGGTCGCGTAGCCATGGCGCCTTGGTGGACTGTATGTATGGCATCCTGGCATCATCTCTTTATTACATACCCTCCTACCCATTTCCACACTTGCTCTTCCATTCACAGAGGTTCTGGCTGCCCGGCCCACATTCATCCTCACATGGGTCCTTAGTCGAGTGGCGGTGTAGACCGTGAGGCCCCTACCTGCTACCATGGCAAGTATTGGGTACGGGGTGTGGTGGGCCGTCGACTCCGCTCACATTCTTCCATTACACTATCCTTTATGATTACAGCACGAGGACCATTTCCCCTGAATGGTAGGCCGAGTTGGGAAAGGCCATCAATGCAGGACCTTTGGACCGATCATGTGTACGTGATCACTTTCTGGGGTTTCTGATCCTATGGGGCCCTTTCTCTTAACCCCCCCATTCATAGGGAGGTGCTAGTATCTATTTTCCATGAGGCTCCTTTTCTCTCTTTTTTTATTCTGATCCTGGTCACAAGTAAAGAGCAAGAGTGGGAAAGAGCACGGAGAACCGCCTCCAAGCGCGGCCTCGCCCTCCCCAGGTGTCCGGGGGGGATGAGGAAAATCGAGGCACCCCTTCGACCAGTGGAGGGCCTCCCCTCTCACCATTGCCATGGGGCAAAGGGTTTCCCCTTTTGCCATATTTCGAACCGCTCTCTGAAAAAGAGGTCCCGTCCCCCCGTGCTTTCTCAGGGGTTCCTCCAACCGTCTTCTACCGGAGAGGAGGCTTACTCCTCTCCTAGGCCTACGGGCACGGGGGTTTTCCCCTCACCCCCTTCTGTACAGTCGTTCATGGACGACTCCATCTTTCGACCAATTTCATTCTTGCCGCTGCCACGGAGGTGCGACTACAGCCACCGCTTCGGCCATACGAATCCCTCCTGCAGACGTGCAAAGTCAGGCTTTGCCGAAGTCTGTGAAGTTGCTTCAAGGCTGCACACGATAAGTCCCTATCGTGTGCGGCCAAGTGTGTCAATTGCGGAGAGCCGCACCCCGCCTCTTCGAAGCAATGTGGGGCGTATCTCCTGGAGAAGGAATTGCAGGCTACCGACGGATCCTCTCTCATTTCGCGAAGCTAAGGACCACGTCTTGGCGCGCCCAGCCCTGCATTGGACGTCTCATGCCTCAATCTATATATATATATATATATATATATATATATATATATATATATATATATATATATATATATATATATATATATATATATATATTCAAAGAGGACTTATGTTTTACCTTCTCTTATTGATCAAAGAGGCTCAGGTTTTACTTGCCCTTATTGACCAAAGAGGCTTATATTTGACTTGAACCTATCGATCAAAGAGATTTAGGTTTAACTTGATCTTATTGATCAAAGAGGCTTAGGTTTTACTTGCTCTTATTGATCAAAGAGGCTTATATTTGACTTGAACCTATCGATCAAAGAGATTTAGGTTTAACTTGATCTTATTGATTAAAGAGGCTTAGGTTTTACTTGCTCTTATTGACCAAAGAGGCTTATACATATTTGACTTGAACCTATCGATCAAAGAGATTTAGGTTTAACTTTGTCCGATCTATCAAAGAGGCTTATTTTTTACGTGCTCCTATCGAATAAAAAGGCTTATGTTTAACTTAGTCCTATTGATCGAAGAGGCTTATGTTTAAAGTGGTCCTATCGATCAAAGAGGCTTAGTTTCGCGAGAGAAAAACCTCAGGAATACGTAGTCAAACGAATCCTCACGGGCACCCACTTGACTTCCGAATATTCCCTCCCTATGAAAATGCTTCCCACGACCTGGAGTGCCGCCCCAGCCCCCATCCAACCTCCATCTGCTCAGACTACCTCACAACAATGCTCAACCGTGGTTGACCACTGCTCAGAGCCGAGCAACAATGGCCCCTCCCTCTTACCCTGGAAAAGTGGAATTCCAGGCCTAGTTGTCTATCGCGGGGAGTATCAAAACGCTAACAAAAAATAGCTATGGAATTCTGTAAGTAAATAGTATCATCCTCTTTCCCTATGGGATAACCTTCAATTATCCCTTTGTGAGTCTTCGTGATGTCGGCATCCTTCTTCCTCTGGAGGTTTATATATTGGGGCTAAGAGGAGATAAATAATGAATGGGTTTGAAACGGAGATTCCATATGCTTGCATCATGGGAAATGAACATGACGAGGACGAAAGAATTTGTATTGGATCTTGGAATGTAAACCCTATTATTCTCTTTATCGTTTTTTAATATTTACCAACCAACTTTTCATGCCGCCCGTTATATATATATATATATATATATATATATATATATATATATATATATATATATATATATATATATATATATATATATATATATATATATATATATATATATATATATATATATATATATATATGCCGATACACCCACAAAGGAAAAGTTTTAAACAATTCCGAGCGCTTTCGTTTTTATTCTTAAAGACCTTTTCAAGGAATTTGAGCCTTGAAAAGGTCTTTAAGAATAAGGACGAAAGCGCTCGGAATCGTTTAACACTTTTCCTTTGTGGGTGTATCGGCATAACTTTAATTCACGTGCACTTTGTGAGCTTTTTTCATATATATATATATATATATATATATATAGTCTTGGCCAAAAGTTTTGAGACTACTATATTTTCTTCCTATAATAAGAAAATTAATATAAATAATCAAACGTTGCATTTTGTTTTAGTATGTTTATATCATAATTCGAAGGTGAAATAAAAGAAAATAAAGCCCACACCCTTTTTATTAATAAATGCAGTCAATTGATGCGCGCAGTCAACATTTACAATCATTTACTTTGTTCTTAGGAGTGCTTCGATTCATTTTGGTATGGTGGAGACCAAATTTGTGATCATATCTTGAGTGATAGTGCTCCATTTTTGTTCACTAAGTATCCGTAACTGCTCACAATTGGATGGCTTCTGTTTATTACCTGCCAGTTTAATTATGACACACAAATTCTCTATTGGGTTTAAATCTAGCGATTTCGCTGGCCAAGGCCCTAAAAGGTGGATGCTATTTTCAGCCAAGAGCTTTGTTATTAATTTTGCCTCGTCACAAGCTGCGACAGCATGCTGAAAAATAGTTATCCTCGCCAAATTGGTCCTGAACTGTTGGGAAAAGGTGTTGATGAAGCACGTTTTGATCCATTTTGAATTTATGGCAGTGTTCTTGGTAGAAATTGTTATTGCTCCAGTTCTCTTAGATGAGAAACAGCCCCAGACATAAAGAGTGTTCGATGCTTCACCATAGGCACAACACACGACTCGTGGAAGCGCTTCCATTTTCTCTTCCAAACGAGGGATCTTCCAGAGGCTGCACACATGCGAAAGGGGGCTTCATTTGAGAATATAACTTTGCCCCAGTCTTCAACAGTCCATTCTTTATAGTTCCTACAAAAGTGGAGCCTCTCCGTAAGGTGCTTCCTGATGAGATGAGGCTTCTTCTCAGTCCTTTCTCAACTTGAGACCTTTGTCCAAAAGTCTCCGTCTCACTGCGGGCGCTAAAGCGTTCACACCTGCCTCTTTCCAATCGTGAGCAAGCTTCGCATTGGCGGCAACCCCATCCTTCAGCGAGTACCTTAGCCAGAGGCGATCTTGTCGTTCATTTGAAGCTTTTGGGCTTCCGGAAGACTTCTTCACATAAGTGTACCCATTCTTTTTAAAATCATTAATGATCCAAAGGATAGTGCTCCTTGCATTCCAAGCCACTTTTGTATAGAGCAACAATGGTTGCCCGCTTTTTATCGTTTTGAACCTCGCGCGCCTTTTAATAACAAGAATACTCTGGTACTTCCTTTTAATCCATCCTTTGCTTCTTATCCTCATATTTTAAAATCTCTAGGTATTTGTGCAGTATTTAACTATAATACTATGTCTAAACTATTATTCAAGAACTCCCCTTCCCCTATTGGTAATGCATATTGCGTTAAATGTATCGATTGCTCTAAATATTACTTTGGCCAATCAGGTAAATGTTTAAAAAACGAATTTCTCAGCATAAATATAATGTCCGTCGTGGCGAAGAAAGCAGCTCATTTTATGTTCATATGTCATATCTTAATCACAATATTGATTGCAATTCTGCTAAAATCATCTGTCATAATAACAATACAATTTCACGAAATATCATTGAATCGACCTTTATTAGTAAATTCCCAAATTTTTATTTAAGTCCTGGCTTATATAAACTTGATGGTTATTTTTTTAAATTATATTCACAATGTACTGTCGAAACTTTTAATTTGAGACTAAATATTTCTATTAATCATAATAAACAATTTAATTTTATTTTGTGTGCATCTATGTAGCCTTTGTCTATTTATTTCCATTTGAGTCAAGTCTTTAGAACATTTGTACTTATTCTACCTTGGTTTTTAGATCCTGACCTCTGAGGTTAATCTCTCGTTAAGATTTTCTCCCTCCCTAATTGCTTAGGCGGTATTTTAATCCTCTTGTCAACCTTTAGTCTTTTGAATTTATCCGAATTAATGAGCTTAGTTTGTATTTATCTTCGCTCCTCCTAAGGTTTCCATTTCATATTAATTCATTTTGTTGATTGGTTTTTTGCTTTTTTTGTGGGCGTTCCCTCTCCTCTGTATCATCCTTATAAATATTACAATTTTCAATACTTCTGTTATTCCTTGATAAAGCACTCGAAATAAAGTTCGAAAGTACTTGGAATCCTCGTATTAATTTTCCCTGTGGGCTTTGTTGCTTATATATATATATATATATATATATATATATATATATATATATATATATATATATATATATATATATATATATATATATATATATATATATATATATTCCGAATTCTCTCCCTTTTATCCAGTACGTCTTAATGGAAACGGAAGTTAAATCCTTCACTAAATGGAGTTGGTCTTTTTGGCGATTGCGGAAAGGACCGCGAAGGAGAAGTCTGATTTTCTTTTTCTTATTGTTTCAATTTCATTTAAAACAAAATATAAATATGCATAAATGAAAGGGAAAACGGTTAGAACCAAAAATTGAAACCTTTTGGGAATTTTTGAGTTGCCACAGCGATGAAGTACAATATGGGAATTCGTGAAGGAAGAGGAGTGGGGGGGGGGAGAAACAAGGAGGGAGGGAGAGAAAGAAAAAGAAAAAGAGGGAAGGAAGGGAGAGAAAGAAAAAGAAAAAGAGGGAAGGAAGGGAGAAAAACAGAAGCAGGGAGCGAGAGAACAAAAGAGAAAGTGGAGAGAAAAAGAGAAAGATGGAGGGGGAGAGATGAAAAGGAGAAATAGGAAGGGAGAGACAAAAGAGAAAGAGGGATAGAGAAAAAAAGAGAAAGCTAAGAGAGAATGAAATAGATAAAAAAGAGAAAGAAGCAGAAATAGAAAAAAGAAAGAGGGGTGGAAACAGAATGAGAAAGAATGAGAGAAAAGGGAAAGACGCAGATAGAGAGAAAAATTGAGAATTGGAGAAAGAAAAAAAGAGGGACTGAAACGAAAAAGTGAGAAGAAAGGAAATAGGTAGAGAAAATGAGAGAGAGAGACCGAGATAGAGAGATAAAAATGAGAAAGGGAGAAAGAATTCAAAGAGAAAGATGGAAGGGATAGACATAAGAGAGAAATGGGGAGAGAGACAAAAAGAGTTACAAGGAAAGTAAGTACTTCACGAGACCATTCAGTCCATTTCAATGGAAGTACCTATAATTTTATCCTAAATTCTAACTATATACAATACTACAGATAAGGAATAGGATAGTAAAGATGAAGTCTTCCCCCCCACCCACCTCTCCCACCCGTTTCCGGGCTTGGAAAAGTGAAAATACATACCTGGCAATGTTGGAAAATAGACACATCCACGAAATTTTAAAAGGAAAGCAGAAAATACTAATATATACAAAAACAAAATCTGACTTATCGTAATAATCTTATTTTAGAACATGTTCTTTTTTCTTTTTGTTAATATGTAATTTTTGTTGTCGCTTATTATCTATAACAGGGACGTCCAACCCGCGGCCCGCGGGCTGCATTGCGGCCCACTAACTATTTTCATGAGGCCCACTCCTTACTCAGATTTTATTTTTACGCGGTATTTTTTAGTAATATTTTAATTTACTTTGAAAACCAGATATTGAGAATATCATAAAAGGAAGGTAATTCCCCAAATCAAATTAATTTTATTTTATTTTCTATTAGTCTAATTTAATTTTCTCCTCTTAATATACAGTATTTTGTTTGTAATTATATATATCTTTGAACTTTTTAAAAATTATATTTAAGTATCTCTGTGGCCCGGTGAATATACTTAAATTTCTAAGTTGGCCCGTTGGGAAAAAAGGTTGGACAACCGTGATCTATAAGATCTATCTACTCGTTCCATTCTTATTTTAAAAACTTTCTACTGTCTTATTGGACACTGCTAGTACGGCTTGCAGATGCAAACTTTTTTAGTACCGTTTGCAGATGCAAAGCTTTTTGGTAGATATTTTGCTAAATATTTATTCATATACTTATCCAGGATTATTTGTATTAGTAAAACATAACAGAAACGTATTTATATTTTATATAGATTCAGAATCAAATTAAAAACCGTAATAGTTATTATGTCTTGCTCATCTAAACTTAGGACATGCTTTTTTTTCTTCGTTTTTATCAACATACAATGTCTTGTCACTTTTTATCTAAAGTTTACCATTATTTTGTCCAGTCTAGTTTTAAAAGTGTCAACTGAACTGCTGGATACCACTTCTTCAGGCAACTGCTTCCAGAATTTTACAATTTTAGAGAAAAAAAAGTTCCCACATTAATTTGTTGGAAAATGTTTCGGAACGATTTTCTTGCTATTATTTCTCGTATAATTTGTGTTAAGTTCGAACCAAGTAGAATAGTCTACATTATCTATTCCTTTCAGGATTTTGAATACTTCTATTCATTGATCTCTCAAACGTCTTGTTTCTAGTTTGAATAAATTTAGTCTTTCTAGTCTTTTCTCATAGTTATAATTTCGTAATTCTGGTATCAATTTTGTGGCTCTAGTTTGTACTTTATCCAATCTGTCAATATCCTTTCGTAAGTATGGTGACCAGACCTGACCGCAGTACTCTAATTGTGGTCTTACCAATGCATTGTACATATTTAAAATTGTATCTTTATTTTTAAAACTAAATTGGCGTTTGATATATCCAAGAAGCTTTATTGCTTTCTTTTTCACTTCGATACACTGCTTAGAAAACTTGAGATCATTTGATATATAGACTCCAAGATCTTTTTCATTATCAGTTACGGTAATATTTCGATCAAAAATTTTATATTCTACTCTTGGGTTTTTATAACCTACATGCATTATTTCACACTTGTCTAGATTTAGGGGCAGTTCCCATTTTGTGGACCACCTTGCTATTTTATCAATATCCTTTTGAAATTCTAAAACATCCTCCTCATTTGCTATTCCTTTTCCTAACTTGCAATCATCTGCGAATTTAGAAAATTTTGACAGCGAGAGAGAATAGTAAAGGACCAAGAACTGAACCTTGTGGAACTCCACTACTCACCGGAGTCCATTTCGACTCTTGTCCGTTAATGATACTCTCTGTTTACGATCAGTGAGCCAATTTTCAATCCATTTTGCTACTTCTCCTTCAATTCCTAAGGCTCTTACTTTAGAGATCAATTTCTTATGCGTTACTTTATCGAATGCCTTTTCAAAATCGAAATACAGAATTTCGGCTGATCTGGTACTGTCATATTATCTATTAACAAAGTGGAATAAATCCGTGCTGTGAATCATTTAATAATTTATTCTTTTCTAAATGCTCAAGTATTTTTTCTGCAATACAAGTTTCGAGGAGTTTTCCAACTATTGAAGTTACACTTATTGGGCGATAATTACTAGCTAGTTCTTGAAAAAATAGAAAGAGGGAGATATAAAAGGATAAATAGGAAGATAGGCGGAAACAGAGAGGGAGAGGAATGAAGGGGGGGGAGGAGGCAACGGAGAGAGAAAGAGAGAGCATGCGTATGAAAGTGTGCGAGAGTGATAGAGATGGAGAGTCTCTATGACAGTGAGAATGTTTTTGCGTGAGAGAAAGTCTGTGGAATAGAGTGTGTCTAAAGGATAGAGAGAGAGGGAGAGAGTGTCAGAATGAGAGTGTGTGTGTAAGAGACAGTGAGAGGTGTGTGAGGGCGAGGAAGGGGGTGGAAAAGTAAGAGAGATCACATGCCGTGTGGAAAGAAGACGGGCACATTATCGAATATGTGTATAAAGGAAACAGTGCCAGCGTTGATTTTAAATCTCGACGTCAGCCCAATGGTCGACGCTGTATTATTCGACCTGTTTAGCCCCGCAAAGCTTTTTGCCTGAACGAATGAATTGTTTGGCATCTAATTGCAATCTCTTCATACTCATTATTGCAAACTTACATCACTTCAATACATTTAGTAATTTTCTTCTCTTAAATCTTTCTAGAATAATTGGATTTAAGTTCCATTGAAGGAATCCTTTTATTTTTCGCCCATTTGCCATTTACTTTAACTCTCTGCACTTTGCAACTTTGACAAACTTTGCAACCGGAACTTTGCTCCAAACTTCCTCTCACTGAGAACAGTTGTAAAAGTTTGTCTTTTTCGTCCGACAGAAATGTTGGTTATATAAAATTGAGTTGGCGTATTTTTTTTTCCTATTTTAACCTCTTAACCAACCTTTTTATTGTCAACAAAGCTGACAAAAGTTTGCTAATTTTCTTCTTTATTTCATTAATGTCTCTCTTGCCGATGATGAGCGTCAACGAACGTAATATCTCGGGGGAGATTTCTGAAATGCATCAATCTTTTGATTACCGCATACATATGTCATACTTGGGATGAAATGGGGCATTGCCGAGGTGCGTTGCCAAGGCGCGTACATTGACTCCAGAGAGCACGAGTCACACGCAATACTGGAACATTTCTAAAATACATCAATCTTCTGATTTTCAAGAATATACTCAGGTAAATTATTTAGAGTCGAACATTCGATTCCCGAATATCTGCGGCCAAATTCGTTAAGTGGGCTCAAAGAATTGAGTGACCTTGTGATCCTTTTACCTAAACTAGTTTTATCGTTCGAAAAAATCGATCTGTACGTTTCATACATTCTTTAATACTTTACCAGCGGTTTTTTTTTTTTACCAAACTTTTCTGGTGTAAATGCGCTTGTTGCTTTTCACCTTAAACCAGGGGTTTCCAAACTACGGCCCGCGGGCCAGATCCGGCCCGTCGCTGCAGTGTGGATGCAGCAATTACACCGCAAATATTGATGATATCTTAAAAGCTCAACGCCAGTTTCACAAATCTCACTAACCTTTTTTGCTGCTTAGTTTGTGAGACTCCGATATGTGCGGACTGGGTGTGATAATACTATCTTATTGCTAACGACGCCTTCTTTGGTAACTTTTTGGTAAATAAATATGTTTGTTGTCTTTATTTCTTGTGTATTTTTTATTTTGTGTATTGGTAAATACATATGTTGGTTGTCTTTATTTTTTGTGTCTTCAGTATATTGTATTGAATAAAATGGTTATGCGGCCCGCGCTCGTCATTCTCTCAATTATCTGGCCCACTGTGAACAAAGTTTGGCGACCCCTGCCTTAGACCATGATCGCCATCAATCCTTCTCCAAAGCAGATGGCAGATTCTTTCCCTATTAAACCCCGCTCGCTCCCCCCCCCCCGACCCTGCGTTAAAGAGGTGTTTATTTGGAGAAGATTCCCAATCACAGAAAACCGAAACCTGTCTCACAGTAGTCACAGTTACATGAAACTTCATCTACAGATGTTGCTTGAAGTGGATGCTCTGGAAGACCCGCAAAAATAAAAGCGTGACCTCAAAATAAGGGCAAAAAGAATACTTGTAGAAAGGTCAAATGAAACAATGTGTGCGCGTGGTGCGGTGTACATAGGTATATGGGAAATAGAGGGATGATCGTTTACAGTCAAGTAAAATCAAGATATTAAATAAAAAGGAAAATCTGAAAATTAATAGCAGAGGGAACAAGGGATAGAGCGAGAACTCGCAACGAATTATCTGCACTTATCTACAACCCGTAACTACCTGCCAAGTGTACTACTACCCTAGCATAATATCCTTGTCATCTCCCTGCGGTTGCTTCAAATCTTTAGAATGACCAAACACGGTGGTCGCTTCATAACCATGAGCGAATTAAAGAACTTGGCTTGCAGGACAGGATCCGTGTCTCTTTGGGGAATCAACAATAAAATAATAAAAGGCCATTCAAGTAACACCATTTGGAGTTAAAATTATATACCCGAAGCGAATTTTATGTTTACGTTTAAATTTTAAGGGACAAGATTACCATTGTAATGAGGTTGGAGGCTATGCCCTTATGTGGAAGAGGTTACTCGTGTAGGCGTGGTTAAGCTGGTTGGGACTTTACCGCGCACACTCGTATGCAAGCCTGTGATATTGTTTAGTAGAGAGCACAAAAATGCGAAAATAAATTGATGAAAACATTGGACTCCAAGATGCTGGTGACTGTTATGATGATAATGGCTGTGAAAGACGGTAACCGACGATGGTTTTCGTCTATTATGGAATTGTTAGGATTTCAAATAAATGACATTTTTATATTCACTCAAAGAATTGTTAATCCCAGACAAATAAACAACTGAAGGTCGCATCAGTTTGAATAGACGGCCCAACTTTTTCCAGAAACACCAATTTTCTAATATGCGACTATATTCGCCTCAAAGTATAAATGTAAAGTGCCAAAATGTATCCAGGTTTGTGTTTTATTCTCGATAGAAGCATGCAGGAAATAGACGCCCTCAGTTTTGTGATAAAATGTGTTTATATCGATTATTATGACTAGCATCTTTCTCCATCTTTTCAGAATTCTAAGTAAATTTGAACTTTTCAACCAGGACGGATTGTCGGTCAATCTAACGGTGGACTGTCCCAAAGACAAAATACTAGGAATTTTAGAATACTCCTTTCCTTTGTTAACAGAATCATACTTCATTAAAAAAAAGTAAAACATCGCCGTAGTCACGGCCCGGTCATCTTGGCCTTCTGAAAGATGTCCTCGTGCTGCTCGAAGATCCATGGAGGACTACCGTCGGCTTCTGAAGTGGCAGAAAGATTCTAAATCAGCCCAGGAACAGCATTAAATAATTACCTGCGCGCTTGGATATTTTGTACGTGCAACAGGAAGGAAGCCTCTTTTATAGCCTCTTTTAACTATGAGCAATATTAAGAGGAGGAATAAGTGAGTGGGCTGAAGACACGAGCGCCAAGCTTTTGAAATTTGGGCACAGTATAATTCTTTTCTTACTAATCGAGCTTCGCACAATTTTCAATCAGTGGACTGGTCTGGGTTTGGGGATTAATTAGCCTCTCATGCACAGGTTACAACTTATAGTGAACATGGTAGTTTTTCTTTTATGGTGTAAGAAATAATTTATATTAATGGAGGGCCAGTTGGTTGAGTGTGTTGGCACTCTCATCTCGGGACAACTACATTTCCATTCTTAAGGAAGGACCTCTACCGGTGTTTTCAAATGACCAACTTGAAAAGAAAGTTGTTTCTTCATGGAAGATGTGGCCTTCTGTCCTCCTTCAAAAAGGACAAAAGGATTGGAGGGCCAAACCGGCCTCAAACGGCCCCCTTGGCCGAGTCAGCCCCCTTACATGAACCAAAAGAATCTGGTGGTAATAAGAGCCAAGACTCTACGGACAGAATCGCTGATTGCCAAACGCCAAACCTGGTCAGAAAAAAGCCCCAAGTTGCAATCTCGGAGCTTATGAAATCTATTCTTAGTCGAATTGAAGCACTAAAATCCGCGAAAGGAAAGTCCACAAAGTATTTATAATGTACTTTCATTGTTCAAAATGTCTTTCATTCTTTAAATTTACTCATAAAAGGTATTTCAACAATCAACTGAGTGTCTATTTACTTCTTGCATGGCTTTGTACATATGTAAGTGTCAACCTGCGCTCGAAATAAGAATCCATGACCTTAAAGATAGAGACAGGTACACATTAGTAAATCACAATGGGGCCAACTAAACCCTCACTACAATAACAGCTTCTCTTTGAGTTTATTATTATTATGTTGCGCTGTGAAGACGGGATGGGGAATGATAGCAGTGTTCTGATTAGCTATGTGCAGGAAGACGTGGGTAGGAGCTACCAACCCCCGCAGGGCTAACCCCAGTCTGCCTGCCTAATAGACGGCCACTCACTCACAGACCTCCCGTTGGCCATTGAACCCCCACCTCGACGCTAGAAATCTCACGTTGTATTCACTCGGCAGGCGAGAGCTCCGTTCCTATTTGATTGAGCTTATATTCTACTAGATTAATTCCCCTGTGATTCTACTTCTACACTCTACTGCGACTGTTTGTGTCTTGCCCTGATTTCCGATATCTAAGGATTTGTGAGCTTTGTTGCCTTGTCAGCATATTCACTGGTAGGGCAAAACTATTTATATTGCATTATTATCTTTTTTTCTGACTGGCAAATTATTCATTCATTTTTCAATGATTTTCCTTTTAGTATCGCAATGAGATTGTTTTTATCATTGAAAGCAAACCGTAGTTTACTTTAATAAAGATTTAAGAGTCCAGAGACATTAAAATTCACTTCCCTTTTAAGATATTTTAGGAGGGTCTGTTTTCGACTTTTTTACGCTTGAAAATACCGAAGCTCCCTTTCACCAGGCATCTGTTTTTCATTCTATTTTTCATTTCACTTTCCTACTATTTCTCTAATTTTCCCCACTATTTTCTCCTACTAAATACCTCTACTACTATATTTCTCACTTATATATGTCCAATGTCGAATATATTAAATCCCTATAACCACCAAATATTCATTATATTTTTCTCTTTTTTTTTCAATTCATACGTCTCTGGACTTATTAAATAATAAAAATATTTCTATAACGTTTAAAATGGTAAAAAAAAAACCCTGGTCCCGCTATACCCAAGGGTTCTTTGTCGAAAATATAATTAGGTGAAAGTGGGCGAAATTGTCCCATTGGTCGTAAAGGTTTAAAAACGCAAATACACGAATCTCGATGTGTTTGTTCTGAACTGACCTCGTGGTGGTCTTGTAAATTTGATTTTAGAGACTCGATCTAGGCCATGAATGGTCTTTTGCAGTCTCTTTCTTTTCTTACCACGATGGAACAGAGAAAGAAAAATCTCTGGAAACAGGGTTGTGCACAAACGCACATCCAGTGAATAAACTCTGTTAATCTTGTAATTAAGAAGTCTCTCTTAGAGGTAGGTTCTGTGGTTTCTATGGTTATGGCAAAAATTGACCTCGAACAAAAAGGGTGAATCCATTTTAGAACTAATTTGATATTTTTTTTGTAACGAAAAAGCAACGTGGAGTGCGTGCTTATATAGGATGTCTACTAAATATAGGTCCCCTAGAAAATTTTAGCAATTTTATAGGTTTGAGTTAGGAGAGGAAATACATAGACAAATAGAAAGCGAAGGGGGGGGGGGGCTATATTTATTTGATATATATTTATTTTCGCTACAACTTTAGATGCGATAAATTGCGAACCCCATTCAAGAATTGATATGATCAGAGCTCTTTTTTCTTGTCTGAAGCTCGCCGAGAGGTCCTGTATTCTAGGTTGGGGTGGATTTAAATGATTTGTAAAAAAATAAGGAATTATAGTAACGATTCATTTTTGTCCGATGCTATGCATTTTGTCTGACCGATTAAATATGTATCCTGTTTAAGCATATTACTGCATCCCTCACACTCCTTCATCTCTTATCTCTGCCGAGGTCCAGGAACATAAAAAGCGTACTTCCACCACCTTCTACACCATCTCACCTCCCAACAACTACTCCAAATCATGAGACACACCTGGATGGGTGGTTCTCCCTCTACCGTTGCACTGTCCACCGCGGTATCATGCTAGATTGAGGCTTCCTGGGCTTTATTTCTTCGAGACATCTCCATTTTCCTCCTTTTTTGACCAATTTCTTCACACGCCTCATCTCACCTCTGTCTGTCTGTCTGTCTGTCTCTCCCTCCCTCTTGTCTGGCATCTAATTTTGAAGGCTAGTCGCCGACCGGCTTTCGTCCATTCATCCATGGTCGGGATTGAATATGTGTTTGGGGGAGGTATCCCCTTCCGTCTTGTAGGTTTTAAGTGTCTGCATTCTTCCTACCTCCCCCCCCCGGTCATATTTCCCTTTTCCATCCTTTTTCGCACCCGCAGAGAGATGTCAGTGACATTTAGAGCTTTCCGTGCCCTTCCGTCCTCAGCACCCATCCCTCCCGACACCAATGCCTGCAAGGGGGATCTGCAGCGAATCCATCTTCCTATACATTTTTACCCTCTGCCTCGACTACTTTGTGCGGCGGTTGCCCTCTTTTTCATTTAAGTTTGATTCGAGGGAAAAAGACCCTCATTAAACACACAAACATCCACTTCACACACTGTATACTCAAAATATCACTCTCCAAACACACTTTTCCACTCATACACCTCACTAGACCGCAGAATTAGTCTCTCTCTTACAAGCCTCCCGATCGGTTACCTTTCCACCCTTACCTGGGACCACACGAGTACAAACTCAAACCCCAACATCCCCCCTTATCTCCCACCCTAACAATACCCACGCATCCTTTTTGCCCGTTCCTCAACCATATCATAACGTATTTTCACACTCCCTGGATAAGCGACCTCTGGAATCAGCCTCGGGGCGTGACTTGCTAATTGAGCGCTGCAGGTTTCGGATGAAGAGAAGCTGCGGGTTGCATCTTAGGTTGCGCTGGACCTTACAGGTGCCGTGGCTCCCGAATTATGTTGTGATATGAGCTGTGCGGGAATGGTGCTCGTTCTGCTCTACTCCTTCGCGATTTCTGAAGTTCATTTCTCCCTTACTACTAGATATTTATAACTGTGAAATAATAGAGTCAAAAGAGCTCATATGGACCTCAGAATCCCACGTGGCTCTCAAACACGACCCCGTAAGGGGCGCGGCGATTTGCCACTCTGGCCGCCGTGCTGACGGGATCCAGCGCTCCGTCCGGCCCCAGCTTAGCCTCTCTTCCTTCCTTCAAAACACTTGTTTCCTCTCTTTTCACACAACCTCTCCCACAACTTTCTCTGGTCAGCCTCTAATTTCACAGGGTAGATGCTGACCTTCCTTTCAGCCAACTGTCCCGCATCGGGGCTGAGGGGGTGGGGGACAATGTTCCCTAACCCCTAAGCTCCGGTCTGGGGTGGCTGGTTTTTAACTACCTGCTTCATCCCCACCCATACCTTCCTCACATCCCTTTTCCTCTCCTCTTCACAATCTATTAATTTTTACGCCGTGTCCAAGGTGGAGCCGCCATGCCGATGGACTGCCAGGCCACCAGGCGGGAGGGGTGGTCCCAAATGGCGGCGCCTGGCTCTGCCGGGCTTGTAAGCACCTCTCGCAGTGCGGGCTACTGCGAGAGGTGTGCGCGATTGCATCCCGTGTTTAAAAAAGGGTCACCATGCCCAATGATGATAAAAAAACAAAACAAACCCAACCCTCAACTTCCCCTGTTCCATCGACGGAGCCGCCCTCGGGCAGCTCCAGCAAAAAAATGGAGGTTCCTTCCCCTGTGCTTGCACAGGGGACCCTCCATATTTCTCTAACTGGAGAGGAGGCTTACTCCTCTCCTTCGCCTACGGGTGCAGGGGACTCCCCCTCACCCCCTTCTCTGGAGGTGCTTTCGGGCACCTCCCTTTTCCCAGCGGCAGTCCCCTCTTTTCTTTCCAAGGGGACTGCCAAGAAAGCCAGCAGGCAGCCCTTAGCCAGCCGCTCCCCATCAAAGTGGCTCGGTAGGGCAAACCCCCTTAGGGGGGAGAGGGAAGCCAGGCCCCTTCGGTCGCTTCCCTCAAAAGACCTGCTGGCAAGAATTTTAAACCTTGCTGGGGTCAAGGCCTGTGCCTCCCCACACAAGACTGGCGACACTGCCAAGGGGACCTGCGATGTCCTGGGAGGGGATGGCCAACTGGAGGCCCCTCCTGTGATAAACATGGTCCTTGAGGAGACCCAGCTTCAGACGGTAGGGCCTTCCATGGGGGGGAATTCGGGCTCGGCGCCAAGCACCGAACCCGAATCCGCCCCTATGCAAGGTCCTCCTCAAATGGCTGAGGGCTCCGAGGCAGTAAAAGAAGGGGAGGGATATCCTCCGACAGGTGCCCCCACGACAACCAGGACCTTCTCCATTTCGGAGAGGGACCTGGCTGAGGCCGGTCCATCTGGCCTGGGGGCTTCTGCCGGCGGAGGTGAAAAGCGGGTTCATTCCCCGCCCTCCTCTCCAAAAAAGAAAAAGACGAAAAAGACTCGGGGCTCCTCTCCATCCGCGGGGGCTGCGGGGACGGATGGGTCTGCTACCACTTTGGTAGGCGACCAAGCCAAGATCGGCACATCCGGCCCCTCAACCCCCTCGTGTGCAGATTCCCTGACCAAGACTAACACCAAAAGTGCACAGGGCGGAGCCTCGACGACATCGGGGCCCCTCATTCAGAGGTTACCTGGCGTTTTCGAGCCCGCTGGCTTCAAACGCTTCCTCGTTATTCGCTCCACTGATGGCACCATGTTGTCCAAGGGCAACATGATCCATCAGAGGAGAGGATTAGCTAGTGCAATTGGTAGAGAGCCGAAGGTGACCCGTTTCTCGGACGGGAGCCTTCTGGCGAATGCGGCGAATCCCGCCGAGGCGGCCAAGATAAGTGCTCTTCGGACACTTCATGGCACCCCGGTGAGTGTGACGCCGCACTCTACCATGAACTTTGTGAAAGGAGTAGTTTATGCGAGGGAACTCGTTGACTACTCCATTGAGGACATCACCCTAGAGCTGGCCGACCATGGGGCGGTCAAGGTCGAACGTGTGATGAGAAAACAGGGAGGGGCTTCGAGACCCACCCCTACACTCTTCGTCACGTTCGACTGTGACAAGCTCCCTGAGTCGGTGCGTGCCGGTTGGTACCGCTACCGCGTGAAGGCATTCGTGCCACTGCCGCGGCGGTGCTATTACTGTCACCGCTTCGGCCATACGAATCGCTCATGTAGACGTGCAAAGTCGGGGTCACCCGAAGTCTGTGTAAATTGCTCCAAGGTCGCACACGATAAGTCCAAATCGTGTGTGGCCAAGTGTGTCAATTGCGGAGAGCCGCACCCTGCTTCTTCGAAGCAATGTGGTGCATATCTCCTTGAGAAAGAAATCCTGGCCGTTCAGGCCCAGGATAGACTCTCATTCCGCGAGGCTAAGGACTTGGTCCTGGCGCGCCCAGCTCTGCCTGGGACGTCATATGCCTCAGTAGTTCGAAAGGCACCCTCTGCTCCTGGCCCATCCAGGCCAACGAGCACGGTTGTTTCCGCGCCCATTCGGAGCCCTTCTGCGGGCTCTAACCAACCCGGGCGCTCCCCTGGTAAAGCTGGCGGGAAAAAGGGTTCATACCCAGCCCCGGCTAAAACCAGGGCTCCCCCCTCTTCCCCCAGCGTGACCGTTTCCCGCAAGGCGAAACGGCCACGCGCCTCCACCGAGTCGTTAGACTCACAGGAGGCAACACCCCTGAAGATGGTCGCTAGGCCATCTTCCGGGGTTCCTAAAGCTGTTCCCCGAAAGGAGGACAGCAGCAAAGGAGCTTCGGCTCCTTCGCCCACGCCCCGAGGTGGAGCGAATGGCTCGGATACGGTGGTTCCTCGAAAAGAGGCCCCCCCGCCTCCGAAGCCGCAGCGCCCGCCTAAGGTTTCGAGGCGGAGGGAGGAAAAGACTCGCATGGCGAGCCCAACCTCCCCCAATAAGTCCTCGAAGGCGACAGCGCCTCCAGCGCTTTGTCCAGCCAACAGCGACCGGGGTTCTGCCCCCGGGAAGCGTACGGCCATTCCCGTGAGGGTCTTCAATTCGAGGAGGGCCCCCGCGTCTCCTCCGAGCTAGGCCTGGAGGGTATATTCCTTCAATGGAATTGCCGTGGACTCCGGGCCAACTGGGAGGAGCTGCGGAGGCTCGCCTCGTCCCGTTTCCCGTTAGCTATTTTTTTGCAGGAGACCATGCTAGGCGCGTGCCCCCTGCCTGCCCTCCCGGGGTATAAGGGTCTTGCGACCCCACCACCGCGGGATGGCCGGGCTGGGGGATGCGCGGTTTACACCCGGCATGATGTCTCCGTTCTTCCTTTCTCTTTAGATATCTCCTTTCAGGCAGTGGCTGTGCAGCTACACCTGGATAGGAGGTATACTATCATTTCTGCGTACATTCCACCGTCAGCTGACTTCGACGCGGGGGACTTCCGCCGCGTCGTGGCACGGTTGCCGAGGCCCTATCTCTTGCTTGGAGATCTGAACGGCAGGCATCCTCTCTGGGGAGATTACTCCATAAATCCCAGGGGACAAGTCCTTGCCGATCTGATCGAAGAGCTTGAGATGGGTGTCCTAAACGTGGATGAGTTTACGCATCACTGTCCGAGAACCACTTCATTTTCTTGCCTTGACCTATCTTTGTGCTCTTCGGATGCACAGCCTGATTTTGATTGGGGGGGTGGTCGATGACCTCCATGGTAGTGATCACTTTCCCATTCAAATATCATTTTCAGGGCAACTGCCGCCTGAGAGACCACCTCGGTGGTGCTTGGCGCGGGCGCGGTGGCCTATATTTCAGGAAATGACTGAATTCTCTATCTCAGTCGAGGAGTTTAGGTCGGTAGATGAGGCCGTTGAGTTCTTCTCCGGCAACCTCATCGCCGTGGGCCTGACTACTATTCCTAGGACGTCTGGCCGTTTTGCACGCCGACCACTCCCATGGTGGTCGGCCGAGTGTGAGACGGCCCTCAAACAGAAGCGTTATGCCTACATGCGCTATAAGCGCCGCCCGAACGATTTCACTGTCGCTGAATTTCGTCGGGCTAGGGCTAGGTTCCGGTATATTTCGAAGCACGCCCGCCGCTCTTCTTGGCGGGCATACGTGTCTTCACTTAACGGGAAGACCCCTTTAGCTGAGGTGTGGAAGCGAGTCAAAAGGATTCGGGGCAAGTTCTCGCAGGACCCCCCTCCCGTTCTCCAGGAGAATGGGACCGCAATCTCGGACCCCGCGTCCGTGGCGGAATCCTTAGCGTCCGCTTTCTCCGCATTCTCTAGCCGTGATGCTGCTCCGCCAGCATTCAATGCACGTCGTGATGTCGCGGAAGGCCGCCGGCTGGACTTTACCTCGAGAGGCGGAGAACCCTTCAACGACAAGTTTACTGTGAGTGAGTTGCGCTCCGCTCTCGCTTCGTGCGCGGACACCGCCCATGGTCCGGACGATGTCCCGTACGCCATGCTTCGACACCTGGGTGAGCGAGGCATGGCCTTTCTGTTAGATATGTTCAACAGGATCTGGGTGGAAGGTCTTCTCCCAGACTCCTGGCGAATCGCTACTGTGCTCGCCTTTCGCAAGCCGGGGAGAGATCACTCTACTCCGACCGGTTTCCGCCCAATCTCTCTAACCTCTTGCGTGTGCAAGTTGATGGAGAAATTGGTAATTTTTAGATTAGCCTATTTCCTGGACAGCGGAGGCCATCTGTCTTCTGCACAGTGCGGCTTCCGTAAGTTTCACTCCACGTCGGATGCTCTGCTCCGACTGGAAAATGCCGTCTGCGAGGCTTTCCTTTCTTAGACAGCACTACGCCACGGTGTTTTTTGATCTGGAGAAGGCCTATGATACCGCATGGCGATACGGTATCATGGAGACTCTCCACACGATGGGGGCGAGGGGACGCCTCCCAATGTTTATATCTGAATTTTTGCGAGATCGTCGATTCCGCGTACGGGTGGGGGGAGCCCTCTCTGCCCCAAAGGAGCAGGAAGAGGGTGTCCCGCAGGGAAGTGTCCTCAGTGTCACACTCTTTGCCCTGAGCATCAACGGCATCACCTCGGTGCTGCCGGAAGATGTTCTCGCTACGCTCTACGTGGACGACCTTTCGATCTCTTTTGGCGCGGCCCAGATGCCAACTCTGGAGCGTCGACTCCAACAGGCATTGAACCGCGTCTCTCGCTATCCTGAAGCGCACAGGTTTCGGTTTTCTTTGGCCAAGACTAAGGTGGTGCACTTCTGCCGCCATCCACGGCTTCACCCCGACCCAGATTTGTTTCTTAATGGGGAACGCCTGGATGTGGTTGAGTCGCACCGTTTCCTTGGTCTTGTATTCGACCGACGCCTCACCTGGGAGGCTCATATTCGCAGCCTTAAGTTCTCTTGTACCCGCGCCATGGACATTCTCCGTTCCGTGACGTTCAGCGCTTGGGGCGCTGATAGGGCTACCGCCTTACTTTTTTATCGATCCTTTGTTCGCTCGAAGCTCGACTACGGATGCGAGTTTTATGCATCCGCAGCCGAGCGTTTATTGCGGAAGGTGGATTCAATCCACCACACCGGCCTTCGCCTTGCGACCGGTGCCTTCCGCACTTCCCCCATTGAGAGCCTGTTGGTCGATGCTGGGGAGATGCCACTCGCTCTGCGCCGCGTGCAGTGCATCACTCGCCTGTACGCGCGAGCCCGGCGCCTCCCTCAGTCGCCAACAGCTCTCACTGCATCCGCAGCTGATCTCGATGGTGCCTATGCCGCCGAGAGACGCCAGTCATACCCTAAGCCCTTTGGGTTTAGGGCTAGGAAACTCCTTCGAGAGGTAGATATAGCTCTCGGGCCGGTGGCGCCCCTGGTTCTGCCCAGGACGCCACCCTGGAGGGTACCACATTTGGCTATTTGTCGCCACGCCTCGGCTCCCAAAGCTTGTACTGCGCCGGGAGTATTGCGTTCGACCTTTCTGGAGAACACATCGTGTCACGCTGGTACCGTGCCAGTGTATACGGATGGCTCCAAGTCCCAAGAGGGGGTCAGCTTCCACGCCGTATCCCCTCTGTTTGAAGTCAGCGGGGCTCTACCAGGCGCTGCGTCTGTCTTCACGGCCGAGCTGGTGGCAATACACCACTCGGTACGGGAGATTACGCGACGTGCCCGGTTCGGAGACCGGATTGTGATCTATAGCGACTCACAAAGCGCCCTGAGTGCTCTCGGGGCATTGGAATCTCCGCATCCCCTGGTTGGCGATATCCGTGACGCCACGGTTTTGGCGAGCCGGGCAGATGTCGAGATTATCTTCTGCTGGGTTCCTGGACATGTAGGAATTGCGGGGAATGAGCGCGCCGATGAGGGCGCCAAAGAGTCCGCGAGGACTCTGCGACCGGACCAGCGTTTCGCTCTTCCTCACACCGACTACATGGCAGGAATACGGGCAGCTCTTCGGACTGCTTGGCAAAGAAGATGGGAGACGGTCGAAGGGAACTTAAAGTTGCGTGCCATTGCGCCGCGACTGTTCCCATGGACCTATCCCCCAATGCCGCGGCGGCTTCAGGCTGCTTCCTGTCGTCTCCGAATCGGACATACTCGTGTGACGCATCGCTATCTGATGGAGCGCTCGCCTGCGCCCTATTGCAACGACTGCGTCGTCCCCCAGACTGTTCGGCACATTCTTGTCGAATGTCCCAGTCTGGGTGATCTTCGCGCACGACACCTGTCCCGGTACCGGGATGGGCGGGGTCGCTACCGCCTGTTCCTTGTGCTCGGGACGAGTGCGTGTACTTTGACTGGTGGACTTATTGACTTTTTGGGGGAGGCCGGCCTTCTCCCTTTTATTTAACCCGATTTAATTGTTGTTGTTGTTCTTGTAATTGTTTTTGTTATTGCTTTGTTATTGTTATTGTTATTTCTTTTTATTGTTTTCTGTTTATTTTTTTAAAGTAGCCTAGAACTAGGCTGTTTTTTACGGCGACTTATGCCTAAGTCGGCAGTCGCCAGATAGCCCCTTTAAAAAAAAAAAAAAAAAAAATCTTAAACACGAGATCAAAGGACGTGAGAAACGAACCTAAGATTCGAGCGAAGAGGCTTTCGGAACGTAGCTGTGTTTATTCATGGAGGCTTTCCCCCAACCTTGAGGCAATCTTGTCTCCCGTCTACCATCTCGAAGCATGCGAGAGCGAGGAAGGACATCTGTTATCGCAAATTCCTGGGTGTAAGACGCCCATTCCCCAGCCCTGTGTTTACCTCGGGAGAATCCCCTCCGTGGCCAGAGGTGATTTCACCCCATTGCCAGCCGGTATTTAACGCCAGGCTCAGCCGGGTCAAGTTAGTACTGGTTCGCTATCCCGCACGAGACACGTCACTTCTCGATTTGGCTCCGTTTTCGTCTACACGAGTGCAGAGGCAAGAAACTCTCCCGTCGGAACTCCGCCCCAGTCAATTGGCGATTTCCCAGCAACGGCCGTTCTCGTTCATCAGCGCAAGTACTCCTTCGGCAAGGTATTCCGAGGTAAATCTCTCCCTTCTGCAATTCTTCTCCTCGAATTGGCCCTTCCCTCGTCGTCTAAGCATTAACTTCTATAAGGCGTTGACACGTGCGGATCTCTTTAATCCGGTCATCCCATAAAGATTTATTTGTATTTCGGCTCAGCGCAGCCTTTGAAGACTCAATCCGAGTCTGGTCATTTACCTGCCTTAAATTCATTAGCTTGTCCCTTTTTGCCAGCCTATCGAATACCCCATAGTCTTGGATATTCCAATTTCATTTTATTTGTGTAAATATTTATCTTTTTTGTTGTTATTAAATATTATTTTTCCACTACTCTTTTAAATAACCCAGAACAGCATTCAGCCACAGCTAAATAATTAACAGCCAATCTGCACTCGCTTTTTTTTGTTACTTGCCCGCGTACTTAGGGGAACGGTTTCCTTTCCCCCTCATTAACTAGCTTACCCCCATTATCTGGTAACGGAGCTGAGGAGAGATCAACTGAGCGTCCTTTCGCCCTATTCCACTCCACTCAGCTATTAAATCCGCCTCCATAGATATATATGTATCAGCTATACCTCAACAACAACTAAATTAAATAATTTATTGATAAATTGTATACGATGGTTGTTCAAATAGTTGCAGAAAGTGCGGATTAACAATAATTAAAACATAGGATTCAAATTTCAATTTTCCCGTTATAATAAACCTTTCCGATTATGTTTGTATGTGTATGGAGAGGAAGTGACTTGATGAATCACTAAGGAAGAAACTAAGTTAAAAAGGTTGGTGAAATTAATGATGTTTTGGGGGCGGGGATTGCCTCAGCTTTTGTTTTTCTAAGGAGTTTATGATTCAACTCTTCTTCCAACACAATTCCGTCTCAACTACACCATGAATTCAATACATGTCGCACAGTCTAATGCTTAGCTCATTGCGCCCCTAAAACATGTGCTATCCTCCCCCCCCTTCATCAAAGATAGTGCCCATTTTTCGATCCTAAGTGTTCGAGGCAAGTGGGGTACGATCTTGTTTGCCAATGGGGCACATGCCAAAATGGAGAAAGTCGGAATTTGTTTTTGTTGGTCTCTGTTCCATTTTTATCTCAACTTCTTTAGCCACAAACTTCAAAAGCGACCTCCTCATCAAATTGTCCTTGTCTTTGTTTTTGTCCTTGCCCTTGTCCTTTTCCTCAATAAATTGTTTTCAATCAAACATTTTATGGTTGTACTCTTTGGGTCCTTTCTAGTCAGCTCCGGACTGCCCTAATAAATATCGAGGAGGAGATATGGCCGTGTTATCCAAATTTATGGCAGAATTGGTTATGTAGGGTCGTGTTTTAGTCGTGGTCAGTCTGCTTTGAATGATCCGTGAACAACAGTAGATTTCTGTGTTTTCTTTAAGGGCGTAAAAAAACTTCCGTGGCCACCGTTGCTTCCGCGCTGTTTTCTCGATTGATTTATTAGGTTTAATAAATTTTGACAAGTTCTTTGTACAATATTCATGTGTTTCTTTTTAATTTAGTGATATGACACACTCACAACATAGCAATTGGTAACACTTGGTCGGGACTTGCGTGGCATTCAGTAGAGAATTCCAACTTCAGATTGTAGACATATCTCGGAATCGGCGACCATAATACGATTATACCACGGCCGTAACCGACCCCATTCTCGGATAATACTTATACAAATCTACCTCGAATTTCGATTAGGGTGATATTAGATCTTCTATTTCCTCTGTGCTAACTTTTTCTATCTCGACTTCTTATTCTAGCCTCTGAGAGTGACGCCTAGCGCTGATTTACCTTTGGGCGTAGTGGTCGTGATGGTATTACAGAATGTCGAGCTGGCAATGACCCTAAGATCCACTCGAGGTTAGTTAAAAAAAAGAAGGAAAAGGGTCAAAGGTCAAAGGATTAATCGGATATAGATAGATAATTAATTTAAAACTTTTAGTTCTGTAAAGTTATATTTATCCATTCTGTTGTTGGAGTGCTTTCGACGGGCTAAGAAAAGGATCACATCGAACACGTAACCCCCAAAAGTTCCCGAGACGTTCAAATGTTTACAAAATGTGACTGGATTTTATGTGCGTATTATTTATTTACGTATCAGGTATCGATACTGATTAACGGGATGTGATTAAATTAAAGAGATTTTAAGAGAGGTTATTTAATTTTGTTCTTCATCCAAACGCAATATTTAAAATTCCTTTTAGGATTCCTTCAAATCTCCCAAACTTAAATTTTAACCTTCTCTCACAACTGTCCTTTCAGCAATGTCTTTTTCGAGCTTCTACTCTTTTCTTTTAATTAAAAAACTTAATAATTACTGTGCTACTAGGTGGTGGTGGTAGAGAGTTCTACATTTAGCTTGAATCATTTAAGAGTACCACTCATCTACAGGTTGTGCCCCCGAATTTTGTACCATGAATAAGCTCAGCTAATCTTGTGTAATTATCGGGTTTCTATGGCTACGGAAATTCGGTTAATTTCTATAACATGGGTAGGAAACGGGCTCTCTATGGCTCTCTATGGCGTTTGATTTATACAGCGTGCCCCTCGACCCCAAATTGGACCGTTATTGAGAATCAATATCTCAATAACCATTGCATCTAGGGACATGAAATAAAATAAAAATAAAAGATGAATCTTTTATCTCTAAATACTTATTCGTTGTAAAAAATCGTCTTAAAGTCATTTAATGAATCAAAAGGCCTTTAAAAAATAATGTAGAACATGTTTTTTATTTTTTTAAATTGCAACCTCTAAAAAGTAAAAAAAAATAAACTAAATTTAAATTTTAAGGAATGGTTCAATTTGCCCTCCTTTATGGTCAATCACAGCCTGTAATCTTGGTTACTGAGATATTGCTTCTATAGGTAGCTCCCAAATTCGGTTGATTCATGCAAGTCTATGCGAAAGCTACGTGTTCTACATGGCTACGTATTCTATGGCTACGTGTTCTATATGGCTATGTGTTCTATAGCTACGTGTTCTATATGGCTACGTGTTCTATGGCCACGTGTTCTAGGTCTACGTGTTCTCTATGGCTACTAAAATTCGGTTGATTTACATAGCGTACGCGTATATTAGGGACTGCATGTATTTTATCATTGCAAATTAATTTTATTTTTTTTAGTCTTTTTGAATAAGTGTTATTTATTGGCCCCGCATTGAGAGTACCCTTTGAAGCCCACAAGGAAGGCCTGGCCCACTGTGTTCACTGGGCAGTTTATAACTCTTGACCTGCCCCTGTGGGAGGTGGTGCTTTCCGTCTCCTGCCCCACCCAAGGGCGTGCTGATAGAAGTGTCAGCTGGAGGACAGGCATGCCCTCCGGGCCCCAGGACCCCCAAGGAAGGAGGCCTGGTTCACTGACCGGACTTCTAACTCTGGCCCCCACCTGGTGAACCTGGTATTTCCCCGGCCCCAATAGATAGGTCATCACTCACCCTAGTCCTTAGTGGACCCGCCTAGCTCCTTTCTTCCCTATTACCCCCCTACTCTACACTCCCGCGTCAAGAATATTGGGGATGCATTACCCATTTGCAGGATTCTTTGTGTTGTGAAGACGGGAGAGGAAAGGCAGAGGTGTTGTGAATGGCTGTGTGTGGGATGACCTGTGTCAGATCTACCTACTCCCTCGTGGTTGAGCACAGCGGCGCCGCATATCTGTGCTAGATCTCTACGTGTGCTGATGTTTGTTTCCGGTCTCGCCTATGATTGTACCCGACACCTAGAAGTTAGAAGTCCAACGTTGTTTGCACTAAGCTAGCGAGAACTCCATCTAAAGGACAAGGAAATTGTATTTTCTCCCATTTTCCCCCTGGTATCGTCGCCTGAGAGACGGACCTAATTAAAATCATTATTCAGGACCGATGGGGTGAACCCCCATCCTCCACCCTCGACCAGAGGTGAATGGACGAAAGCTGGTCGTCGACTAGTAGATGTTTAATGGTCTTTTTTGCCACTGCAACACTCATTTCAGTTTAATACGAGTCTTATTGGTTGATTCCACACCATAACATTTTATGCTCAGAGGTGTATACACTGTCCTGTATGGAATTAAGCTCACCGGACAAAGGATTAGTCACTTGTAACCATAGTGCAGTTAAGAGCGTCTAATTCCACCTTGTGCTGGAATAACGGCAGCGATTCGACGGGGCATGGACTCTACAAGGTTATGAACGTTTCGTTTCATTTCGGTTCGGTTCGCCAACCTTCCTTTATACAGGATGATCCCCGACTGGATAAGGAAATCTACATAAAGGTCAGTATGACAATCTCTGGTGAGCCCGAGGGCACCAGGAGCCTGTCCTCTTTGAGGAGAGGTGCCAGGAAGTTTTGTGTTTTGACACTAAACTGCGTTCAGGTGAAAGCTTCGTCGTCCCGGGGCATAAGGTTCTGTTCCGCGTCAGAGGTATGTGGATATATGTAGATACCAATCAGCAGGATTCCTTGGAACAGAGAGAGAGAGAGTATGTGTGTTGTACTGCGAAGACGGGAGAGGGAAGTAAGCATTGTTGTAATTGGCTGTGTGTTATGAGAAGTGTAAGATCTACCCACCCCCAATTCAGGGGTGAGCACAGTGCGTCCAACAATTGGTAGCCAAATCTCTACTTGCGAGGACGGTTGTCTCCGCTCATGCTGGGATTCGGGATCGAACCCAGTACCGCGACGTTGGAAGACCAACACCGTATCCACTCTGCTAGCATGAGCTGGACCATCAATATAAATCCATTCGCGCTCCAACAAATTGCGTCGATGCTGTCCAGAACGTTTTGGCCGTTGTTCAAGGCGGTCTCGCAGATTTGCAGACACTTCAACCAAAAAGCCCATCTCACTATAACTGAAACAGCCCCAATACATCGCAGAGCCTCCTCCACCTTGGACCGAACCCTGCACGCAGTCTTCCTTAAAAGCTTCATGAGGTTTTCAGTGGACACGTCCGCGGGCATCGTTCATAAACAGACAAAATCTTGATTCGTCAGACCATATAACAGTTGCCCACTGATCCACACACAGTTCACTGTTTGTGTGCCTTCTTCGCCCACTGCAACCTGGCGATTTTGTGTGCAGCTGTTAGTAAGGGCCTCTTGCGCGCCACTCTGTTCCATATGTTCATGCCATGTATTCCCTTGCGTAATGTTCTTTTGAAATGGGTGGTGAAGGACCAGAATTGATGTTTGGAGCAATTCCTGCCTGGAAGCAAATCGATTTGCAATTACAAACCTGAAGATTCTACGACAGTCCCTCTCTGTCAACACCTTCCGTCCGCAATTCTGGCGAGAGTTTTTCGCATTTTGGAAGTTCTGCCATTGCTTGTAAATCCGGATGACGGTACTCTTGAAACACTACCAAATTTCGCCACCTCCTTCACATGATGACCTTTGTGGCGGCCAAATGCAATCACACCTATTTGACATTCCATGACGTCGCCTTTCCGGCCCATTTTAAGTAAAGCTGATTTGCTATCTACAGATCACGACGTCCGCAACACAAATAAAGCCTAACTAACATTTCGACGTAAACTAAACTACGCCTCTCGGCTGCCTAAGGTTCCTACACGCTTCAGATGTAAGTTATGGTTTTTCTCCTTAGGTGACTAATTTTTGGTCCGGTGAGCTTCTATTTTTTTAAGAAAAAAAAGGCCTCTTTAGACATTTCTTTTAAAAGAAAGTTTAACGTCCTCTGTTGGGTCTAAGCAGGCGTCGGAAAGATAGTGCGAGATTTAAAAGAGCTGCAAAGACGACCGGAGAGAGAGAGAGCACCACTTTCTCTTGTGGCACTGGGTTCGGTAGGGCATGCCGCTACCCCAGGTTTAGATGTAGCTGGGGTATTGCCTCTGTCACACCATCCACCCACTGGGGGTGGGGGCTCTTTAGACAGAGGACCCAATTCAAGGATCCCCCCACCCTTGACGGAAATTTTCTCTGCCAATTTTTTATCCTTGAATCCATACTCGAAAGAGGACAACCGCAATTGTTCCCTCCTCCCCCAGCCCCCCAGTTGGTGTCTCAGGTTAATAGAGAAAGCTCTGTTGCAGTGTGATGAAAGAGGGATTTGTATTTATCCCAAGTAAACATACGAGCTCGTCAGCATGAGGAAGGCTTATGCGCCCGCGCACACACGCACACACACGTACACACGAGCGTGCGGATTGACTGAACCGAGGCTTGCATTTCCGAGGTTCGACTCATCCCTGCCAAATGAATTGGCCACTTGATGCCCTATTAAATACATCCTTTTGATTCAGTCCAGAAAATGATGCAAAGACGCAATGAACGGGAGTAGGGTCTGCCCCCCCCCCCGGTCTCAAGGAGGGATATGAGATGGTTAGGGAAGAGGGAGATGGCAATTCCCTTCACATATTTATTAACAGTGGTTGCCACCACATAATCAGGTGGTCATGTTGGTCCTAACCATAAATAAACCATTGCCGGAATTTCCTCTCGAGGTCTAATGAAATGCGGATCTTTTATAAGAAATGGTGGGATGGAGGTGGTTGGGGGGGCTAACGAGATGGATGAAATTAATCTTATGGAGTGTAGGGAGATACCCCTCCCCCCAAATGGCCCGGAAACCAGGGAATCCAGAAAGAAGAGAGATAGCTGGATTAAAGAGATCCTCCCGCCCCCCATCCTGCCCAAATTTGAAGCGCAATAGCATCGAGGCGAAATCACGCACAAACTTCGTGAACGGAGATCAGTAAAGAAAAAGATAGAGTGAGGAAAATAGAGAGCCGTAGGTTCTCTCGATGGCATTGGGCATGGGGGCACAGATGTCACCTGGCACTCCTTTGCTGTTGCGAAAAAAGGATAGATTAGGGAGCGAAAGGTGTGGGGGTGGGGGGTCAGAGGCGGGGAAAGGGGGGAGAGGAAGAAATGCAAACGTGTCAAATCCATCACCCCAATCGGAGCCAAGAGGGAGGGGGATGAAGCCCCCTTTCCCTGGCCCCGAACAGGGATAAATGGACGAAAGCTGGTTGGCGACTTGCCGACCCCTCCAACCACCCGGTGTAACAGTCTACAGGGTGGTCCCCCTTCCAAAGGGGACGGGACTGAGCAGAGTTCTCCTGCCAAGCGTATCGGGGCTGTCTTTGCTCCGCCCTTGATATCTGGGCCCTGCAGAACAGGCCCCCCTCCCCTCCCCCTCCCACACACACCTTCCCCTTCTCGTATATAAAGTACTTTATTATTATTATTTCGCAGACTTATTTCAACACTTCGTAGGGAGCTGCCACCATTACGTGGAGTCGGGGGCACACAAACGCCCAACTCAACGAGCATCAGTCTCTGCAGCCTTCGAGCTCGCCACCGATTGTCTTTCTGATCTTTATGTAAATACATTTTTAGGAGGATTTCGTCCACACTTAAAGAGGTCCAGGGGGCACAATTAACTACACTATTATCATTGCTCCTTATTTTTATTATCATTAATTTTACTTTTAATACTATTAAATAATACTACTACTAATTAGTATTATTCTTCTTATTGTTATTATTTTTTTTAGTTTTATTATTATTATTTATGCTCATTATTTTTATTATCATTAATTTTATTTTTAATACTATAACTACTACTTATTATTATTAGTATTATTATTCCTATTATTGTTATTTTTTACTGTTGTATTATTATTAGTAGTATTATTATACTATTACTATCATTATTACTTATCATGATTCTTACTGTTATTATTATTACTAGTGATGTGATTAAAGCTGAGAAGAGAGAATTCACTTTCGGGGGTGGGGGATCATATGCCAACAGTCTGCGGGGCTGAAGCAAACTACAGTACCTCGAGCACGTAAAGCGGTAGTGCACCCTTTAGGTTGTGTATGGTATTTTGTTCAACAACCAAAATACAAATAGGGAAGATCTCAACAACCTTTCTTAGTGGACCTTTCCTCTGCATCGGGTTGTATCTTCGCCCTCCGAGTGAAAAACCGTTGAAGAATTTCAATCCAGGCGAAGCTCCAAATCCCAGGAGTCGCATGATACAGGAGTTGAAATAATATGAACACCCTGTTATATTCCTTATTTTTTTTACATGATAGCAACACTGTATATAATAAATGAACGCTGCAATGTTCATTTGTTTCGACGGTTTTTTTTTAATCCTTGTATTTTGTATTTGAGTGTACATCACGTTGTTGTCAGTGACCGTCACAGTTGCCGGACGGAATAATGCGTGACCTATCACACTTGCAAAGACGGCAAATCGTTAGAGCTCGATTAAGGAGAGGGGGAGGTCTGTAACTGAAACAGCTGAATTATTTAAATTTTCTGAACTCAACCATTTGTAATTCTTTTTGTTTAAAAAAAATCCCCAAAATTCGATACTCATATTTATTTCTAAACTTCATCATTTTGGTTTTTCAAACTTTAAAGTAACTCTTAAAATTAACTTGGATATAAACTTAAAATATACTTAGGTCATAACCGAACTAAGGTAAAAAAATCTATTATTATTCAACTCCTTCCACTAAAATCCCTTTCTTAAAATATAGTGTTGTGGATGAGTGGTGATTTATATACTTTGGGCCAAGGGTGTATTAACGTTCAATAAAGCAACGTCCATCCTTTTTTAATAACGTCCAACCTTTTTACGCCTAAATTATTGGAATTTTTTAATGTTCAAGTAGCTATTCTACTTACCTTACATCCCCCCCCCCCAGTATGGTGACAGCGAGCACCTCCTGACCCATTTTTACACAACTCTCGCCAATTATATCACTAAAATAGCTAAAATAATGGGAATTGCAATGGATTGTCAATCGCTTCGGATTAGATTGGAATAAGTGGATGCATATAGAGAAATTTTCTTCTTGATTTGTTCATACTAATTTTGCGCAGAAGCATTTGAGAGACCGAGCGTGCGACACATTTTGCGCTGAAGCATTTGAGAGACCGAGCGTGCGACACATTTTGCGCTGAAGCATTTGAGCGACCGAGCGTGGAACACATTTTGCGCTGAAGCATTTGAGCGACCGAGCGTGGAACACATTTTGCGCTGAAGCATTTGAGCGACCGAGCGTGCAACACATTTTGCGCTGAAGCATTTGAGCTACTGAAATGGGACACATTTTGCGCTGAAGCATTTGAGCTACTGAAATGGGACACATTTTGCGCTGAAGCATTTGAGCGACCGAGCGTGCGACACATTTTGCGTTGAAGCATTTGAGCGACCGAGATTTGATTCATTTTGTGCTGAAGCCTTCGAAAAACCAAGCTTGCGACACATTTTCTGGTAAAGCATTCGAGACACCTAGCTTGCGACACATTTTTTTGTGTTGGTGCATTCGAAGCCCTAGCTTGCGATGTAGTTTTAATTCATCTCCCGCTTCCCACTGTGTGTTTGAGTCTTCCTTGTCTGCACCTCCCTCATCAAGTAATGGTAAAATAGGTCACTTCCATCTTTTTCTAGAGTCTTGGCTGTGTGTCCCGTTGCAGCCTCTTATCATATTTTCCCTTATGAACTTTATCTCACTTATGTTCATTCGCTCCATGCTTTTTCTCTCAGTTTTGACTTATTATTCACCATGTAGTACCCCCCCCCCCGCCACTCAGAATACACATATGTAACATTTGACTAATTTAAGAATAAAATAATGTTAATAACTAATTCAGGAAGCAGCGGGGGTCAGGAAAGTGGAAATAGAGCGCTTAAAAGATCGAATGGGACAAAGAGGCAACTCCAGCCGCGACCAAAAGATTTCGGACACCTTCGAAATTTTAGGAAATTAGATAAATGCAGGATCGTAAAGTCTTTATTTGCCTATTACTATGAATATAACAGAGAAATAACGAGGAATAAATAGTAATGTTAGTTATTGATGGCCCAAACAATCAACAAGAATGAACAAAATACAAAGTCTGGCACAACATATAACAGATGAAGCTGTGTAAAAAATGCAGCAACAACAACCTGATTCAGGAAGCTCAGTAGCGCGTCGAGAGCCCCTCGGTAGAGATGGGGTCATTTCCTCTTCGAGCCACGCACTCCACGAGGGTGGGACGCCTGAGGGGAGTGATGCTGGCCCACCCCTCGCTGATGACTGCGTCAGTTGCTCATTGGAGACTGGCTGGCGACGTCTTACGGCCTCTTTCAGGTCCTGACAGTAGATTCATATCCGGAGACTGAAGTGGCCTGTCCATCACCGAGATATTGGTGTCCCGGACCCACTGTATGGCGGTCACAGATCTGTGACATGGGGCATTGTCCTGCTGGAAAATCACATTCCGGCCATTTCTGCAGAGGTCTCGGCCTGAGCGCAGCATGTAATCTTTCAGGATAGCTTTTGAATTTATTGCGCCATCGCAAACGGTGGGACGACCCATCCCTGAACTTGACACGCAGCCCTTATCATTACAGAGGAGCCACCATGCTTTATTGTTTGCAGTATGTACTCTAGACTTTACTGCTCTCCTGACCTCCTACAGACTCTAACGTTGCTTGCGGTCAAGAAAAGAACAACTGGAACGTGAACTTGTCGGACCATAAGACACGTCCCCAGTAACGCATGGTCCAGGTGCGTTGAACACGTGCCCAATCCAGTCGACGTCGCATCTAGCGATGGATTGTCCTGACGGATACAGTAACCTGGACGCCTTCTGTCCATTCATTTTTCAGCTTGACCTCGGTTTTCTTTCCATCCCCAAGACTCAAGCGACGCAGAGACCCGTCGTCACGCTGCGTACTGACCTTTGATCGTCCAAAACGAAGTCGGTCTTGGATGTTCCCACTTTTTGGACCCTCTTCAACACCTCTGCAACACCGGAATGTGAGTGGGACCCGCCACCCCTCATGGTGATTTTGCGACAGCTGAAACCCCCTCATTGCAGCGTGCGTATCAGACTTCTTTCTTGCACTGTAGAGTTACGCGTTATAACCATTATTACATCCTTATCAGATCCTGTTCACTTGAAATATCATATTAATCCACAAATAAGATGTGTTATATGAAGACATTTTTGCTGTAACATACCGCATACTGATACCAGGATTTCATACATTTCTATAGCATCGACATTTTAAATATTTAAAAAAAATGATAATGAAGCTTTGCAGATGAATTGGACACATACGAGTACATACAAACCTACACCAACATATTCATAGACATACACAAAGAATAAGAAGATTCCATGTGTCAGGAATCTTTTGGTCGCGGCTCTCCTTGTTGCATTCCGTCTCGTAAGGGCATCGCAACTCTCTTGTCCTTGCCCTCCCCCAGGCCAGAGTCCCCTGCATGGCTGGAGTAGATATAAGATCGCTTTCTCTTGGGGACCCACCGATTTCTTTAAAGTCTTCTGACCTTCATTAGCAACTAATGCGCCAATGACCTTCCATGATTGCGCCCCTCTTATTAAAGTTTTAAATGGGCATAACATTTAATCTCGGTAAGTCAGACCGAACGATGTAATCACCTCTCCAACGGCAATTGCCGAATAACTTCAGTCTGCACGTGAATTATCGGAACCCAAATTCATAAGTTATGATGCCCTTTTGATGTCATAATTGCTTAATGATTGCATTCGAATCAGAACGCGTTTACCCTTAAGGATAAATTCCCCAATTTAATTATTACATCTGCCAAACATGCACATTCTACATATTCAAACTTGCCCTCCCTTGAAGTTTTTTCTATTTATTTAAAGAGAAAACATACAAGGGCATGGCCAATAAGGATGTAAGGAGAGTTCGGTAAAGTTATAAAGATATGTGGGAGATATATACATAGATATTAAGGTGGGACGGCACGTATTCCTTCATAGGTCAGCTGTAGGATGTAGATACTAAGGCGATCTCGTGTGAATGATTTAAAAAGGTGAGACGTATTTAAATCGATATGAGGCGGCCGTTGATCTTTCAAATCTCACTGAGCCCCGAAATGATTTATTTTTAGATCATTAAATGTATAGAAATTTTTGTCCTGTGAATAAAAGCAAATGATTGTTATTTATCGGACAAAACTTTACATACAATCTTTTTGTATTTTAATTTATTCATGTTATTCAAAACAATTGATTGTTGAAAGATAATAAAAGAAATTACTATTTTATTTTAAAGCAACGTCAGAATGTGCACTTTTTTTTAAGGATTCACTAGAGATTGAGGCAAATTAAATCTTTAATTGGTATTTAATGCGAAAAACTATTACTTTATAGATGTTTTAATGAATTATAGGAATAGAATAAAAATAATTTGCTATGAAGAAAGGTTTGATGGACATTTTAATAAAAAAAAAAATCATCCTAGAAATGGGTTCAGTCTAGATTCGGTGCCCGATTTTAACTAAACCTGTTTTATTCTGTTTGTTGTTTTATTTGTGGATGGGGGGGGGGTGCTTAACCCCCATAAATGTTGCGCTACTGGGTATTTTTTTGCTGTATTTAATTACAGACAAACAAGCTCGGTTTTAATTGAATGTATAATAGATTGCGTAATGAACGCAGCGAATTATGTACGTTGAGTGTTAGGTCTGAACTTAGCTACCACTTGCTAATGAAGGCAAAGTTTTATTATTAATTATAATTACCATTATTTTTATTATTTTTTGTGAAGAACAGTAAACCTCAGAGATGCCAAAATAGAATGTATGGACACTGAAAGAGAAGGCACGGACACATAAAATAACATAAAGAATAAGATTATCCCCCCCCCCAAAAAAAAAATCAGTTAAAACAAAACGGGAAACACGTAACCAACGAGGGCCCCCTCCCCCATTAAGATGACTCAAGGTGAATTAAGAAAACTAGCGGCTCAATACAAAACGAGGCCCTCGAAATACCAAACAACGCATCCCTTATATGCCGAAGCGGGGGGACCATACATTCCCTCAGAACATGACCATTTACGCAACCCTAACAAAGGTACAAATTTCACCCATTTTACCAGGGCCATACAAGTATGGGAGGCGAACGATATGGATAAGCGAATATAGGCAAGGAGGTACTGCATGGAACCCGAATAGGAGGCAACCCGCGATAAGCACGTTTCTCGCCGCATTTGTAGCCCAAACTTGAATCTGAAGTGATTATCGGCCGTGGATCTGCCCTTGAAGGGGAGGAAGAAGCCAATGCCATTGGCTAATGAGCCACTGTAGACGAGGATGAAATTCACGAGGCGGGTTCGGGTATGGAGTTTAAGGACTTCAGTCCTAGTATAAGAAGAGATCCAGACGAGATGATTGCGAGATTACGTGATTCATAATAGATCTATATGGGATGAAAACGAAATTCATACGAGATTTGCGGACCGATACGAAATGATTATGATATCAGTAAGATATGATTACGAGATCAATACTAGATGATTATGTAATATATATGACATGATTACCAGATCCATACAAAATGATTACGAGATCATTACAAGATATATACGAGATTATAGGATCCATATGAGATGATTACGAGATTAGGGGACCCATACGAGATAATTACGAGATTAAGGGATTCAGACGAGATCCATATGAGATGATTACGAAATTCATACGAGATATATACGAGATGATTAGGATATCATTAATAGATGATTACGAGATCAATACTAGATGATTAAGTATATATACGAAATGATTACTAGATCCATACGATATGATTACTAGATACATACGATATTACGAGATCCATACGAAATTAGGGTATCTATATGAGATAAATACGAGATTAAGGGATTCATATTAGATGATTACGAGATCAATACTAGATGATTAGGGAATATAGGTATACGAGATGATTAACCAGATATATGCGAGATTAGGGGATCTATGCGAGATAATTACGAGATCCAAAACGAGCTGATTACCTGATTCGAATTCTTTTTGTCTAGGTGAGGAGCCTCTTGGATAACCTATGCGTTTTATTTTCTTGCCATATAGAATCCCTCCCCGTTCCCCTCAAATACGGGATAATAAAAATATTATAAGTTCTAACCTGTAGATGGGGGCGGTAAGAATAGCAATACCATCTCCGGTCGTGTGTTATAAAAGTGGACTAAACCCTGATATGGGCCGCTGGCCTGGGAAGCAGCGGACGCGCATGTTTTGTTCCGACAAACTCAATGCGTAAGGCTGGTTTGATGCGCACCGATCACACTTTGTGGAAAATCGATTGATTGTGTTAGAATTTTCTATCCCCCCCTCCCCACCTCCGTTGCGTTTGCTCCCACCACACGACTACAACATGACACGTTTGCGCCCCTCTCTAACTCCTTTCCATCGTCATCCACCACACGCTGAAGGAATATGTGCCCTCCCGTCCCCAAAGTCCCTGGAGAATAGACATTTTCTGGCTAAGTTCCCCCCTCCCTCCTCCCGACCTTACCAGGCAGTATCCTCGGGGCATTGCCCCTTCTGCACATTTTCATTTAGCTCAATTTTACTACTTTTTATGGGGTCATTTTTGTTCAAAATCGTGCTAGTGGCGATGCCATCGTTAGTTAGTTTTCGTTTTTTTTCTTATAAACCGCTTTCCCATAAAGTATAGTCGGCGCCTATCAACGCTACTAAATACTGTCCCCTTTCTTATGCCTTTATCTCACCTGAAATATAATTGTAGAGGCACCTGATCTAATATTGATCAATTGGATTAGCAGCTAATCTTATTTTGATGAACTGGATTATCAGTTTATCATATTTTGATCATTTGGATTAGCAGCTGATCTTTTTTATCAATTGGATTAGCAGTTGATCCTTTTGATAAATTGGATTAGTAGATGATTTTATTTTTATTAATCGGATTAGCAGTTGATCCTATTTTAACCAATTGGATTAGAAGGTGATCTTATTTTTGTCAATTGGATTATCAGTTGATCCGATTTTGATCAATTGGATTATCAGTTGATCTTATATTGATGAACTGGACTAGCAGTTGATCCTATTTTGATCAATTAGATTAGAAGTTGATGCGTTTTTGATAAACTGGATTAGCAGTTGAGTCTAATTCAAACGTTAAAAATAAAAACAACCGCTAACAAGTGATCAATTAGCTTTTGATTAATAGCAATTGAAATCATACTTAAGGAAGATATTTGATATATGGACCCTCGTTTTAATAATAACTAAAATCCATAATAGACATTATTTTGCTACCTAGCACTGGTAAATGGCACATTCTTCCCTCTAAGATCCTTCCTTTTACTATGATGGCTCCCCAAATACTGGCCTTTTACCGCTTTTGATACATACAAGTCTCAAATGTAAACAATGAGATAGCAACGGCCAAGATAAAACCTTTTGCCTGCTCTACAAAAGTAAACATTGTTTACAACACCAAACATTATTTAACCAAACACACTTAAAGTTTATTTACTGCCGATACGAAGGGACGTGAGTTTGGTTTTCTATTTGACAGGAAAGGGGACTAATTTAATTCATGGTTTAAACATGGTAATATATTTAAAACCACTGGTTCTTACATAAATAATCCAAGTGCCTCTTTAAGTACTGAATCCTCCCTTAGCACATTTTGTGTTGATGGTTTGGTGGCTTAATGGAGTTCAGTTTTGGCAATCGAGGTAAGGATTTAAGAATAGAAGCCTTACGATACGAAGCTTGTTTTGGATTTAATAACGATCACAGTCCTCGGAAAATATGAATCTCAGAATTCATAGAAAGAGCTAACGTTAAATCACTTAATAAAGTAATTTATTGTCAAGAGAATGAAGTAAAGTTGATTATTATTTTGTTTTTTAGTGCATTAGATACACTCATTCCGATAATGAGGGACAACCAGCATAATGTCTCAGGAAAAGGCTAAAAACCATGAATCTTCTGACGTGCCCGCATATACACGGGACGAAATGGCGCGTTGCCATGGCGATCATGGTGTCGTATGAGAGAAAAAAATTGGTATGGATTTTACCGGCGATTTGCATTCATTTAAGATTTTTTTTCTGAGTGGGGACCTACATTTTAACGTGGGGTCCAAACTATGGTGGATATTAACAGCGTGTGAGATTTATGTGCTATTGAGATTTTTTATGTTTAAACGTTGGCAATCATATGTATGTATAGGGTTCAAAAGATCACTTGTTTCCATTATTTAGTCCAACTCCTGTATTTCCATATATTGCTATAAACTTTGAAAAGTCACCTTTAAAAGAGGTTAAATTTGTAACCCTATTTATTCTAATTTTAGGTGTCCCTTTTCTATACAAATTTTGCACTTTTAACGGGGTTAAATGACTCCCAAACTTTGTGGAAATTTTAAATGATCACTGAAGGACGGTAGGATCGAATTATGATTAATCAAGATCAATTAAGGAAGAAATTATTGCTACTGGAAAGTTAAAATGTAAAGGAGTGGCAATTTTCCCTCCGAGAAAACATCCAATGGAGGCAGAAGGCTGGTCTCGGGTGCTCTGTTGACGCTATTTTGATCCGGGAAGAACTTAGCAAATTCACTCTTGGTCGAGGTTTGAAACGCTCTTACGAATAAGACTAATTAATATCTTTTTGTACTACTTACCCAACACCCTAGTGCCAACAAAGTTGACAAAACATGTCTATTATTTTCTTTAGATCTTTATTGCCACTCAAGCCAATGATAAGACTCAATAAAGGTATTAAATATCTCGTCAGAGAGAGTGAGTCAGCAAACGTCATATCTCTGGAAATTTTCTAAAATACACAATTCTTTGAATGTATCCGTAAATACTCGCGAAATTAGAAGCCAACATTCGATTCCCGTGTATATGCAGGCAAATTCGTTAAATGCCTAGATGAGAAAGGAAAAGTCATCAAATTAACAAATGTATCTTAGACGGAGGGCAGAGAAATGGAATAAATACATAAATGGATATGTTAAGGTTTATGATGGCCGACAAAATACTGCCTAAGTCAACCTCGTCAATCGTAAAACTGCAAAGTAAAACTCATATTTTAATATAGTGTTAAACACACGCCTCCTGTCCCAGCACAGTAAACATACCATATTATCTTACTTGGAATTGAGCTTTCGAATAAAAAAAGTCTCATGTTAGTTTTTGTATAGAGTATCCATGAAGTGGTATCTACATCTACTGTGCTGTAGGAAATGGTATCTACCTCTACAATGCTGTATGAAATGGTATCTACCTATACTGTGCTGTATAAAATAGTATCTACCTCTATTGTGCTGTATGAAATTGTATCTATACTTACTGTGTTGTATGAAATGGTATCTATGTTTCTCTGGTTCGGGAGATTCGCGTCGCTTCGGGCGGCCACCGGAGCCGGTCTTCTTCATCCGAGCGCTGAACCGGTCTTCGCTGTGGGCGTTGTGCCCCAGTGAGATCGAAAAGCCTAAGGGGAAAACGGGACGTGGGTGTTCCAGTTTTAAAGATGGGGGGGATACTAGGTCACAGGGGTCACCTTAGCTGGGTGGTTATCGCCATCATTAATGCTAGAAGCCGCATCGAATTTGGCGAGACTCCAAAATTGGGTAAAATTATTTTCTTCGCTTCTTGGAGCGCCCCCTTTTAGGGCTATGGGTTGCACCCATACTCTCCTTCAGCCCCTTCCCCTCTTTCCTATCGACTCCCTTAAACTTCCACTACACCTACGCCTCGTTTCAACAAAAGACGTTCGCCCGCATGGAAAAAGAAAAGGCACATCCGAGCTATTCCCCACCCCCACACACTAATCGTTTCGTTTCCATACCTTTAGGTAAACACATCATCACACGCACAGCTAATCGCAACACTGCTGTTTCTCCCACCTCGTGTTCTCGTGCACCCTCCTCGGACGCGTAACGAGTAGGTCTCCCTTGGGCCACGAAGTGTTTCCTACTCGCTGCTTGTGTTAAGACACAATCTCTACCACTCTTCCAGTATCTGCCCCTCCTCAAAGAGCACCGCCGCCTGGCCTCCACTGGATTACCAGAGATTGTCATTCTGATCTTTATGTGAGCTTCGTTATCCGGTTGGGTGATCTCTTCTACAATTGTCATTTTTATCTTTATGTGAATCTCATTGCCTGGTCGAGGGATATTAACCACGATTGAAAGGAATGGAGTCCAATTTGGGTCATTGTTCTTGAAGCCAATCTTGGCAAAGCCTCATGACCTCAAGCTAATCCTGATAAAGCCTCATTGTCTAAATCTAATTTGGCGAAGCCTCTTTGCCCAAGGATTAATCCTGGAAAAGGTTCAAAGCCCAAACCCAATCCTGCCCAAAATTCATGACGCAAAGGTGACTTGGTAAAGCCTCTTGATTCAGTCTATAGTGGCAAAACCTCAAATCTTAAAGCCTTATGACCATAAGCTAATCGTGGTAAATCATCATGGCCCTAAGCCAATATGGAAAGCCTCATTGCCCCAAACCAATTTTGTCGAAGCCTCATCGTCCCCAGCCAATCCTATCAAATCCTCATGAACCCGAGCCAATCTTGGCCAAAAAATTGGCAAAGCCTCATGAATCAAACCCTATATTGGCAAAGCCTCCTGACTCAAAGCCTGATATATAAAGCAAATCTTAGATAATCCTCATAGTCCCAAACCAATCCTACTAAAGCCTCATGATCCAGCGCTAATCCTGAAAAATCTTCAAGGTTCATAGCCAATTCTTGCAAAGCCTCTTTGCCAAATCCAAAGTCGACAAAGCCTTATGATCCGCTGCAGGTGTTGTGGGCTTTAAGAGTTTGTCCTGGCGGTCAAACGGCCTCAGTTGGGGGTTGTAGATTGGTTAGGTAGCGCCATCCATCACTCACATTGTAGAGTTCTCACGACCGAATAATGAAATGCACATAAAAATCAGAATGACAATCACTGATGGGCCTGAAAGCATCATAGGTCGGTCGTCGTTGAAAGTGTGTGTATAGAGGGGGGCGTATCGTGTGTATTTGCCACCAATGATGGGGTGTTTGACCACAGGAGACGCCTGGTGTATGTGGGTATGAGTGCCCCCATAAGGGATATTTGCAAGTACTCCATCGGCAGTGTTCCGGAAGAAGGGAGAGATGTCGGTATGTTGTGCTGTAAAGACGGGAATGGAATAAATAGTGGTGTTGGGATTGCCATGTGCATGCTACTGCGTTTGGAGCTACTTAGCCATACGGGGTCTACGTATCAGCGTATCTGCCCAATGGGCGGTCAGCAAATGACGCCGCTGAAAGACTTTCCGCGCTCGCTGGCTGTGTGCCCTGCCTCGACGCCAGAACTCCAACGCCCGTATTAACTCAGCCAGCGAGAGCTCCCGGTGTAGCTGTGTGTGTGTGTGTGTTTACAGCGCCCATCTGGTGACTGCCACGAATGAAATAAGTCACCGCGTTGTGGAAGAAAGCCATTTGGGTAGTGATGGGTGTGGTGTGGAAGTGGCAGTGACATACATGACTGTGAAATGCTATATTTAATTCGATGGCCAAATTGTCAAATAGGATTTACTCCTATAATCAAACTGTTGAATAAGCTGAAGAAATATAGGTGTAAGAGCACAAACACGAGCGATAGACAGTAAAAAGGTGTAAGAAATCTAAATTGTAAATTGGCAGAAAACTGCTAAAAGCAACGACAGAAAAAGCCTTTAGATAAAGCCTAAATTGTACGCCTTTATGCATAAAGATATCCCGAAGACGACTTCTATTTTGTTAGTGTTTACTACTTAAAGATCAATTGTTTCCTCTAATATTTTCCTGGAGGAAATATCGATGAAAGTAAATAATTCTCTAAAGATCTAAATGCTGATAGTCAAGGAATGTAAATGAATGGTGATAAAATCCTACTTTTTTAATATCAGAATTCCCAAACAATAACTAACGAAGGCATAGAAAACAAGAGAGTAGTTTTAATACAATAAATTTTATTGTATTAAAATTATTACTTTCTCTGCCTTCGTTAGTTCATGTTTGAGAATTCCGATATTAAAACACAAGATTTTCTAACTTAAATTTAGAGTATAAAGGTAATTTGGGGGTTGTCTAAAGTGCATGAATCACTCAATTAATCCTTTGAGCCATTTCAAGCGTACTATGTGATAGTACGCTTGAAATTGCTTAGTGGATTAAGTGACGGTGATTTATGCATTTTAGCCAGTCCTAAATTACCTTCGATACCGATGTAAATTATTTCCTGATTCACTTAAACCCATGTAAGTTTTTTATCGGTTTACTTAATGTCATGCGGACATAACTAGAGTAGGGATTACTAGTCAAGAATCATTCACAGATTAGTAAGTAGATTAGTAAGTAGTAGGAAATACCTAAAAATATGTGATGGGCGGGGCATGGTGCTGCCGAACCGAATTTTATCACGAAATTTGATTAAAAAAAGAAAAAAAAAAATTATTAGACAAGTAAGAACTATACTTTTCCAATGTTTATTTTTAAGAAATAATTTTCACAAAGTCTCGCTGTAATTTTTTTTATTATTTTAAATTTTCATTCTTAATTTTATATTCTCTTCAAAGTTGTAGGAATTCCATCAAGGTAAGTTCCAGGAACGCGGTTCATTGTGCTTTCACGTTTTGGCTATAAAAAAGAACAACAAACTGCCCGAGGAAACTTAAAAACTACTCTCTTAAATATTAAAAAATGAATTTTGCTTCAGTCAAGAATATAGGTCTATAATTTTGGGCTCAACCTTTATCACCCTTCTTAAAAATGAGAATGACATTCGATAGTTTAAAGTCACTAGGGACGACTTCTAGTTTTTGATCTCACGAAGGTAGATTGCATCTCATCTTGAGACTTTTTATATTAATTTTATTGACGTTTTTGCGAAATATATCGTTAAAGTTGACTTTGATCATCTTGAAGTTATACTGGGTCTGAAATATAGGCGTCATCTCCTTGGGTAAATAAACAAAACCACAAAAAATGGCTTAGAACGAAGGCAACTACTTAAGAAGGATAATAATTTGGTAGTTGTACAACCGATCTCCTTTCGTTTAGAGGCCTTTTATTTCCTATTCTGGTCCTATAATTTACGTGGAATCCGAACCCAGGAACACCATCCGACGACTTGTTCGTAGCTCTCTACATCGGTTTCTCCACTTTCGTTTTTGGACTTTTCCTTGATTTTTTTGTCCTGAAAAATAAAGGGTGTAAAGCAGGGAGGAAAAAAAAAGGAAATAGCGAGGCGCGAACCAATGAACTAAGGATGGCTGATATGAAGTGACGATGTCCCTAAACCACTCGGCCATTCGACAGCTTCGAAAGCTCCGTTCAAACCGCTCTTATAAGCCGAAATCTTTCGCACTGGCCACAATACAGGTGTCCCCATAGTTCCCATACATAGGAAAAATTTAGAGGCCCCATAGCCTCTAATCTATTTTTCTCCTTCTTGTTCTTCTCCTCAGCTTTTCCCTAGGGACCCGGGGTCGCCGTTCTTGGTGAGTCGTTTCCAAAGATTTCTGTTTTGTGCACTTCTTCTATTTAGTCCTTTCTCTCTCATGTCACTCAGAATACAGTCTTTCCATCTCATTTTCGGTATTCCTCTTCTTCGGGTCCTCTCTACCTCCATATTCATCACTTCCTTTGCTACATGCTGCTCTTCACTTTCTCTTCTCGTGATATGTCCAAACCATCTCAATCTTGCTTCTTGTACTTTACTTGTAGTTCAGTTACTTTCACCGATCCTCGAATATGCTCGTTTCTACCTTTGTCTCTCAGGGTCACTCCTAACATCCACCTCAGCATCTTCATCTCCGCCACATCGAGCCTTCTTTCTTCCGTTTACTTCAGTGCCGCGGTTTCCAGTGCATAAGTCATTGCGGGTCTCACTATTGCCTTATCGGCTTTGCCTTATAGTTATACGGGGACTCTTCTGTCCCAAATTACTCGTGAGATCTTTCTTCAGGTACACCAGCAAAATCGGATACGGTGGTTTATTTCTTCTCTCATTTCTCCTGTTTCTTCTACTGCACACCCCAGGTATTTAAAATGCCTCACTCTGTTTAACCTTGTGTCACCCAGTCGAAGCGAAGCCTGCCGATCTCCATCCACACCATTTGCCCTGTATTCACTCTTCTTTCTACTTCGCTTCATCCCTCCATTCTCTAGCAAAGCTTCTCTGCTCTCCGCGACCAAAATTATGTTGCCCGCATAGAAAACACACCAGGGTGGTTCCTCTCTCACCGCTTCTGTCAGAGCATCGATAACACTGTTAAAAAGGAATGGGCTGAGGGCGGATCCTCGGTGAAGCCCAACCTTGACCTGGAAGCAATCTGTTGTTCCGACAGTAGATCTCACTCTAGTTGGTACTTTTCTATAAGTCTCTTTCATTTTTCTGACATGCCTCTCTCTCTCTCTCTCTTTCTCTCTCTCTCTCTCTCTCTCTCTCTCTCTCTCTCTCTCTCTCTCTCAATAATCTCCACACTTCTTGCCTTGGCACTCAGTCGTATGTTTTCTCTAAACCTTTGAAAACCACAGGTACGGCCTTCTGCTTCTCTGAATTTCTCCATTGTTTGTCGCAACGTAAATATTTCCTCAATCGGGCCTAAACCTCTAATAAATCCCAACTGTTGCCTTCCTATGCGAACTTCTCTTCTCAATCTCCCATCTGTAATCTCTAAGGTAGGAATTAAGTGGTCAGGGATCCATGCATAAGGCATGCCATATCTTGATACCATTTTGACAAATCTAACAACCAGGAAAGGGTTGCTTCTCTTATTCAAACTATTAGTCATGTATCGAGACTTTTGGAAACTCCTTGTACATAGCTATTACTTGTTGCTAAGTTGTTGTTTTTTTACAACTTGTAGTTAAAAATTGTCCTTTAAAAAAAATGCTGTTTTTTTTTATAAAGAGTGAGGTGTATTTCACTTTTTTCTATCGCTTCTCTTCCTTTATTTTCATGTGCCTGTTACTGGACTTTTTTAATGCCCCCCCAGCCCCCACTTTAGGATAGATATGGTTTGGTGTCTCACTATTCGCATTCTTTAATATTTTTACTCAATCCAGTTATTCATCTTTAGCTTCTTCCTTATTCTGTCTGTCTCTTCCCTCGTATGTCTACTTAGTGTAGATGTTTTTTGTTGAGTACAAAATCTCCCTTCCTGTTCTTAGATAGATAATAATAATAATATTAATTATAATATATAGGAATTTGTATGTGTGCCTTTGTATATATACTTAAAATATCCCAAAGGAAATTAACTTACAGAAAAGCACAAGGCGTTTTCCAGTTTAAATCTTAAGTGACAAAAGAAAAGACAACAAAAAACAAGGTTCAAGAAAAATATATCAGTGAACAAGAACATTAAGCATAAGTTTTTGATCAATAAGACACGATGAAATGAAATTTGGTAGAATATATATATATATATATATATATATATATATATATATATATATATATATATATACAAATTTTGTTGAAGACCATTGTGTATTTTGCCTTAATTAATTTCCTTTGGCAACTTTCTCTTCTAACTATCTTTTTTATTTAGTTTGTTTTTTTACCAAACACATTCATTTAAAAAAGAGATGAATACTAGACAAGTAATCCACCATCTACAAGATGGACTAAAAAAGATAGTTAGAAGAAGAGAAAGTTGCCAAAGGAAATTAATTAAGGCAAAATACACAATGGTCTTCAACAAAATTTGCATTCAAGAAAGACTGCTACCCAACTACACTAATATATATATATATATATATATATATATATATATATATATATATATATATATATATATATATATATAATTTTCGAGAAAAAACAATTACATTAAATGGTTTTAATGTAAGCAGTAGGGTGATGTGGTCCTTACAGTGCAGGGGTAAACTATTACTCAGATGGCGTGTCTCGGAATCTAATTCATTCATTTCTGTTGTGATTCAGTTTATTCTATGTTTCATCTTCCATTTCGTTTGATCTTGGGAATTATTTATCAGACGCAGTTTCACGTGTGGCAAAATTAATGATGACTCTCTCCTTTTTTTTTCAGAGATCTTCAGGGAAATCATTTGTCGAACATCTACTATTCTGACCTGAGCGGACTTGCAAACTTGAGGGTCCTGTAAGTATTCCATCCTCAACTTGGCAAGGAATTGACAATCAATCTGGACACAAACAGTCGCTGGTGAACCAGCTTGGTGGACTCTTTACCTCTCTTCTGTGAGCCATCCGGTTGCTGAGTTAGGAAATAATGTGTATTGTGAGGTTGGGTCAATAAAGGTGTGGTGTCTTCTGAGGACTTGATTTCACCCGGTGCGTGTTAATGTTTGGGTGAGGTTTATTCTGCGTTTGTACTGTTGTAGAATGTAGGAGGTGCGATCGGAATTGGGATAGGATTACTTTGTTCTGCGGAGGGATTTTTATTTGAAGTGTTCATTTAGGACATGTTCTTCAGTGTAGGATTGTTTAGGTGCCTATTGGTGGGGGTTGTGTGTGTATGTGTTCTATTAAGTTGTGCTGAGGGGGGGGGGGTGCGTGTGTTGTGTAACTGAGCTTGGTAATAGTGCTGTGGGGGATTCTCTTTTGGAGACTTGATGGTGGTGGATGTGTTGAGGGGGGAGGGTTGGTTGAGTTTTCGGTTGAAGTGTTTTGTTCCTATCATGTCTAGGTGTACTCCGATTAGATGGATTTTAGTTTTTGTGTGCAGGTGTGGGCTGGGAATGTTTTTTTGTTTATCCTGTCATGCTTCTGAGTGTTTTGTTATGTGTTGGTATTTACTTTATTATAATAAAAATCACGCGAGATATAATAAAGAAAGGTTTACACTAGGAGGGTAGATCGGAATTCTAGAAAAGGCCAGATGCAGGGATATAGAGAGAACTAGAAATTGAAAGACTCTTCGATCGGTGTTCAGATCAAAGACCTTACCGGCCTCTAGTGTCCTCTATACCCCCTACATCCTAACTTTCCTAATACTTTGACCTGCATTCCAACTGTATGCATTTCTTTACAAAATTGCCGTGTGGTTTGTGCGCAAAGAGAAGTTACTGACCACGGAGTACGAGCCATTATGAAAGTTGAATCTTCATTGTCATGGAACAGCTAGGAATTGGCGATGTCAAACCGAATCTCTGCTGGTAATTGTGTGTACATAAATTTAATCTTTGTACTAAGTTATTTACCCGAATCGATTCACTGGTCATCCTGGTACAATGCATGGGTAGACGTAAACTATTTTCCCGTATATAATTTTTGTTTTTCCAGGTTTCTAGAGGTTGGACTAGTAGCTTTTATGTCGTAGGGGACAATTATTGTTAGCATTTGGACATTGAGTAATTAAAAATAAGTGAGGTTTGTGTCCCGTCTTGGGTGGAAGTCGCTTCATGTATATAAGATATTTTCCCATTCCTCGATTGGATAGATTTGCTCGGATTAGATAGATTTCCACCAGTCTGCTATAGACCATAGGTTTGTCTCATCATCGTTAGACTATAAGATCCCTGCAATCTAACTCTATAAAATGGATCAATCTGACGCTAATACAGATAATAGTAACTGCAACCAACAGAACAATCTAATTCCTCAAGTGCTTCAATTGTCATTTTTAATCTTCATTTTGCGGTCGCAGTATACGAGGGGGGGGGTGCCCTCTTTGTGGGATCTCGCCCTATATACACACAAAAGTTTGCATTCTTCAAAGATTCAAAGAAGAGTCTAAGACGTCATGGAATTACAAATGAATGGATGCGACACCGATCAATATCGCCAATACACTCACCGCCTTCACCTTCTTGCAGACGGTGACCGCACCCAAGCTCGTTGCTACTTCCGCTATATTAGTGATTTAAGTGAAACGGGCATTTTGACCCGAGGCTGCAAGTGCAGTTTAAAATAAAATAATTTCCACGACCGCTCTCTGTTACCGCACCCTCAATAATTTTAATTTTTTAAATTCTTCCTTCAAAGAAGTTGGAGTTAATTGAGAGGAATGTTTCGCCCCACCTCCATTCGGCTCTGGCTCTTTGTTTCAAGAAGCCGCGAACCTCGTCAACTTCCCGACCCAATGGTCTGGAGGTTGGCCTCGTGCCCACGCCTGACCACCTGCCCAGTATTACGATTAAAATAAAAATTCCATTAATTTCTGGTCGAAATTGTAAAATAAAATGGAGAGTAATAATCAATGAGATCGGTTCTCTAGCCATTGGAAGTCCGGTTCAAGCTAAGTTCAACAGCCGCTTTTCTCTCGTCTCCTAAAAACCCGTTCAAATCTCGGCTGCGTTTGAGATCTTAAAGAAAAATCTTGTCTCGCTGCCTACGCGTATCTTGCATAAGTTATTAACCATACTTGTTTATTATCAGGGAGGGGGGGGGGCAACCACAAAACACATCCATACAAACTTACACAAAAACTAACTCAATTTGTTTCGCTTTACACCATATATTTCGCCTTAATTAACTTTTCACTAAATATTCGAAGTCTACTGATGGGAGACAACGACGAGGTTTTAGTGTTTAAAAAACGTCCTCATTTAAAGTTAAAAAGAAAATGGGTAAAATGAATGATCTTAAAATTGGGACAAAAAATCGGGTTTTTACATTCAAGGAACAAAAAACAAAAGACCCAAATGGGTAAAAGAACAAAAGTGTTTTTTTGTTAATATCTCGTAATAATTTCGGTATGATCAAATAACAAAAGAATATCAAGGAATAAAAGACACGAGTATAGATGGGAGACGATTATAAAATCAAAAATCAATTCAACGGTTTCCTTGTAATGTGTTGTCGGTGCGCGTCAGCGCCAATAAGTGACCCATCATTATTTTGTTTTTCAAGATCGATAATTGCATCATAGCGATGAGGCGCTGTACTATACTCGTAGCTTATTGCCCTATCTTGGTTCATCCCGGGGCACATGGGGCGCTATATGTTGTAGCATCCCATCATGCTATGGTTCATCTCCGGCCAGTAGGCCCCTCGCACCTCCCTCCCTCTCACGAAACTCATTTATCCATTGCCTACCATACACAATAGAGCTCTTGCTAGCCGAGTGTATACGGCGTTGGTTTCCCAACGTCGCGGTACCGGGTTCGATCCCGGCAAGGGCGGACACAAACGTCGAGATCTCAGTCCTGCACTGGAATGGCCAGATCTTACTTACACTTCTCATCACACTCGCAGACAATTAAAACACTGCTTTCTTTCCTCTCCCGTCTTCGCAGCACCACACCACACACTCTCTGTTCCAAGGAATCCCGCCGATGGGTATCTATATCCACATACCACTGACGCGGAACGGGTCCTTCTGCCCTGGGGCGACGAAGGTGCCACCTGTACCCTGTTTGGTGTCAAAACAATTCCTGACACCTCTCCCCAAAGGAGGCCGGCCTCTGGTGCCCTCGGGCTCACTAGCGATTGTCATACTGACCTTTATGTCTATTTCATTATCCTGTTGGGATCCGCTTGGGTAAAGGCAGGTCGGCGAACCACAACTACTACTACCATACACAATAATATCCACTTCATCCTATCAGTCCTTTCTCTTTCTCTCTCTCTCTCTCACACACATACATATATACACACACACTCATTCCACTTATTCACACATTCTGATACACTCGTATATATTCTTCACAAGTCACTACATCTCGTCTATTCTTCTTACAACACTCTACCCCCCCCCCAAAAAAAAAAAATTAAAAAATACTCCCATCAAAATTACTTCGTTACGGGTCTGGCGAAATATTTTTGTTAGTGTGAAAGCCATCTTCGCCAAACATTTTCCCCTACCTTTTATTTCGTATCTTTATCTTTCTTTATCGCTTTATGTTTACGTTATTGAGCGCCGCTCCTTCCCCAGTCGCTTGAGGTCCACAGATGCGCGCTCCAAATCCATTTAACTCGCAATCAGGGAATCTTTTGAGGCGAAATGTTGGCTGTCCCTTAAATATAGGATCAAAAAGAAAATGCATTAATTTAGAAACATTTAACTTGACGAAAATGATTCCTATATCATTAGAAAGAAGAAACAATAAAGTTTAATAAGATTCCTCAGATGTTTTAATCCTTTTATACGATCTCCATCATAATTCACATTTCTCGACACTAGCACCTGAAAGGACTTGTGATACTAACACTTTTTTGAATGGGGTCCGCAAGTCATCTCCTTTCATCCGCACATTCATGTTGTAATATAAATGAACATAAATCACATAAACATAACATCCTCTTCTTTCTAATGTTATATGTGTTTTTACTTGCGGCGAAGCGCCAGGTCAAGGCGTCCCTTTTTTTTTCAAAAGGAGTAAAGTTCAATTGTACCCATTTAGAGCCATGAAATGACCTATATGACCATGGGACATATGGTTATTCACCCTGGAGATTTCAAATCTGCCATCGGATTTGGCGCTGGATGGCGCCATCTAGTGGCAGAAGCCTCATTTAGCCATTCAAAGGCACTTGTAAGTGATTTGAACCATGGGAAACCATCAATGCGATAACCATTTATCATATTATTACAAAACGCCGCAGGTCATTGGAGGGACTTTCCCTCTTGTTCGGGCTTGACTTAAGTATTTACTAATTATTGACGTTTCTTTATGATTTATATTTATTGGACACCCTGTACTAATTTGGAATGATGATAATTACACCTGTGTGGCACCTGTAATTTTCAAATGCACCTCATGGACCTTCGGTTGGTGCAAGAGGCTGGGTTATGTGTTATGGTAAAGGCAAGTAGTATTGTAGGTCCCCCCCTCCCGAGTTCGCCATCTTATTATAATAAGAATTCTAATTAATCTTGCTCATGCAAGTTCAGGAAATCCTTTAATAAGGAGCAGAATTCTAATAAATCTTGGTGTTGCTTTTTCAGGGACTTATCTCTGGGTCTTACCTACAAGATGGCAGAGTCGGGGTGGGATCTGCAAAACTAACGCTGCCAAAAGAGAGATAATAAATGAATAAAAATAAAATACTCCACACCAACTTTTGATGCACCCTGTTTTGCTTCCTCCTCTCTGCGATAGATACCCCCCCCCCCTCTTCCCCTATTATTCACCTCTTTCATGTTGCTTTTTTCTCTCATTTACGCTTCTGCCTTCTTTCTGTGTTGCTTTCAGTACATTACATTTTAATGAGACCTTCTCCAAAGCCACACACCTTCACAGTCCCCCTCTCTACCCAGAAAAGGACGACCTTTAAGGCACACTCGAGGGGGAGAGTCGCATAACAGCGGCAGGTCATTCCACAGATTGTGAGCAAACATCTAGAAAACGGATTATCTATGCTGCACAGACGTCTGCGAGGTTTAACCTGTAAGATCTAGTGAGGAAAGCAGGAAGGGGTTGAAAGAAGAATGAAGCAAAAGAAGATTCGGGATTAAAGGGAAAGGGAAGATGTAGTCGAAGAAGTTGAAAGTTGCGCGAAGTAGCGACTACTCTCTTGCATTCATTGTATATGGGTGGGGCGTTTAAGCTCTATGGGTATGAAGGACCTTAAAGATGATTCTGGAACATGGGTATTCCTGCACGTCACGGAGGAAGGGGGCTGGAGGGGAGAAATGTCCCTAGCGTAGAACGCAAATTGCAAAGTTTGGAACAACTTTAAAGGGTCAAAGTGTGAAAGCTTGGGATCAGGCGAGAAGGGGGGTTAATTAAGGTGAGGGGTAAGGAAAACTAGGGTGGCAATCTCGAAATTAGATGTCAAAAGGGGAGCGGACAAGGCTTATATTAAGGAAGATGCGGACGGAGGGTTTGAAGATATTTAACCCCTTGGGGGCTGAGGGAGAAGTGTCCAAAATTACTTCCAGATTTTGAATAGTTTCCCAAAAGGAAATTCGATCGATCAAGTGTAAGAAATGGAGCGAGAGAGAGTTTTGCATCGAACGACATCCGAATGAGTACAACTCTAATGGTACTTCAGTTTTGATAGTTTGGCAGCCTGCGGCATTCTAATGAGTACCTTCAATGACACCTGAGTTTTGGTAGTTTGGCACCGAGCGACGTCCGAATGAGTAGCGACCAAAGGCATTGAGGTTATGTTTGGCGGAACTGCTTTGCTCTGCGTCGAGAATCAGAGAACGAAGGTGCACTTCATCCGCGAGCAGAGGCGCCTGGACATCAATACAGGAGGAAATGATGTGGTGGTTCTCGTTAAGTTCCGTAGGGAATGGTGTGGTCCAGACTGGGAAGGAGGAACGCATGATCCAGATTCATCAGTTCCTGGTCAATGGACGGGAGCAGAGGATGATCAAGACGTGGGCGCATGGAGTAGGCAAAGGTTCGGTGAACCTGGAAGAGAGAAACAGAAATGATTAAAGAATTGGTCACAATTTACCTTTGAGGGTTCCTTTGTTGAAGATATTCACACACCACCTTCCAACTTCTTTCGGGGTGAGGTTCGACTCTTACAACTTCAGTCCAGGCCTCTCACCTGTTTTTACACGCACTGAAAAACATCATTTCTCACTTTATTCCGTTCACTACATACTCCCCACAAACATCAGACAGGGATGCGATTAATGGGAAGATCGGTTTTTGCCCCAATAACCCATTACCAGTACCGAATGGACTGACCCACACCCCATTTTGGCTGTTCACGGGTGCGATAAGGTGGGTCTGACAGCCTTGTTGTCTGTTAGGTCAACTAAAAGTCTCGGGTCTCATCACTGGGTCCGTACCATGACATCTTCAGATCTTGGGCGTTTTGTCATCGACGAGTACGAGTTAGTATGGGATTCTACACTCTCTCTCTCCCTCTCTCTCTCTCTCTCTCCCTCTCTCTCTCTCTCTCTCTCTCTCTCCGGTTGCGCAGTTGGCAGCCACGGCTTTTGGGGAGTCGTCAGAGACCGTCTGCTGGGTAACTTCCGATCGGGATGCCCGTCACTCTGGTAGGAACACCTTAATGCCCACAGAGAGGTCAAATATTATTTATAAATTCCAATCCGGGAACAATTGAGCGTATATTTAAAACCACACCGATCAAATGTAGTCCGTTATTCTGAAGACATTGCTTTATTCGTTCCTGTTTTCGTCTCCAATTCTGCTTGAATTGAGATAGAATTTCTTATCCCTGCTAATCGGTGCTAAGTTATATATTTCTCACCTCGCGGAAAAAAAAACTTTCGTGAAAGGATCTGCGTTGCCCCCCACCCCCGTCCCAAACAAAAATGTATTATTTTAATCCAGGCCCCGTTTGCTATAGATCCATTTATCACTAACCATATAAAATTAAATATATGAAAATCTTTTTCCTCATTTCCGCCAGGAAAATATTCCTTCTTCACACTCGTTCATTGCGCGAAATTACATTTACATCATCTTAATAAAGTTTTCATTTTAAGAATCTTTTCATTCTATTTTCAATCTAGACTAGAAATTACTAGAGATAAGTGAAAATAGGTTCTGAAGATTTATATGTAAATATAATGATTTGAATATCAAAAACAAATATCTACAAAACAAGACGGATTATTTTAGATATCACTAGCTTTTTAATTTTATTCCTAACAACTGCAAGCTATCTTCGATGTGTAGACGACATGGTTAGCGCTCTCCAAACAACCTAAATCCTTTTATTTGCACTAACTTTGCACCCCGGGATCCGAGAATCAAATCCAATGATATACAAAACATGATCACTCTATAACTTTCTATTATATGTAAATTATTATAAGATTTGAACAAACAATCGGTACATTAAACTTACGGAGCTTCCACAACCATCTAATATATGGCTGACATTTATTTACATAGCGTGAGGCCATACACGAAAGACAACAGCTTTCTTGAATTTTTTTTTTTTTACCATTCGCTTATTTGCGACATTAATCTTTTAAAATATTTAAAAATGTTGTTATACAAACATTAAAGGGTTATTTTCCTGCCATTTATTTTCGTAAACAATTTAATAACCAAAAAACCTTATTAACATTTAGATCAGAGACTGACATACATCTTGACTGTTCTAGAGAACCAACTCCAAATTAGATACAAACGCAGGCTATTATTAAAGACGACCATTTTGGTTCGAGTCGCTGGAGACAACTTATTAAGATTCCTTGTATCCATATACATTCATATCCTTAAATCCAACATCTGCCACACTTCTACACATAATGAAGTTATTCCACCATCAAATAACTTGATTTATTGCACTTTTACTCGAAATTAACCTGCCCTGGAAATCGAACAATGTCATTTACGTAAATTTTATCACCATTAAATTCATGTTTATATTGTTTTTCCTCAATTCCATTTGTCCACGTTTCAATTACTGGCCATAAATAATTTGCTGACAGATGCGAATTCTGTAATTTCATAGAACACTTTATTTTCACACGGGCCAATAATTTATTTCAATAACATTTGAAATTGTGATATATTTGAATGGATTTATAATTAATTTTTGACCTCTATTGAGTTGGCAGCTTTTCTGTGCCGAAGGATGTTATGACTAAATAAGTGTGTTTGCCTTCTCAACATTTTGGTCCAATCACATAAACTTCAAACTTTGTAACATTTGTGTTTGAATCAATTGGATTATGTATGTGACTTGTATGTAATTTTGTGCCATGTACTGGAATCCAATAACTGAGCAGACCATTCGTGTAAAAGGACCGCGTTGCTCTTGTCTTTTTTTAGCTACGCAATTGTTTAAAATCTTGCCTAAAATCGTACCTAAATAGTTAATTCATGTTTCCGTAAAACCTAAATAAGAAGAATCCGATTCAATTGAAGAAAACTAAAAAAAACAACAAACGATTGGACGTCCAATGTACTTATTAAATTCCTCAAAAAAGGCCCCTCAATATATTATGAAATAGCAATGTGACGCTAATGTTTAAGAGCTGGGTACACATAAATCATACACATCCTCCTAACGTCACGATATCTCCCACTCGGTAAGTTGTAGAATCAATTATCAACGAAAAAATTACCTCAAAATATTTTTGCTGTAAAAACTTAATTTTGGAAATTAGGAATAAGAATAAATTCTGAGTTTCGCGCGTGTCATATTTTGGCGCGTTGCCTTAAGCTAATTTAAGAGTGACGGTGTCGCCTACGCATGGATTTATTGAGGCGCGGGATTATAGCTTGTGAGATCCTTGGCTTATGTGTGGGGGTGAAGACTTTTATCGATTTCCTGCGGGTGGTTTGGAATTTTTTTTCTAAATAAAAAAAGAGTTAGGTATTCGGTTGGGTGTTCGGTGGTGTTCGTGCCATGGGAACGACCACCAAAGGAATTCATTTGGTACTCAGTCACACTCACTCTGTATAGCTTGCAAGATCTTTTTGGGTACATCTACCCCCCTCTCTCATCTCTCTCTCTCTCTCTCTAATAGGGCATAATCCGTTCGTTGCAAAAGTACCCCTCCCCCCTTTCCCTCTCAGGGCTTCTAGCGGGATTCGTTCAAGCGAATCGACCACGTCTACCAAGCCACGATGGACTGAGAGGAAAGGAAAGCTGAATTTGGAAGAGTTGAGGTGTCGTTCCTTTTGACTCCAGCTTCTCTTAAAGGTTTCGCCTCCTCTTCTAATGGGAAATGTCGCTGGTTCGAACCCCGGTGGAAGAGAGATTTTTAATATGCGAAATGGAAGTCTAAGATTCAGATTGACTTTGTGTGGGAGGCTGACATATATTATGGCCAAAAGTTTTGAAAGATGCAAATTTAGTCCGAATGGTATCAAAATGTCCCCTAAGAGAAGCTACGAACTAGTGCCAAACATTTTGGTGGTACTCCGTGCTTTTCCCTCTATGGCAGAGAGCCATAAGTACTCGGGAACAAATAACGAAGTGGCACAATCATCTTGAAACTCCCTAGATCCTCATCCGATCGAGAGACAGTGTGTGTGTGTGTGTGTGTGGTGATGGTGGGGGAGGATCCTCAAAAAAACAGGTTAAGAAGCAGGAGCCCCTAAATATTGCAAATACCCGTCCGTTTAGGGCAGGTACAAAAATACCTATCCTTAGCACAGTTTGTGATTCCCGATCGCTGCATTTAAGAGGAAGTTAATAAAGAAGAGGGAAAATTCCCCCCAATGACCTGCGGCCTTTTGGGATAAGAGGATCAATGGTTATCGCATTGATGGTTTCCCGTGGTTCAAATCACTTACAAGTGCTTTCGAATGGTTAAATGAGGGTCCTGCCACTAGATGGCGCCATCCAGCGCCAAATCCGATGGCAGATTTGAAATCCCTGCGGGTGAATAACCATATGTCCCATGGTCATATGGGTCACTTCATGGCTCTAAATGGGTATAATTGAACTTTTCTACTCTTGCAAGAAAGCGACGCCAAGACCTGGCGCTTCGCCGCGCGTAAAAGACTAAAATTAGGCTGGAGAGCGGTCGGTAGAAAGCTCCGCTACACCTTCAGAAGCGACTTCGTCCATGTTCAAAACTCAAACTATTTAATCAATGGATCTTAACAATCTTATGTAATTAAAAATTGGACACAACATAAAAGTTATTCAGAAACTGAGGAGAACTCAGGAAAACAGAGAACGATACAAAAATAGGAATAATCAGCAGATTTAACAGAAAAACGGATAAGAACACAAACGCGGGTGAGAGCTGATGTAGTAAAAAAAAAAAAAAAAAATAAAGCTCTAAAGTGAAAATGAGCATGATACATTGCTATAAAAAAACGACACAAGATGAGCAAAAGAATATCCTTTACTTTACACCTCTATACATAAATAGACCTTAGTAAAGGGTACAATGATATGTTTATATGCCCATCGTGCTGACGGAACTCAGCGCCAGCTTATCCTTTCCTTCCGCTAACATCTACTTTCTTCTTTTCTGTACCAACTCTCCTTATCTCATTCACCACAGGAGGGGGTAGGGGTAGGGTACCCTGCGCAGCCTGGTAAACTTAGTCCTCCAGATCCGAGTAGAAATTAGGGGAATCCACGTCATTGGGTTGACTTGAATTCTCTGACGTGGCAGTGGCAAGTTGTACTTCCACCTCGTTCTATCTCAGCATTCCATTTTTTCTACGTCTTACTCCTCAACCATCTGTCTATACTTAATGACCTGACAGCTTACCCCATGGTGTGTCAGAAGAGAGGCGTTGAACCTCTATAAACAACACCCTTTAATGCCTGTGTATCGCAAAGAGACCAGGCCTCGAGAAGTCCTGGACTTTTTTTGCCCCAATAACCACTTCCATGGCAGTAATTGGCTGGCGATCTCCATGAGAACGTTCTCGGGGACAAGTCTGTACTGTTTGTGTCGGGGGCGGGCGTGCTTTATTGCCTATTGGCTGCCAGGACAAAGAAAAGTCTCGGCTCCTGTCTACGGGTCTGCCACAAAGATCTGAAGATCTTCGCCATCCTGTTGAGGATCATTACGTTTTATTAAAGATATCCACTCTGTCGCCCTGCCTATCTCTTTCCATTTGGGAGCTGCGGCCTTTGGGGAGGTTCTGGTCGGAGCGCGTCGTTGTCTTGAGACGTTGTAGGCGGGAGCGACTTGACGCGGGATATAGACCACTACTCCCCCCCCTTTTTCTTAGTGGTCACAAATTTAGGAGCTCCCGTGTGTTAGAAAATCTTCATATTTTTTTGTTTTCAAAAATCCGGACTAAGTCGCCCTTTACGAATCCTCGCCCGACCTTTTTGTTAGAGCGGACGAGGAGCTAAAAGACAGCATCACTGGCCAGCGGAGAGGACCCCTACAACCTTCTAATTGCGGCTAATAGATTTTCCCTTTGCCATCTTCTAGTTTTCATAAAATACTAAAATTGAATAGTGCAATTTCGGATAAGCTGCTTAATACAAGAATAAAAACTTCAATAATTCATGATACAATATAAAGGTTAGATGCAGTTTGATTTATATTTAAATTAGGTTTATAATTTAGGATGTAAAGTGATTCTAATACTCTTAGTTGGTTGGGATGGGAGCTATGACTAAGTATTTTAAAATTATCCATAATAATTTCAGACTTGCATACTTTGATGTGATCTTGTATGGACGAGGGGGGTCTGGTTTGTTTAGAATCAGCCCCGTGTGGATTGACCTTCCCCGATGCTGTTCGATGCGACAATGGATTGACCTCATGGTCGAACCAAAATAAGATGAATCGCAAGATTCACAACTATATTTAATAATTACAGAGGAGCGGCAAGGGAATGGAATTCGGTCCTTATAGCAGAAATAGGATCCAATATTGTGCCCATTTTTTAACAGGAATTTTGGGTCGAGATATGGATAGAATTTATTTAGAGTCTTCTTAATTTCATTTACAAAGTCGTTTGATTTTTTACCAAAGTATGGGAGACTAAAGAAAATGGATAATTTCTCTACAGTATTTTCTGTTGGCCTTTTTTGATAGAGAGCATTAAGAAGAGTACTTTTTAATATGTTTTTCCACTAATGAGTCAAGTAGCCATTATCTATATCCAAAATGGAAGTCTACTATTTTTCTCGATCTCCATTGTTTAATTTATATTTTTATTTCTAGAGTTCAAGTATTTAAGGAATTGTTCCGCCTGTTCTCGTGGTTTCGTTAATACAAATGTATCATCGACATTTGTATAGATTTATATTCAATGGGACAATTATTGAGCCGATAATGAAGCTAGGACCTCGAAACGTTCAAACCCAGACAAATAAAGATGCTTTTATCAATAGCCTGCTTGGTTTTCACCTTCCTATATATATATATATATATATATATATATATATATATATATATATATATATATATATATATATATATATATATATATATATATATATATATATATGTTATGCTTATATGCACTTCTCTTATATTTTCTATCCAGTGTCAGTTGAAAAAGGGTGTGAGATACACCGAAACTGTTCTGAATTAAATTGCCTTCGGAGAATGTGGCATCTTTTCTTGCGATATTGCATTAATTTTCATATATATATATATATATATATATATATATATATATATATATATATATATATATATATGCTTGAAATATCCCAAAGAAAAATAATACACAGAATAAGCCCAATCGTTTTCATGTTTTCATCATCAGGGGCAGAAGAACAATGAAATAGATAAACAGTTAATAAACAGAGAAATGTGACGTCATTCAAACGTACCAACGAACAAAGACAATCGTTTAGGGGGAGAAAAAAACCCAACTGACGAACAAATGAATAGCCCATCCGCGGAACTACAATATACAAATCAATTCAACAAATGAAATTTATATTGCAAACAAATATTATTCATGATCGAATTATCTAATTTAAATAGACGATTCCATTAAATTTCTTTCAAAAAAATTGTGCACAAAAATAATGGATTTCGCATTAGGCCAATCTATTTGATGGTTCAAAGTAGATTGATGAATAAACAGTGCATTTGAAGTTTGCCCCGTTCGACAACAGTACTTATGTTGTTTAATTCTCACATTTAGGCTTTTGGTTGACTGGCCTATGTAAAAACCAAGACAAGATTTGCACGGAATTTTATAAATGCAGGCCATTTTATTTGGGGGAAAATTTTTAATTACTAAGTTTTTTAACGTGGAATTATTAGAGAATACAACATTAACATTAAAATCTTAAAAAAAGCAGCCATGGTTAAATTTTTATAAATTTTCTGAACTTCGCCAATTATAATAATTTTTAAAAGGAACCCTAAACTAAATTTCCCCCCTTTCAATATATCACGTTGCTAAAATATAGAGCTATAGAATAGAAGATATATAAAAATAAATTTTCTGAACTTCACCATTTGTAATTCTTTGGGTTTTAAAAAATTCACAAAATTTCGATATTTATATTTATTTCTAAACTTCACCATTTTGTTTTTGATATTATAAAAGAATTATTAGAAATAACTTTGATAAAAAACATAATTCATAATCAAACTAAGATAAAATTATTATTCAAATTCTCAAAAAAATCCCCTTCATAATTATAGTTAGTGATGAGGATGATGATGATGATGATATGTACTGGAAAACTTTAAATTTCTTTTTACCAAAACGCCGTTGCGCCAGAGCCGGATGTGCAGACATAGTGTCCACTGGTCACCGCATTTCTAGGACGAAGCATTTAAACAAGCACTGCACCATCTCTCACAGCTCCAGTTATTACTGGTCTGTGGTTGTAAAGATTTGGGGGAAATAATGCAATCTAGAATATCACTCTCGGTTCCATTTTCACTTTCCTAGTAAGTGGAGGTGGTTGTGGAGAACTTTCATGTGAGAACACCCCCTCATCGATTATGTGACCAGACTGAACAGCTAACAAAGGTTGGGTCACTTTTGCTTGATCCTTGATAACAGCCACCTCTGATTTGTTGAGTGGTTGGGAAAGCGGAGCATTGAACAACTTCAGCCTGGAGTGGTATTGGAGGTGTGAATTCTTCTTCCTGTGAATTTTTCACTACAATGTCCTTCACCCTCTTTAAACTGTCTATCCTATCTTCAGTACTGTTCATGGTGCCTCTGTTTATCTGACTCTTTTGTGCCTTGAAATTCCCGGAATATGCATGACAACTCAGGGCGAACAACATAATTTCGGCGAACTATGTTCGAATCCCCAGGTTCAGTATGACGCCACCATGATTCTTGACCCACTTAATGATCTGCTCCGTCATTTGAGATCTTGGAGAACGCTCGTCTTGACTTGTCTCCCACGAAGTGACCACTTTGGATCTTGAAAAAGAAGGCAGGATGTTGTTCTAGTGTAGCCATATCACTGATATGGATGGGCAGATTCTGGGCATAGTGGATATGATCTAGAGCAAAGGCCCATAGCATTAGAGAATCAAGTGTCTCCATGTAGTAGGAGAAGTCAGCCGAGTGACAGAACCTGACAAACTCAAAAAACAAATAGGCTCTCTATAGGAAATACGCGAAATATATGACAGAGCTGTAATCGTGATTTATGAATAAAAATTAGACAGAGTGAATGAGAGGCATGACTTAATCTTACCTGAAGAATGAGAAGATCCAGCTCAATGGTTGTGAGGCACAGCGCCTTGAGCCATTCATCACAGGGCAGACGTCACTGGCCTCATCATCTTCATTTATTGTCTTCTCCACGTACTAATCATGAGAGCTACAGACACCTGATTTATTTATCTGGTTCTGAAGATGTTTGGTGAACACTAATCATGTGGTAACTACAAGTCGAGATACCACTATTGGTTAAAGCTGTGGCCTCCCGCTCCCATCCAGCCAGTCACCAGACAATCTTCACAGCATCTTCTTTGTATGCATTGGCGCCAATGTTACCAGGAAGGCGTCCTCGCCAAGCTCTCTCTGGCGGAATTTCCACTGAAGTTTCTTGACCAGTGTGAAGAGTGGTTGATCAGCTACTATGACTGGTGTCTGGTCTGGATTTAGGTAGCTGATTGTTTGTCAGGGGACTTTAATAATATGCCAAGCCATAATGGGGCTACTATAGTACTATGTGAACAGTGGCATGTATAATTTGAATGAGGGGGGAGGGGTGAAGTAGATTATGTGATGCTGGTGTAATATGTTGCCCATGAGATCCATTCTCCGTCTTCAAGGTTCTCTTTCACGAGAAGGTTTCGGACTCTCCAACCACTGGTATTCTTCTCCCATGGCATTGATGAGAGGACAGAAGACTGGATGAGGATGACTGTTCGTATTCAGGCCAGGAATACACAAGACCTCCTCAGGAGTCTGTGAACTATCCATATCGATGTAGTGAGATGTCAAGAATTTCACATGGTTCTTTCTCATCTCACTTGGATCCAGGGTCGCAGTCAGGTTCTCAATTTGTTGGAAGGCTGAAGAGAACTGCTGTTGAATGCGGATGCATGTTCAATGGCCTCATGGGATCTGCACCACACACGAACCCTACATTCAGTCAGAAACTACTGGAACCGTGACTCCTTGGGCCATACCACATGTTGCCAGTCGTCCAGAGTCCAATTAGCGAAATCACGAGCCAAGTGCGGCGCTATATCCGGTGTCATGTTGTTACCAGGAGCTCTTTTATGGGTTTTCTGCTCCCATATCCCATGGGATGTGAAGAACTCTCCACTGACCTGGTGGATATGCGTGTGGTGCTTCCTTCGGCAATGGATGTGGCTGCGATTCGAGCATATGTTGCTTGACTGTTACCATGGACCGCTGGTCGCGATCACTAAGCACCCGTGGTCAGCGACTATCCTGTCCAGGGGGGAGGGGGGCAATAATGCCTACCATGAGGTATTCTTGTTACATACGTGCTACCCTAGATCGAGGGATGTTGAATGAAGGCATTTTTGACACAAATGGTCTGTCCCATCCGTCTGGCACGTCCACGCTCATGCCCCGTTCGAACTCAGATTATAATTCACGTCGCTTTGTCATGAACAGACGAGCCGCGGTGTTCACACTGATCCTCGAGAGGCCCGAATTACAACTAATAGAGGTATGAAAATTTCTATGACATCACGGTTCAGTTGAGCTGCCCACCATTACATTTATATGTTGTCATCCCATAAATTTGGTCCCATGTGTATATACAATATAAGTAAATATAGTCCTTATGTGATTCTCAATTTCTTATTTTAAATAATACTATTTTGTTCTTGTCCAAACGCGTTTAGAATTAAAGCACTGTCAGACAGACGTACGATTATATAACATTTTCACGGTTCATTTTCTTCAAAAGATGGAAAGAGCCAACTTATGGTACTCGTTCGCTTTCTTAGTGAAAACCAGCATCTAACATATGATACTGTACCTTAAAGATAGGTTTAGAAAAATAAAGTGAAGCAGTCGTATGTTAAACTTTTGGATTTTAATGTTTTAGCAATTTATTGGTTTTATAGGCATATTTATAGCTTTTTGACGTTTATTTTATCAAAGTTGACCCCGAGGTGTTTTCAGGAAGATAGCAGCAGTAGGAATGGAGTTAGAATTTTTATCATAATCTCTAATCTTCGGCTTTTTTTCTGAATTTGACCGCGGAACCAAAAATATCTCATGTTTGTTTTAGTCCCCGACCGATCACTCCAAAGGTTACTTAACTAAATACCAACACGTCGTAAATATCTATTAATAAAATAATTAAACTATGCGGTTATGGTTTGCTCCAGACGGATCGAGTCGAACCTAACGAGAGAGAAAGCAAAGGTGGATGGAGAGAGGTTGCTCTGGACGGCGAGCGAACTGAGATGGTTGGCATCGCGAGTTGCCGCTTCGTTATTTGTCATTAGTACAGAATGACTCCCGAATGAACGGTGTTTAATCTTTTGAAATCGCTCACGGAACCAAAGATAGATCATACAAAACCCAGTTTGAGAAACTATTTTACCTGATACTAGAAATTGAATTTAGTGTTGTAAAAGTAATTCATTTTACGTTTTACTTCTTTTTCAGACAACTTCATGACAACAAGATCCAAACGATCGAGAGGGGAGCTTTTGATGACTTGCGGAAGCTTGAAAGACTGTAAGTATGAATTTCAGATCATTTAAATCTATATATCAATTAACACATTTCTTTCTTTTAACACTTCAAATACACGTTGACTGGCATTCCACACAGCGGTAACCCTTAATGATTTAACACTTAGGTGAGACATCAAACTACACAGGGAGAGTTATTCGAAACTATCGCTCTACCAAATTTTGTCAAATTAAGTCCATCAAAATAAGTCCAATTTGCCTCAACAATTAAATCAATGTAAAAATTGGTAACTTTATTTCTCTATTTTCCTATTTTGCTGTTGCTTATTCTAATTTATAGTCAGGAAATGAACGCAAGCAATCAGTTTATAAATAACACACTACAGGGTGGTTGAAGAGTGGTCCTACCTAACACGTGACTGAAACCCCCATAACCAAAAAGTCTGGTTTTAATGGTTCACTTTCTAAAATTCTTAAAATGCATCTTAACTTTCGTAAAAAGCCCCCCTCCCCCTCTCTCCCAAATCACCAAATATCCACCACCAACACACTTTCGATACCACTTTTGGTTTTCTTTCTCACAGAAACGCAATGCGAATTAGAAAGAACGAAAAATGAGGAAATTATTATTATTTTCCCTACTAAAAACTCAGAGAAAATGAAATAATAAAATGACACAATATTTTGGAAGAAAAAAATGAAAATAACCATTAAAATACAAAATATGGACCAAGATATTTAATTTTGAAATAAAAATGAATATTGTCTAACTTCACCTTTGTCGCTCATAACTTTCCACGATATTGCTGGGAAAACTTACCACAATTTGGTCGAACCAGGTATCAAACCCGTAACTAGTAACTACCGATTACTGATTAGCGCTAAATCTAATGGGTGTCAATGAGCAACTGCCCGAGGCAGCTTGCACCCCCGCAGGGCAAGTACCCCATGTAGACTGCTAGACCCGAGTAGGAGTACTGGTGGAGCGGGTTTTCCTCCAGACCTGAGCACCTGCAGTTAAGAACCTTCTGCCGCGGCATTTCGGTCCTAGTGGTCGCAGTTATGCATCTTCTCCGCCTCGTTGTTTGCAGGACTTGCGGTTTTATATCTCTCACAATTTTTGATCCCGTTTACACCCACCACTTTCCTTTCAAATCCCTCCTTATTTAGGCTGGATGATATAGTGAGGGAGTAACACCCCTGCCGTAACTGAACCTGAAGCACACCCTCCCGGTCCCAGTGCCGGGGTATGATAATAATAGGTCATCACCCACCCAACTACTTAGTGGACCCGCCTATTTCTATTATTCTTTATTACATACCCTACACTACCCATCTCAACATTTCTTTGCACTATTCAGAGGCGCTCAGGTGGCTCGGGTTACTTTGAGTCTCATAAAAGACCCTGGCCAAGTGGCAGGCTACACTGCGAGGGCCATAAGCCCGATGGCTATGGAGCTACTAGGTGCAGGGTATGTTCGGTTACCGAATCAATTCACTGCTTCCAATGCATTTATATGAGGCGGCTACGCATTCCCTATCTTTTATGGGTTAAGAATGTCAGGATGCAATCGCCAAGTACGGCGGGTCGAGTTGTCAATGGACTTAGCTTACATATGCAGGCCAATTATGTGTAAATGATCACATTCTGGATGTTTGTGATCATGTAAGTACTTATGTTTATAGTTCCAAAGACATTTGGAGGTCGTAGTATCTTTTTGCATACGTTTTTTTCCCTCTGGCCACAATTGCAAGAACAAGAATAAAGCGCCCGAGAAAAAAAGGAGCGCCGTCTCCAATTGCGGTCTCATGCACCCGTAGCTGTCCGGAGGGAGGTGAGTCTCATCTTGAACCGGCGGAGAGGAGAAGCTCCCGTCTCACCATCCGGAGCTGTTAAAGGAGTTTTCCTCTTTACCATCTTCTGAGCCGCCCACCCTTGTGCTTTTTATGGGTCCTTCCAAGATTATTATAACGGAGAGGGGGCTTCCCCCTGCTATGTCTCTGGGTAAGGGACCTCTCAATACCCCCTAAGGAAAACTATGGGCGGCGCTCCCCTTTGGGCCCTCGCTCTACTTTTTAACCTAGGGCTAATGACTTTCCTGGGAGCCGATGTCCTGGCTCCACGAAACTTTCCATTGGTGGCCCTCCAGACTTGCAGACCTTAAATGTGTCACAAGCCTATGGAGTCTCCGACGCCAAGGAGAGAAGAGGGGGCAAAATAAGTCCCCTCGAGGAGCATCCCCAGGCTACCTTCGTCCCAGCCTGCAGGGTCTCTCTCTCCCAGGAGAGAAAGTGATTGTCAGTACAAGCCCCGAGCCAAATTTACTCCTAAACAAGGTCTTCCCAATGGAAAGAGTCTCTGGACTGAAATTTTGAAGGAATCGTTTGTGGAATCGGAAAACTGGGATTATTTTTAGCGATGCCGATGCCGATTCGCCCCCAAATTAACGATTCTTACGATTCCCGACTCCGATTAATCGTCCCATCTCTAAAAATAAAAAAAAAATGTATCCTAATCATTATCATTAGTCATAGCAACAATGATAATAATACTGAAAATAATAATAATTATAATAATAATAAAATTATTATTATTATTATTGAAGAGTAGTAAAATATATAAAATATTCTGCTACTTATCAATTCTTAGTACCATAGCGTAAAATGATGATATTATCGATATTAATACTACTATGACTATGTACTAGCTAATACTATTAGCAACAATAGTAGTTTACCGAACCCACCCACACACACACACATTGATGTGGTGGGGAGTCAAAAACAAAATTTTCGTCCTTTAAAGTTTCAAAACAATTTTGCAAGAAAAACACAAGGCACTTCTTTATCATTAGAGCAAACAGGATGCAATTTTGGGTACAAATATACAAAAATGATGTAAGTGAAAAATAAATGCGTGTACCTAATTACGGGTACACGTAGGCGGGAAAGATGACCTGCACAGAGAGGCGGGGATAACACCCATTAACAAATTCATAGAAGAACGGACTCGGAAAATGCAAGAACTGGTTAATCAGGAGCTGGATGAGGATATCATTCATATGATTAACCACGACAGAAGAGCTGTATGTCGCGCCAGAGTTCCAAGCTCCGCTAACCTGGGGGCTGGCGGAGACGAGGTGCCGTTCTACGCATGAGGAGAATGTAAAAACCATCAAAAATGTGACAACAAACCGATCAAGAAAACAAACTCGATTCAAGAAAAATCACCGATTTTGGCCAACGCGCAACAAACAAGACTCTAGCGAACCAAACGTGACGGGAAGAAATAAGATAAGAAGAAACAGAAAACACTGAAATACACAAATAAAATAAAGTACAATAAACACTAAGCACATATTTAAAGTAATAGATTACAAAACAACAGTAAATGCCCATTACATACCCCCAAAACATTAGGTAATTATTAAGACAAATGGCTTGAACGCCATAAAACAAAAACCTTAACGAAAACAACAAAGGAAACACATGACAATAACATTTATGAAAGTGATAGGCCTGACCACCAGGCGCCTAGCATCTCTTTGCACCTTACCACACTTCTTTCTCTTTTAACCACTTGTCTATTTTCAGCTATCTATCACCACACTCTTTCTTTGTCTCCTACACACACCTACCCACTTACATGAATTCGCAACTTACCATAGCTTACAGAGACAGGCGCGCGTAAATTGTGGCTGCACTCACCGATAAACTCAAACTGGCGTTCCCTGCGGCCGGCGGCGCGTTTGAATTCAGTGGGACCGTTATGCACAGGGGACATTCAAAACATAGCGCAGTCGCCAGTCCAGGTTTTAAGAGGTCTGTGGCTTGACATAAAATTGCCTAGGGTAGAAGAGGCTCTTAGCCTTGGTTGGCAGCTCTTCTAGTAGATAGACACTCCAAAATCAAACCATCTGGGTCGTGGAGACACAACAGCCATGTTTGGCAATTCTTCTAGAGAAGGTACTCCAAAATCAAACCATTTGAGTAGAAGACGCTCTTAGCCTTGGTTGGCAGGTCTTCTAGGAGATGATTCTCTGAATATATAACCAATGTTCTCATTCAATTTAAGACTGTGCCACAACCTTGTACAAGGGTATTCCAGAGTCTGGATTAAGTTTCCTTGCTTGGGGTTGCACTCAAGCATACTCTCCTATCACTTTACTCTACCTCATGTATTTTTTTATAGTTTGGATAATGATAGATGAACACCCTTTTTTTTCAGTGGATTCATCTACCCCTAATCTTTATTGTCCACCTTATATTTTCTTCTATCCTCTCTCTTTCTCTTCTATTTTTTTCGGAAGTTTGGTGGACTGTGTATGGCTTGCTTGGGCATTGGTTTTTATTTGATTCTGTTCGTTGAGTCCACCTGGTAACAGGTGCCATTAGCCAGGGCTCGAAAGGCTCGTGATCGGTGGATCTGCTTGAGTGGGTTATTCATGGTTGACTGGTTCCTTTCCTTTCTTTTTTAGTTCTTGTAGAGAGTAATTATGCCGGGCTCCATTCTTCATGGAACAAAACTGTAAGGACATATTTCCGGGTTGAGAAAGTTTCTACCCAATACCGAGGCTCTCTATAAGTAAATGGTCATACTCCAATTATTTTCTGACCCTGCAGGGACTTTTTCCTTTATAGAATGAGGACTGCAGCAAGCTACTGCAATATCTTTTCTATACATATATATTTTTTATTATTCAGTATATGGTGAGTGACAATTTATTCTTTCGTGCATCATGATGGTCGTCGAATATTCTGTCAAGTTTTGTTAATTTTAATCATTTTGCTGGCTGGTGATGTGGAGATAAACCCTGGACCCACTACCTCTAGGCATCGGTAGTGCTGCATACTATATAGTGATGTTCGTGGTCTTCATGCAAATTTAAATGAGTTGATTGTAACTTCCAGACAATTTGACATCTTCTTTTGTTCTGAGACTCTGGTATCAAACTTTAGATCCTCTAAAGAGCTCTTCATTCCAGGTTTTAAACAGCCTCATCTATTGAAGCGTGGTGGTCGTGAGAGAGATCTGGGAATGGCAATTTACATTAGAAATGGATTTCCTGCCTCTCGGAAGCCCAATTATGAATGCAATTGTCATGAGGTTTTAGTTGTAAAAGTATGTGGCAGGCATAGTAATTTTTACTTATTTACAATCTATCGAAACCCTTATGCCAATGATGGCATATTTGACTGAATAGCATGTCATCTATACAAGAAAATGATAGGAAAGCTGCATTCTTGTTTGTGGGTGATTTTAATGCCCATCATAGAGAGTGGTTGAACTCTGTATCACCTACTGATCATCATGGTTTGAGGGCAATTGACTTCTCTACTGAATCCGGTTGTGATCAATTATATTCAAAGGCCAACAGACAGATCCGGTAATATTCTAGAGAGTGGTTGAACTCTGTATCACCTACTGATCATCATGGTATAAGGGGAATTGACTTCTCTACTGAATCCGGTTGTGATCAATTATATTCAAAGGCCAACAGACAGATCCGGTAATATTCTAGATTTAATACTTACAAATGTTCCTGGTGTTGTTAATACCAATGTAGGGAGTCCTGTTGGAACATCTGACCACACTTATATCTCTGCCGATATAAGAACTGAGCAACCTGTCCCTGAACTATCATTATCTCGTAAGATTTACTTAAAGTCACAAGGTGACTGGAATGGACTCTTAAGGGATCTCTCTCTTCTTAATTAGCCCCATTTATACCTCCCAAGATGATCCTGTTGAAACTCTTAGTAATGTTCTTGCTGATACAATTGAGAGACGTATTCCATTTAGGGTCATGACTTTCGGCAACAAGGACAAAGCATGGTTCAATAATGACTGTAAGCGTGTATATCTGGTTAAACAAGAAGGTTACAATTTCCGGAAAAGGAATAGATCCGATATAACTTGGAATAACTATGTCAGGCTCAGATCTGTGGTGCAAGAAGTTTATGCTCTAGCTGAGAAAGAATATAATATGGGCATTAAAGAAACGCTCACAGGTGCAACTCAGTCTCATAAGTGATAGTCTACTCGGAAGTCTGCTCTATTTGGTAGTAATGGTGGCATCCCACCTCTTTTTAAATCAAATGGGTCTCTTAATCACTGCCCAAAAGATAAGGTAACACTATTTGCTAATGTCTTTGAAGAAAAGCAAAGTGGTGTAGAGTTAAATCTCCCCCAGTCCTGTCACCCTGAAGCTAAGTTGACAACAATAGTTTTTAGATCACGTGAAATTAAGCAGCCGATGCTAAACCTAAATCCAGATGGTGGTAACAAGGAGTAACAAGGAAAGTAAGTACCCTAGGAGACCTTACGGTCCATTCAAAGAGGGTACCTTTGGACTAGCAATCGAACAGGCACATGGCTGCTCAATTGTTTTGCGTCCCTGAACGGCCGCTTTTCAAGACTTTGTCTAGTCTTGACTTAAACTGGTCAACAGATTCACTGTTGACAACTTCCACTGGAAGTGCGTTCCACTTACCGCAGATACTGTACGTGAAAAAGTTTCCACACAGATTGCGGTTGTAACGCTTCAGTTCAAGTTTGAAGCCGTGATTGCGCGTTCTGTTCTCACTCAGTGTGAAAATATCCCGGTAGTCAACATTGTCGAACCCTCGAAGTATTTGGAAAACTTCAATGAGCTGACCACGCAGTCTACGGGTTTCCAGCGAGAACAGATCTAATTCCCTTAGTCTATCCTCATAACTTTTATGTCGTATAGAGGGAATCAGCTTGGTTGCCCTGGCTTGTACGCGTTCCAACCTTGCGATGTCCTTTCGAAACAAAGGACTCCAAAATTGTACGGCATACTCCAGGTGCGGCCGAACGAGGGAGTTGTACAGACAAAGTACTATCTCCCTGTTACGGTATCCAAACTGGCGCTTTATGTAGCCTAACATCCTTTGGGCTTTCTTCTCTGCCTCGATGCACTGTTTCGAGAACTTGAGGTCGCTAGTAATAGTTACACCCAAGTCCTCAGTGTCGGTGGATTCAATAGCAGTGCCCTTAAGGATATACTGAGATTGGGGGTTTCTGTGGCCGATATGCATCACTTTGCATTTCCCCACGTTAAAAGGCATTTGCCACGTGTCCGACCACTCCCCAATCTTCCCAAGATCTTCCTGCAGGCGGGCAGTATTTCCATCCTTTGCAACGTTCATACCAAGCTTGGTATCGTCGGCAAATTTTGAAATCTTGGCAACCCTGTCACTGTCCATGTCGTTGACGTAGATGATGAATAGTAGTGGTCCCAGGACAGAACCTTGGGGCACCACGCTAGTAACGGGCACCTACTTAGAAGCCTGTTCATTCACCACCACCCGTTGCCGCCTGCCACTTAGCCAGTTCTCGATCCAGCCGGCTACTTTTCCGTCTATGCCCAGCGCTCACACTTTCCGCAGAAGACGGCGGTGTGGTACCTTATCAAAGGCTTTCTAAAAGTCTAAGTACACCACATCCACCGCCTTTTCCCGATCGTGCTCACTGAACACGAAGTGGAAGAATTCCACAAGGTCCGTCAGGCATGACTGTTGCCTTCGGAAGCCGTGCTGGGAACTCCTCAGTAGCAGGTTTGACTCTAAATACGACGTCATTTTGTCCACAATCATGCTTTCCATGAGTTTACCGACTATCGAAGTTAGACTGATAGTTCGGTAGTTCGACGGTTGGCTTCGGTCTCCTTTCTTGAAGATAGGAGTCACCTCTGCTTCACGCCAGTCTCTAGGAACGCATTCGGTCCGTTTGACATATTAAAGATTGCGCTCAGGTGTCGTGACACTTGATCGTGCACTTCTTTCAACACTTTAGGTAGAAACCCATCCGGGCCAGGTGACTTATTCGTCATTAGGTCACTGATCTTCTTTTTTATTTTCCCTTCGGTGAAGTCCATATCCTCCAGCTTTTCCACCGAGTAGGAATCCATTGGCTGGGAAATGGGACCACACTCTTCAGTAAACACTGAAGAGAAGTAGTCGTTGAGGAGGTTAGCATTTTCTGCATCTAAGTGCTTTAATGCCCCCCTCCTCATTTTTCAAAGGGCCAATCCATAAAACTCCTTGGGATTCTCTTTACAGAGTCTCGCCGCTCGGAGTTCCTCCGAACGCTTAGCCGCCCTTATGCTGGACCTCACTCTCCTGGCTAGCCTCCGGTATTCGTCAAAGTCACCCGAGATCTTCGATTGTCGGTACACAGTTCTCTTCTTCCTAAGCAGTTCGCCGATTTCTCGATTAAACCACTTTGGTTGAACAGAAGACCGACGGGGACATTTCATAGTGGATAAAACGCGATTGAAGACTCATGAATGTGGTTTTGAAACTGTTCCACGAGTCTTCAACAACATCGCACACTTCTAGCCTCGCGTCAGTCGGTCCAGCACGAAGACCTGCAAAGTCTGCTCTTTTCAAATCGAGTTTGTTCGATTTACTAGTTGCAGGCCCTGCCTTCGAAACTTTGACTACAAATCTAATTAGTTGGTGGTCACTGCCACCGACCTCTTCGCCAACAGAGAGGTCCTCAACGATGTCATCCTCAGAGGTGAAAACCAAGTCGAGGATATTGTTTCCTCTCGTTGGCTCTCTCACCCATTGAGTCAGGAACTCGTTGTTCGCGAACTCCAGGAGTAGTGCGTTCTCGCCACAGGGTTCTCTGGTTTCCCAGTCAACTTGTGTGTTGAAATCACCCATGACGATACACACTCTGTCTTCGACAAGTTCTCCTAGTAGCTGGTACAGATCTCTGTCCTTTTCAACGAGTTGGGCAGGAGGTCTATAAAGCACCAGGGTCCTGTATTTGGCAGGACCTATCTCTAGGTCAACACCTAGTAGTTCATGGTCGGATACGATGTTGCAATCCGTCGAGTTGAGAGTATCCTTGACATACAACATCACACCGCCACCCTCTTTCTCTGGCCTATCTTTCAGGAAGAGCTGGTAACCGGGAATCGTGAATTCACCTTCAAAATCTCGGCTTTATGTTTTTATCCACGACTCCGTTATGGCCACCATCTTAGGTTCCTCTGTTACTACGAGGCCACGGAGCTCAAGAAACTTATTCCTGATTGACCTCGCATTGAACAGAAGAACTTTGAGGGAGTCCCCTAGTGTAGGACTCCCTACGCTCTTCCGTTTCCCGGCTTCTCTGTTTTCGTGGTCATACCCTTTTTGACGACCTCCGAGAAGGGCGTTCCGGGAGTGACACGGGCATGCTGGCGCACGTCCGCTTTCGCTCTGTTTCGAACGCTCCTTTGGGTGCGTTCCACGACATCTTGAATTAGGTTGGCGAGAAAGGCCTTCCCTTTAAAGGAGAGATGTACCCCGTCCCTTTGGTAGAGGTCATCTCTACCGATAAAGGTACGATAGGGGTCCACGAAGAAGACTCCTTCTGCCGTGCAGAGATCCGCCAACCTTCTGTTCACTGCGACGTTTCTTTCGTGAGCGGTTCGGGATGGACCTCTTCTCGGAAGCATCCCAACCACCACACGTTTGCGGGTTTTAAGCCCTATGTCGTCCACGGCTCCCATCACCGTTTGGATGGTCTTACCACTGAGGCCAACCTTACTCCCTCTGAGGTAGAGGTCGTTGCCGCTCACCATCAGAGCAACAACTGAATTATCAGAAATCTGAGCTTTCTCTGCCTCTACTCTGATGTTGTGGTTACCCCGTCCTGACAGGCAGCTTACCTTCACGCTAGTGCGAAGGCGGGCCGCTAGCAGCGGCTGCAGATCCCGTGTTTGCGAGTCCCGAATGAGGGTGACCTTCGGACACTTGGTCTCTGAAGACGGGGTCTTTCCTTGTGGAAGAGGCCTCTCCTTTTCCTCTTTACTCTCCACGTTCAAAATGAGCGAGAGTCAGGAGTCCTAGAGAGAGATATTCAGTCATATATATATATATATATATATATATATATATATATATATATATATATATATATATATATATATATATATATATATATATAGTGGGTCAAATAAGTATTCATAACGCTCTAGAATAAGTATATTTGAAGAAATGCTCTACAAATAGGAATATCAGAAAGCCGCAAAACCCTGAACAAATAAAGTCTGCACTAAATTGCAACGGAAAATGCCATAAACTCAATGAACTAACACTAAACTTTCAAATACGAACAATAACTTTGCAAATGTGGTGTCTATTTGTATTCGTAACGACACATGAAATCTATGCTTAGTATTTAGTAGCCTGTCCTTCGCTGGCCAGAACAGCTTCTAAACGCCTCCTGTATGACGAAACTAGATTCTTGTTGATTAACTTTTTCAGGATTTTCCCCCATTCTTCGATAAGGATATCCTCGAGCTCTCCAAGATTTGAAGGCCGCCTCTCAACGACTTTAATCTTCAACTCTTTCCAAAGATTTTCTATTGGATTCAAGTCGGGAGACTGGTTGGGCCACTCGAGGACTGTGACACCGTGCCTGTTGAGCCACTCAGACGTTTGCCGTGATGTGTGTTTAGGGTCGTTGTCGTGTTGAAAGACCCAACGTCTTGCCATGCTGAGTTTTCTGGCGGAGTTGCAAAGATGGGTTTTTAAAATTTCTCAATATCTCTGGGAATTCATCGTTCCTTTTATGATGTGAAGATCTCCTGTGCCGGCAGATGAAAAGCATTCCCAAATCATGATGCTGCCTCCACCAAACTTCACCGTTGGTATGGTCTTGTTCTCCGGCTTGTAGGCGGTGTTCGATTCTTGCCAAACCATATGATTGTAATTGTTGCCAAATGATATATTTTTGTCTCATCCGACCACAAAATTTGTCGAAATAATTATCTTCTTTTTTTATCATTGCTGTATCAAACTGCTTACAAGCACAAAGGTGCTTCTTCTTTAGAAGAGGGGTCTTCCTAGCACGGCGCCTGCGTAGTCCTTCCCTTCGCAGTGTATTCGTCACTTTCTGCTGTGTGACGTTGACCCCAAAGGACGCCATTTTTTGTACTGACTCGGTCCTAGATATTCTGGGATCTTTTTTCACACTTCTTTACATATGAGTGATCGCACGAGGAGTTATTTTTCTCGGAGCACCCATCCTCGGTTTGTTGGAGACTGCACCTTGTTCCTTCCACTTCTTGATTATAATTATTGACTGCACCGAACTTACAGGGACACTTAACTGCTTCGAAATCTTCTTGTATCCTTTTCCTGCCTCATACTCCTTCACAATCTTGTTTCGGAGTTGAAGAGAGTGTTCTTTTACTTTCGACATACTGATGGTCTGGAGAGATGTCTATACGTTGCTTGCTTGTGGCGGAATGATCGCTTGCAGCATCGGTAGCAGATCGTAAGCTCTCTTACTTGTTCTAGAATAATCTAGAAGCATTTCGAATCACAGAATTTGCGAGAAGTCTCTTATGAAATACAAATGGATTGATGTTGCTTACATATATGTTACGAGTACTTATTTACACCACTTTTACGAACTTATTGTTCATATTTGAAAGTTTAGCATTAGTTCATTAAGATTATGGTATTTTTCGTTGGAAATTAATGCAGACGATATTTTTTCTCAAGGTTTGGCTGCATTCTGATGATCCTACATACGAGTATATGTGGAGTTAAAGAGAGTCACAAATTTAACCCGGGAATTATTTTATTTTTGCAATAGCATCTTAACTATTTGGTTGATTTTAATGAAATTTGAAACCCTTATGTTGTTTTACATTCTCTTTCGAATGATTTAATTGCCAAGGTCCTTCCAAGGTTAGTCCGGGAATTATTGAAAGTTTTGAAGGTCGTAAAGTCATAAATCAGAATAAGTGAGAGCACGCGACTTTGATTCACTTCAGCGCACTGTCTACAGAACTTCCGTTCGCTGCTGATTTGTACGCCTAAATCGTTGTCAAGTTCGGTCGCCTCCAATAGCCTACCTAACAAATTGTAGTCTTCTTGAGGGTTAGCATGGCCAATGTGCATCACCTTGCACTTGTCAAGGTTGAATGGCATCTGCCATATCTCGGACCACTTACTTGAGCTGCGAAGGTTATCTCCCAAGCGTTCTACTCCTTCGTGCGCGAACTTGGCTCTTGTGCCAATCATTCCTTTGTCTATATCATTGATGTAGGCAATGAACAGCAGTGGACCGAGGGCGGAGCCCTGGGGCACCCCGTTCGTTACTAAAGGCCCATCTCGAGGCTGCCCCTCTGACTTTCGCCTTCTGCTTCCGGTCCATCAACCAGTTCTCATCTCCTTCGTCTACCTGCCCGGTAAAGCCGACGGCGCGGACTTTGCTCACTAACCCGCGGTGGGGCACCTTATCGAAGCCTTTTTGAAAGTCTACCTATAAGATGTCCACAGGTTGTCAGAGTCAGATTAAAAGAGATTGAGGGATTCAGAATCACAGAAAGAGAGACTCCGTTAGAGTGAGAGAGGGAGTTAGACTCAGAGGAAGAGATATTAGTTACATAGGGAGATTCAAAGTCTGAGCGAGATAGAGAGATATTAAGAGTCACAGAGAGAGAGAGACTCAGAGTCATATAAAGGGAGAAAGTCAGAGTCAGAGAAAGAATGAAAGGGAGACATAGAGACAGAGTGTGTGGGTGTGTATGTGTGTGCGAGAGAGAGAGAGAGAGAGAGAGTCAGACTGTCATAGATTGAGTGTCAGAGCCAATGACTCAGATTGAGTCAGAGAGAGAGAGATAGAGTGAGAGTTGTAGTCGGAGAGAATCAGAGCCAGAGAGAGAGAGAAGATGGGGGGAGTCAGATTCACAGAACTACTGATAATATTTCTCTACGCTTAGAGAGTTAAGGGCAACGGTATCATCATGAACAGCGTTCGTGCAGATTGAGCCTTTGACCATTGGTCAATGGCATGACAGAGCGGTAAAAGAGGCAACCTAATAAATATGCCTTAAATCTAAGCGTGATTGGCCAGTCCCCAACCAGATCCACTTCATTCATTAGATCGCGATTCCAACGTCCCTTGGCATTTCGTCGCCTTCTAACGACCTACATCTCGCACCAATTAATCCATAACCTAATGAAAGACAGCTTAAATCGGCTCAAGACTTGATTAAAATTGTAGTTTATTTAAAACCTTAGTAATGGTGACGGAATATTATTATAAGGCCGCACTTTCGGGTAAATAAAGGTGATAAACTTGATTACTTTATTCAAAGAATTCGGGTGTTACAATCGATTCGTTAGTTCATACGTCCATCTTTTATCAAGATTTACTAGAATTATGTCGTCTATTTACTGGACCTTATTTATTCACTTAGCTGAGTCTTATGTAGTCAATTTATTGGGTCTTATGTTGTCTTTAGGAAAGTCACATTGGCCAGGTTCAAGTTTAGCTTTAATTTTACGGGGGCCAAATTATTATACTCAAGGATTTCATTATATCAGGACGATATGAGACGTGATTTTTATTTACTTCGGGGGATTAGTGTCTCCAAATAGGTACATTTATTGCATCTATCCTTGTCAGGTACCTCGAACATAAAAATGGGTACTATCTCTTAATTTTATAGGATTAGGGGATTCTTTTTCCTTCGTCTCTGCTTTGGAAATAATTCTTCCGTTCAATTCTTTTTCCACAGTTTGAGTGGGTTTTTTTTTCCACTAAAAAAAAATTAGACATTTTGTAGATTTAATTTACTTGTGCTTTTGGCCTTTAATTTTGAGTGCCAGAGTGTGGATAACCGTGCTGCAGTGAAAATTTGGATGGTTGCGTGCCCCCATGGCCTCAAGGCTGTTGGATCGGCAGCTAAATATTTTCAAAACATCACTTTGTTTACAGCTCTATTTTTAAGACGTTTTATCGGAAATATTATCGTTAGGTTTAGATTCTTAGTTGGAATTGAACTGAATTGCTAAAGTGAACGATTTACACACTTTTAGTGAAAAATATTAATATAGAACTAAATAATGGCAGCCTTGGTTACGCACAACAGAGCGGTGTGCTCCCAAGTGTATTTAAAACAGTCGAAATGTAAGACAATGGGAATGAAGCTTTAGAACAGAAAAGTGTAAAGCTTACGACAAGTAAATGAAGCTTTTAATCAGACATGTTTAAAGTGTAAGACAATGAGAATGAAGCTTTAGAACAGAAAAGTGTAAAGCTTACGACAAGTAAATGAAGCTTTTAATCAGACATGTTTAAAGTGTAAGACAATGAGAATGAAGCTTTAGAACAGAAAAGTGTAAAGCTTACGACAAGTAAATGAAGCTTTTAATCAGACATGTGTAAAGTGTAAGACAATGGGAATGAAGCTTTAAAAAACAGAAAAGCCTTTAACAAATGAATGAAGCTTTAAAACAGAAAAGTTTAAAGTGTAAGACAAGTTGAATGAAGCTTTTAAACAGAAAAGTTTAAAGTATAAGACAAGGGGAATGAAGCTTTAAAACAGAAAAGTGTTTAACAACTGAATGAAGCTTTAAAACAGATAATTCTAAAGTGTTTAACAACTGAATGAAGTTTTAAAACAGAAAATTCTAAAGTGTAAGACAAGTGAATGAAGCTTTAATGCCTAAAAGTTTAAACACATTTGGCAGAACGATAAAATGACGAAATTAAATAAATAGCCGCCAAGCGCAGAAGTTGAGGCACAAAATAACTAAACTCACTGTTGCAGTGAATGATTTAAAGGGGTGAAACAGGATAAAAATCTTACTCTACTTGAATGTAAAAGTGTAACTGACTGTTAATAATTTAATGCACTATATATAAAATGATTTAATAGCATTCAACAATTAGGATGCAGGACTGTCATTTTTTTTTTTGTAAAACGCATTTTAGCTGTTAGTCTACGACTTTTATCCCGATCCAGCTTTGATTCAATGAGGCCCCCACTTCCTAGTGTCTCTGCCCTAAAATATAAGAGGGTGAAAGAAAACAAAAACAACACAAAAGATGGGGATGGTAAACGAAAAAACAAAACAAGAAGAAGATTTGAGGATGGTAAAAGAAATGAGACCAAAAGATTTGAGTATGGTAAAAGAAAGAAAAAAAGCATGTTGGTAAAAAAAAAAAAGATTAGAGGATGGTAATATATTTGAATCTCTAAATCGGTCTCAAGCAGTAATGTTTAGGATAAGCGGGAACATACGTCTGTTTGCTATAAATTATAATGAATTTAACTTCGAAACACGATATGTATTTTGATATTTTAGAAAAACGCTTACGAGGCATTTCGCTGCCACGTCCAATATAAGATTTTTTTTTTGTCACTCAAAATTCGACTGGTATCAAACCCCTGAAATTCAGGTGATCAGAATTCTGAGCTAACCAGACTAATAATGCTTAAAATAAAACGAATGGTGGTAAAATGGATATTAAATTAAGAAACGAATGGTAATAAAACCGGTAATCTAAACCCACTACCAAAGATTAAGGATTAGGGCAATAAAATGCATTATTTACCATCAAAACTTATAAAATTGTAATGAAAGCTAAAGGTGGTATTACTAACTATTAAAATATACACTTGGATAAATATATAATAATATAGACTCGGATAAATATAAAATAAAGCATTAAATATCTTGATATATTCAAAATTCAGATGGTGGATGTATAATTTGGCCAACATGTTACAAACTGTGAATCTTCAAGCGATCCAATGGACAGTAGTACCATTAGTGAATTCTTCCGTCTTTAATACAAACCTGCTCGACTGCCAGAGTTATCTAGACACGAGTCTAGCCAATGGTTCAACCACTTTCTCTCAAGATGAATTCGTTTTCTCACTATTGATCAACATAACAAAAGTTGCTCCTGTACGAGCTTTCAATTCATTGTACCTAGTTTTCTATGACTTGTTTGTCCCAGAAACAACCAACTACCAGATTCTTCTTTCCCTCTTGACACAATTGTATACCAACTCCTGATGAGACTTAAAATTTCAAACCAATAAAAGAATGGTATATTGGTGATATAATTGCGGTCCGTTTTCTATTCATAATATAAATATTAATTGTTTCCTTTTTCTAGACGACTCGATCGAAACAAGATTCAACACCTTCCCGATCATCTGTTCGTAAATTGCCCGAGTCTTTACAAATTGTGAGTATTTGAGGTTATTTGAGGTAACATATCTGTCACATATTTATCTAAGCGAATTATGACGTAAAAGAGTTGATTCATTACATGGAATTATGCCTAGAATCAACTTGACAATAATGTAAAGACAGCAAATTTTAAGTTTTCATAATAGTTCTCAACAAATAACAAGTTATTATTAATATTATTATTGCGTTGAGGTTCCGGCTTTGGAAATATATTTTTTCCTTTTGAAGTTTATTTTGTTTTATTAGTGTTACCTTTCTTTGATTTTCTTTTTGAACCGCTGCGTTTCATTTTTAGCTCATTATATATAATATTGAAAAGTGAACTTCACCAGAAAAATTATATTCCGAAAATTAGAAGCCCATTGCAAAACTAGAACCCCATTGCAAAACTAGAAGTCCAATAGGAAGGACTTCTTCTTGCCTGTTTGCCAAAGAACATAAAAAAATAATAAGGTACTCATTGAAAATACCCAGGAATTGGACACATTAGGACGTTACACAATTTGATCCGTTGATCCGGATCAGTATCCGGCAACTATGTCCCTGATTCTTCATGTTTTAATGACAGCTTCGGTGTGATTCCAACGCATCTTTAGTGCCTCTTGCTCCCACTCGCGCTGTCTTATTTAGATGGCAAATTATGACAATTTAGTTCGACCCTCATTCAAAAAGTCTTGGGAAAATAGAGCAGAAGGGACTTTAGATTGCGCCGGGGGAAGGGATCATTCTTCTTGCTTTTGTTTCTTGTTTCCTATGTTTTATTTTGTTGGGGGAGGGGGAATTTAAAGTAGTATTAGGCTGAACCTTTTATTACTGAAGCTTATGCCCTGGCTGAGGTTCGCCAGATGGGCGCTATTGAATTAAAAAGAATGAATGGGCGAAGATGTGACGGAATGAGAGAGGGGACAACTGGGCCTTTTTTGCTGCAACAGGAGAGAATGAAAATGGAGAGAGGGTGATGATAGGTTTTTGTGCTGAAATAAACTTATGTGTAGCACTCACGCTCTTTCAGCACAAGGATGTGGATAAATGCACATGGGTTAGGCAAAGGAGAGATGGAGAACTTAAGAGTATGATTGATATGTGCTTAGTAAGAAAGGATATGCTGCGAGATCGATTTGATGTGAAAGCTATGAAATATGGTTACTGTCTGAGAGCATGATTGTGCTGTGCAATGTTAAATTGGTTTGGGCATGGATGAGAAGACGTTAAGTAGGTGTAAAGCGAGGGCGAGAATAAGAAGAGAAAGGGGATAGTATGTGGGAATACTTGAGAATAGAAGAGATAAAATAAGTGAGCGCATTGAAATAGAGCCACCAGGCGGTATTTCACGTCAAGTTGCCGAGAACCAGAACCTGAATGTGGTGCCAGACTGGCTCAAGTGCATGGGAGAAATAGGACTCATAACACTCTCCCCTGTTAAGAAACCACTCATAAGTAAAACAAATAAACCGCTTAGGTCGATCTTTGCTACTGAGCACATCCTACGAAATGCTGAAAAGTGGGAAAGATTTTTAGCGACGAAAGCAAAATTACTTGGTTCGGATCTGATGTGAAGCAGCACGTATGGAACAGTGCAGGGGAAAGATTGAACACCAACACACACGGTTGATGCGGTCAAATTTGGAGGCAGCAGCATTATGCCGCTTATGCGGCAAAGTAAACGCTGCGGTATATACGAATCTGCTTCCGGAACATGTGATTTCTTCTATCCGAACATCTGGAGTACACAAGCCTGTTTTCATATAGGGCAATGCTCCGCACCACCCAGCAAAGACAGTGAAGCAGGTCTTGGATGCAGAAAATAATGAGGGGGTGAACTGGCCTGCTTCGAACCCTAATTTAAACCAGATAGAAAATCTAAGAAAACCTATGGAAGATACTCGGTGAGGAGGTTATGGGTGAGCAATCGACAAATGTTCAAGATCTCTGGCAAAGATTGGAAGAAGAATGGAATAAAATTACGCCCAAATTATGAAACAAACTGGTGAAGTCATGCGCCTAATGACGTGTTCAAGTTATTTCGAACAAGGACCTGCATACAACTTATTAACCTTTTGTTCAATTAAACTGGGGAACAATGTATTTGGTGAATTGACAAAAGTACATTTTCCTACCTAATTCGAGCATACTGAATTCAAATCTGAAATCAGATTCTCTCTAAATGCTATAGATTTTTCGTAATATCAATAACTAATATTATACAATAATTTTCATTTTATCACGTCTATTATCATTCCCTGAAGCAATTTTGAATCATCTTTTTGCGTTATTTATAGTAAAGCAGGTTTTTTTGCACAAACATTTTATTGCATATGAGAAGAAACTTGAATTCCACATTAGGATTATAAATACTTTAATCAAATAGATGCTAATTTATTAATGACCGTACCTCAGGCTGGAGGACCTCTTCTTGATTTCAATCGGGCAAAAATTTGCGTTTGTAAATCTTTCTCTTGTAAGTCTTCTCTGGCTGATCTCTTGTAATCGTCCAGCAGTAGTCCGCTATTATATGTCTATCCCAGTGACCTTGGTAGCGCTCTTCCATCGTCATCAAATCCTGATGGAAGCGTTATCCTTGATCGTCGTTCACAACTCCCAGATTCTCTGGGAATCGGTCTAGGTGACTATTTAGGAAATGCAGCTTCACACTCGTGTTGCATCCCAGATCCCGATATGCTAAAAGCATATTAGTAACCAGATCCTCGTAGTTATGCGCTTTTTTGTTTCCCAAGAAGTTACGAACAACGAATCTAGAATCACTCAGAAATCTTCGGATTTGGGGACCATCAAATACTCCTGCTTTTATTTATTCGTATGACATAGCAGAAAACGCGGATACTATGTACTGAAAACAATCATTATCAGTGCTCAACGCCTTGACATACTGCTTCATCAACCCCAGTTTCAGATGAAGTGGAGGGATAACGATCTTCTCTCGACTTACGATTGGCTCATTAACAATGTTTGGCATTCCTGCTTCCAAAGTTTCCCGAACTGGCCAATCTTTTTGGCACCAGTGTTTGTCACGGGCTTTACTGTCCCACATACAGATATAGCATGGAAACTTTGTATATCCTTTCTGCTGGCCAAGGAGGAAGTTGACCCTCTTAAGGTCTACACATATGATCCAATTGTGTTCATGGTACTTAAGTAAATACAAGACCATTCTTATGTCATCGTGAGTTTCTCGCAGATGGACAAAGTGACCGAGAGGAACTGCACCAAAGTCATTGCTAATATGCAAAAGGATACACTTGAGGCTACGCTTGGAGCTATCCAAAAACAGTCTCCACTCAGCAGGGCTATAGGTGCCAAGTTCCAACTCGATAAACAGACCAGGAACATCGTGGCAGTATACAAATTGTTTGTCCTCAGAGAAATACTTAACAAATGTACTCTCCCTTGTTTGGTAATATGATACCCGTACCGACCTGTCAAGCATATGTCTTTCACTCAATCTGGGGGCTAAAATTTCTGCAGCTTTCTTGGAGAGCGCCAAATCACGTATCAAGTCATTCAAATCCTCTTGATTGAAACAGTCAGGAGCTAATGACTGTTCAGCATCTGATGATGAATCTGCAGACTCTGAATCCATCCCGTGGACGTCCATATCAGGTACATCCTTTTCATCTTCGGAGGAAGCATATCCACTGAAAGTCGGAACTGGTAAAGACTCAGAATGAGATACTGGACGGATCGCCGAGGGAATGTTGGGGTAGTCGATCTTGTGCCGATTTTTCTTGCCAATCAAATTAGTATTCACCAGACAGAAATAACAGTCCGATACATGATCCTTTGGCTCTCGCCACACCATGGGGATTCCAAAAGAAAGACCATTTCTCTTTCTTTTCGTCTACTCACGATGATGTTCCACACAACTATGGCAAACAGCATTTGGGGCCCACTTCTTACCTTGATCGCCAAGAGGAACATCAAAATATGCCTTATAAGTGCGGATCACAAAGTTTGATATATTGCGCCCTTGACGAACTAGCATGTAACAGCCACATATGTAGCAGGTGTCTGGATCATTAAAGCAATTTCCTCTTGATGAAGCTATCACTCTAACATGAGACCTGAAAAAAGAAACAATAATGTCATTACTTTGCACAATAACACTTATTACTATCTTACTACTATGTACTGTGAAGTATTTGGTTTCTACAATCATCCTCTCTGTCCGTCGGGACGGCATTTTTCGGAGAAACGAGAAAATAGTAATTGCAGAATAACTACTATAGCATGTAGGTAAAAATGGATTATATATTTGAAATCAGCATGAAAAAAACGAACTAAAATTGGCAGAAAATCTCAGTCACCAGAAAATGTGATTAAGATTATTTCCCTGTTTTATCAATGAGATAATCATGTTTTCTGGTTAGTGCTGCGTATATGCTTATCATTCACTAGCTTTATGAACATCTTTTCTTCAAATACACATTTTTAGCAAAAAGGTTTTAACCACTCTTGGCAAATTTCCAAGGATATTTTAGTGCACTATTTCTGAGAAATTAAAAAAGTATTTTCTAGACAATGTAGATTTGGGTATTTTTTTTTCTCTACTTTTGGACGTTACTCTAGTCACTTAGATTATAAAATATAATCATCTTTGTATTATAGAATGTGTCTAGTGGCTGTGTTATAAGGTGTTTGAAAGTGGAAAAGTGCCTGAAGACTGGAGTGCAATGATATTGCCCTTGTATAAGGGTATAGAGGGTTATATTTACGCCTAGAAGTTGCCCTCTTTTATAAAATTAAAGTTAAAAACAAAGAAGGAATTAATAAATGACGATTACCCCCCAAAACAAATAATGATATTAATTAACCAATGTGAGAAACCGCGGCGTTTAAGAGAAGCGGAAAGAACGAAGAACACTGAAACTATTCGAGCCAATGCCAAGATAATTAGATTTCCTCCCATGCGATACCCGGAATCTGAACTTAAGAATGAAACTAAAGAGATATTTTAAATAAGGATATGAAATTAACGTAAATTACGAGATGACGATTACAAAGGGAACAAAATGAATGTATATTACAACATTTGACGTGACGAGGGTAAAATGGAAGAGAGGTGGATGCAAGAACTACAGGGGATAAGTATGTTGAGTGTTGTAGATAAAGTTGATGGAAAAATTGTGATTGGGCGTATAAGAAGGATTAGAGGATAAGTGATGAACAAGGGGGGGGGGGTTAGAGCGTGTAGGGTATGTGTGGATAAAGTATTTGCACTGTAGCTGAGAAAACAATGAATAAGAGGCGTAAAGTGTATAGTGTTTGTGAAAGGACGATCTCGAAGGACCACCTTGACACTCCCCCGTTGAGCAGAGGCCACGTGGCCTTAAGCATGATTCCAAAGAGCGAGGAATCAAAGAAATTCTCGCGTGTGAACAGCCAACGCGACTTTCCACAGCTGTGTTTGCTTAAGTCGGCCGACCGCCTGCTGAGACGCCTTCATCGAGAACCCCATGCCTCGCGAACATACTAATCCCCCGCAGACACGAGTCTCCAGCTAACTTTCATGCCTTGAGGCGAGGATATCCGCCTGAACAAACGTCCTCCCAAGGCCTTATCGTCTTGGTAGACGAAGAACGGTGCCACTATGTTCCCCGGGGACTGCCATGCCCCGGAGCCCTTCTGACGAGCAAGCCGACGGAGTATTTAACCTGAAGTCTCCCGTTACTCGAGAGAGAGAGAGAGTACCGCCCGCTTTTCGTGAGGATACACACCTCTCGTCTCTAGTCGAACCTCGGAGTTAGAAGGTTTAGTCGGCTAGATTAATTGCCGTGAATTTTGGCCACAGTCAATAGGCAAATTCGCGAAGCGGCATTTCTTCGGAGAATTGTGCAACCCACTCATCTCATCTCGTTTTAAAGATTACTTCGCCCCCTCATTCGAGATTATTCTCGCATCTAAGAGCATCTCGTCCCGAGTTCAAGAATATCTCGCCTTACCTTTCAAGAGTAATTCGCCCAATATTCGAGATTACCTCACTCGTGCCCGAGGTAATCCAATCCCACCGTTGAGATTACTTCGCCCATGCCGCAGGATTATCTCACCCCGTAAGAATCCGAGCTTTGGTCCCCTCCCCCTCCCTCACCAAGAATCAAATCTACAAGGTAAAAGCATTTTCCCATTTTATACTCAGTCCCGAGGATTATCCCCGTTTGTCATTATTTTCCTTTCTAATCGAGTTAAGCATTTATCCCCTGATTATCTCTTTCGTCATTGAGTTATTATTTCCTTTGAGCCCGACATTATTTCTCAGTTTATCCCTATGTACATATTTCCATATTTATCTTGTTTTTGATGTAATTAAACCTTTATTTGGGGTTTTAATCTTTCAATAACTTGAATGAAACCTGGCATTTAAAGAACTCCCCGCGGCCTATTTGACTCTCTTTGGTATTGGCCACATGCGCCGGGTGGAGGCGCGCCTTCCCTCGATACCGGAGTTTGCTTCCCATTTTTTTTCTTGTTTTGTTTTTGTTTTTGTTTGTCTTTTGTGTGTGGTTTAGTGCCTTTATGGATTTATTTTTATTTTTAATGTAACCTAGTATTAGGCTGCAAAATTAAGTACAGCGGCCTATGCCCTTAGTGTCAGTAGCCATTTGGACGTTTTAGGAAGGAATAGAAATCCAATACCTGAACATTTACTGGACTTTTCACAAAGAATTTCTTGTTGTCAATTAAGCAAACGCAACCAATGTTGCCATTGTAAACTCGCACAAACGTGCTAAAAAGTTAGGAAAACCACTAGCGTTAAAAAGTGTTCGTTATAAATGTTCCATCGATTGTGAATCCCTTCATAATCCCCTCATTGATGGCATATTTATTTCTTGAACCCTTGCTAATAACTGTACAACAATGAAAAAAGACCCGGAAATGAGAATAACCTTTTCTAGGGGTATTTTTTTGCGTAAATAACGAATATAACATCCGTCTCGTTTACGACCCTCCAGTTTCTCGTAAATTACCATCTTACTTACATTAAATACACAGATGGTCCCGTAGGGATTGAATGCAAACAGGATTGGGCCGAAACTGACAACTCTAAAAGTTATAAACCGATTTTGATATAATTTTAATGGGGTGTTCCTAAGGTATTTGTCAATCCAACCCATGAAATTTATGAAAGCATACTCAAATATTTTTTAGTTATAAGGATCCAATTCCGTGATAACTCGTAACGTAAGGTTTGATAATTTTGTAACTTATTTGTTGCTGTTACTATTTATATTATTTTTCACATACTACAGTTTTTCTCTTTACAGGAGACAGAGCTAAAATGACTCGAGAATGCAAACAATTCCCAGATAGTTTATGTTATATATGTGGATCAGCTGCATTAAGACAATACAAGAGATAGTTGAATAAACATTTGAAGAAACTTTATGAGCTGTACTTTGGATGTAAAGTTGGTCACCAGGACAAACGCTGGGCACCTCGCATATGTTGTGTCAGGTGTACAAGTTCCCTTTCTGCCTGGGTGAAGAGCAAAGGACTTGGCCTCATGTTTGGCGTACCACTGGTCTAGAGGGAGCCAATTGACCTGTGTTTTCTTCCCTGGTTTTTAATATATTTTCATGAGATGTATCAATTAAAAAGATCAAAATACATATTATGTTGTACTTCCACTATTTCTGCAAGTGATCACAGCCAGTAATATCCATTTTTAGTCTAGTTTGATTTTATTTCACTGTAGGTCGCAACGGAAAAGGCAAGAAATCTATCCAGATCTTCAGTCTGCTATTCACCCAGTTTGAGATTCAAGTGCTATTCCTGTAGCATAGCCGCTTACTGAACTACCAAGCGATGGCCCGAGCGACTCAGACGATTCAGAATCTCAAGATACACCATATGTGGCACAGCTTGAATCTGACAAGAAACCACATCTCATCACCCAACCGGAACTCAATGATCTCGGTCGTGATCTAACACTTACTAAGCAACAGAGTGAACTCCTGGCCTCACGTTTGCAACCATGGAACCTGTTGGATGAACATGCTCGAATTACAGTATTTAGGAAGCGTTCAGCAGATCTACAACAATTCTTCACTTTTAAAAACAACTTGACTTATTGTAATGATATCAAAGGCTTATCCAATGTCCTTGAGCTGACCTATGAACCAAATAAGTGGAGGTTATTCATAGATGCATCCCTTTACAACAGGGGTGAGGAAACCGCCCGCGAGCCCAATTTTCATCGCCCTATGATTGATATATTTGTATGCACAAATTTTCAATACTGAAATTTAAATAATATTTGTATGTCCACAACGAAGGAAAAATAAAAGTAAATGTTAATTTTTTCGACCATTTATTAGACTTAGAGGAGTCATATCATAATGTTATGAGGATTGCCACATATCTGCTTCGCCTCAAGGCGTATCCTGGCAACTTTGCGAGGCATATTTTAACTTGGACTGTTTTGTAAATTTGTACCTAGTTAGCTTTATTTCGTTTTCCTCATTGGCAGTATTGAAAATTCCTGCATTGATAACTTAAATTTAACCAATTTACAATATTATTAAATTACTTGGTATTGGAAATACTGGTGAAATTCTGTATTTTGTTGAAAAATTGACTGAGCTCTATATTTTTAATTGAATTTAATGATAGGTGTATTTGTCTTATTTGCAACGAACATGTTTCCGTTTATAATAAATATAATCTTGAGTTGCATTTTATGAGTAGACATAAGAAATTTTCAGATTTGAAAGGATTTGAACGTTTAAACAAGATAGCTTTCTTGAGAGAAAATATGGATAACAGACAAACTTTTTTTAAAAGCCTATTCAGTAAAGTGAATCAGTAACTAAGCTAGTTATGCGTTATGTGAAAAAATTGCTAAAAATCTTAAGCCACATAGTGAAGGTGAATTCGTGAAAGAGTGTATGCTTAATGCTGTTGAGATTTGATGCCCAGAAAAACTTAAATTGTTTGAAAATATTAGTTTATCGAGAAGAACTGTTTATGATCGTATCAAGCAAATGGTGGATGACATTCAAACTTCCTTCAAAGCAAAATCGACAAAATTTGGGTTTTATTCGTTGGCTATTGATGAGACAGCAGATCTATCTAATACTGCACAGATGACGATCTTAATACGTGGAATAACTGTAGAATTCAACATACAGGAAGAGTTTCTTGCTTTTAAATCCTTACAAGGAACAACTAGCGGTAAAATTTTATTTCAAATTGTAAACTCAGCATTAAAGGATTTTGAATTACCGTATGAAAAACTGTGTGATCTTGCAACAGATGGTGCTCCGTCTATGGTAGGTCGTGAAAAATCCTATTAAGCTCTGATTAAGAATGAATTTAAGAAGTATTTTTTAGACCCAAATACTTTAATTGTGTGTCACTGCTTTATTATTATGGAAAATCTATGTGCACAATCAATCGAAGATGGCAAATGTGATGTAACTTGTGACGAAGGCCTTTAATTTCATAAAAAGCAAAGGGTTGAACAGTAGAGAATTTAAAAAAATTCTGTAAGATCTTGAGGCCGAATATGGGGATTTATTATACCATTGTCAAGTACGATGGCTAAGTAAGACCCAAATGCTCAAGCGATATTTTGAACTGAAAGAAGAAGTGAAAGTTTTCATGGACATAAAAGGTGTTCCTATTGAAGAATTGGAAGATAAAAAGTTTCTAAGTGATCTTGCATCTTTAGGAGATATAACAGGTCATTTTAAGTCTAAACTTGAAACTACAAGGGCCTAATCAACTAATAACTTCTTTGCTTTCTTATTTCAAAAGCTTTCAATCAATGCTTCATTTATTTATTACACAATAAAAAAAATAACTTTCACACATTTCCCCACATTAAGTGAGCGCATTTCCAAATCAACCAAGGAATACTCTGATGAATATGAAAATCTTTTGAATAAATTTCAAAGCTGATTTGAAGAAACTCAAAACAACAAAATTGAACTACTTATATTTGAAACACCTTTTGATTTGCGTCCTAAGGAAGTACCCGATTCTTCGCAATTGGATTTTTTTTGCAATTGCAATTGGAATTAATCTAAAAACTATTGATCCTAAGAAATTTCCTTCATTGCATAAAAATGCTTTGAAATATGCTTCTCAATTTTATACAACCTATCTATGTGAACAGTTCTTTACCAAGTTAAATTATGCAAAAAAGTCGTCTACGTACAACACTCACTGACGAAATCCTGGCTAGTGAACTATGAATAGCATTTTCATCAAAGACAGCTAATATATCCAAACTTTGACCCCCAAAGCAGATTCATCTCTCACTAATAAGTCAAATTTATAGGTAAATTTAATTAGCTTTGATATTTTCAGAAGACATTAGCATAAATCTGTTAGTTATTTAGAAATTTTCATTCAGCCTGTGCTTAATTGTTTTGATTTCCCAATATTAAGGTATATTAAAATAATACAATATCTCCTAAGTAATACTATCCCAATTTCCGTTGTGTCAATCAATAAAAATGTTGCGTATTATTTTTTTTAGAGTACATCACACTATTTAATAAATTTAAACGACATTTACAAAGATACAAGAGTCAAATTTTATTTATCGCCCGCCCACTTCTTTCATTAGAAATTTTCACCCACGGCTCTAAAAAGTTTCCCCATCCCTGCTTTACAGCATAAAAGCTGTTCTGTTGCACATTGGGAACACCATGCCTTTAGTTCCATTTGCTCACTCAGTCATTTTAAGATAGACATATGAGAACCCTGCTTTTATTCTAGACCGCATTAAATACAAGGAGCATAAGTGGCTAATTTGTGCAGACTTGAAAGTAGTAGCCCTAATTAATGGGCTACAAACTGGATACACCAAGTTTATGTGCTTCATTTGCAAGTGGAGCAGTAGGGACAGATCAGAACATTATGTACGCTCAGAATGGTCATCTCGGGAAACTATGAGGCTTGGATGCAATAATGTAATTCATGAGCCACTAGTTAAGGAGAAAATCATTTTGCCACCAGTGTCTATAAAACTAAGCCTAATGAAGCAATTTACCAAAGCACTGCAACGTAACAAGCCATGTTTCCAGTGCCTCAAAGTGATCTTCCCTAAAATAAGTGATGTTAAGGTTAAAAAAGGCATATAGCTAATGAGGACTTCGACGCGACAATGGATGAAACTGAGCTAGCGGCCTGGCATCCATTCAAAGATGTATGCAAAGGACTTCTGGAGAAGCACCAAGGGGCCAGTGCGAGAGCGTATAGTGGAGAGCCTAATCAAGTGCTACCAAAATCTCGGATGCAATATGTCACTGAAGATACACTTTCTTCATTCTCACCCGTCCTTCTTCTTTAGAAAATGCAAGAGATGTGAGATATAAACATGGAGAGAGGTTTCATTAAAATATAGGGTTAATGGAAAACAGGTATAAAGGAAAATGGAGCTTTGTTATGCTGGCTGACTTCGGCTGGAACTTGAAGCGTGACACACTTGAGACGTCTTACAAACGAAGAGGTAAATCCTAAAATGTAGGTTAATACATTATATAATGCTAACACACATGCTGATTCATTATATATTCATGAATTAATTACAATGGACACATCTAATCTGAATTTGGAAACGAAATACACTTATGGTATCGTGGAAGTCGGTATCAATTGCATAATTATTAAATCGGCAATTTACAAGAAATGTTACGTGATGGGAATTTTTTTTTTTAGCAAATTCGAATTCAGCACACAAAATTTCATAATAAAATGCAGATAAGATCTGAGGGGTTTTTTTGACACTGAAATTTGTTGTACAGTGTAATTATGCTCACTTGAAAACATCCGAAAAGGATTATACTTAGATCCAATAAGTTTACTTTTAATGCTAATCTATTTTTTTGTTAGGGGTGCTGGTGTTGTTATTAATAACTCTTTGTTATAAAGTTGGAACAGTTTTGCTGATCAAATTGAGTTCACCTGAATTTTGTTATTAGTTTTTAATTATTTTGTTCGGATGGTGTTTTCTAAATTTCGATTAAAAAGCATGTTCAAATTTTCCTAGGCAACATTATGAAATACTCTGAGCAAAAAATTACAAAGCACCGTCCTAGTTAAAATAGGCTAACATTTTAAAGCTATTTATTAAAAACTAAAACACGATAAGGTAATAATAAAAAATGTTTTATGTAATGTTATAATATTACGGTTTTTATCTATATTTATCACAATAAAATTTTGTTTTAAAAACGTCATCCGCTGAAGTCATGAAACGAGAATTACTATATACGAGGGGCGGTCAATAAGCTTTGCGAATCGGTAGGGCAAAACAGAAGAAGGGAGATGGCTGTTTGTGGGGGTGTTAGGACAAGTTATGACAAGTCAGGACCTGCAGACGCACGCTCCTGCCTCGTCTATTTAAGAAGCAGTAGCTGATCGCAGATCGTCAGTCACAAATTTTTCAACAATGGAAAAGGTTGAGCACCGCGCAGTGATCAAATTTTTGACCAAGGAAGGCAAGAATGCAAAAGAGATCCATGAACGCATGGTTGCAGTGTACACCGACTCCGCCCCTTCCTATTCAACCATTGCTCGCTGGAATAGGGAGTTCCGCCATGGTCGTGAGTCCCTTGAAGATGACCCCTTTCCAGGACGTCCATCAGACGTGACCGACCAGGACAATGTGGCCCGTGTGGAGAGGATGATCTTAGAAAATCGACGGGTGAAGGTCGAAGAAATTGAGCTAGAACGTGGAATATCACATGGAAGTGTTATCAACATCACCCACAGCAAGTTGGCCATGACCAAGTTCTCTGCCCGTTGGGTCCCTAGAAACCTCACGAAAACTCACGCCCCATGATCGACTTCAACGTCGTCAAGTTTCGGAAGAGCTGCTGCTCCTGTACAACCAAGACCCGGTGGGATTCGAGTCACGCATAGTGACAGGTGATGAAACGTGGGTCCATCACTGGGATCCCCTAGCGACTACTTTTTATTCCTCCAGCTCAAGGCTGCACTGCGTGGACGCCGCCAGTTTGGGGGCGATGAAGATGTCCAGCTCTCCGTCCAAGAGTAGATTGAACAGCAGTCGGGAGATTTCTGGTTGTCGGGAATTCGAAGCCTCAGGGACAAGTGGCGCAAGTGCTTCGAAATCGAGGGTAGTTATATTGAAAAATAATAAAACACTTTTCCTCATATCTCGTTTCCTTATATCCGAATTGCAAAACTTATTGACCGCCCCTCGTACCTTATTTGAAGAACGAAATTCGTTATGTTCAGTTAGCAAAGAGGCAGAGTTGGCAACTGTTCATGCAACCGAAGAAAGAGTTTCCGGATTAAGGAATTCTTACTATCGCCTTTACTTAACCGCATTGACGTGAACATTATTGTCCTTGTGTCTAAAATTTAGCCGGGTGAAGAGCCGTAAGAAGAGTTACATCTTCTCGTTTTCTGTTAAAGTTCAAACGCCAACTCCTATAAAAGGGCCTTTTGAAATCTCTCTTTTAGAGAAATGGTGGGTGAATGAGCACATGAGACAAGAAACCGGATTTTTTTTAATGGTAAGAGAAAAAAAGACAGTAAAATTAAGGTAGTCCATACTAAAAAGCGGGACCATTGAAGGGAGAGGACAGTCGTGGGGAGATGGAGATAGGGAAATGAGATTCATCTCTCCCTATTCGATATTAGAGAGCGGCTGGGCAGAGGTAGAGAGGGCGAAAGAGAAGTATTGTTAAAGGTTGAGAGAAAGTTAGAGGTAGATGTCGTTCCAATGTTTTTCGTCCTTCCATTACATTCAAATCTCATCTTTATTCATTGGATTTCCTTGAAAAAAGGGATTATTTTAGTTCCATCCATATATCTTCTCAGGTATTTAGGGTTGAGTTTTGTAATTTCAAACTGTTATTTCAATACATTTGTCGTGTTTTATAGCTCAGTGTCGTGTTGAAAGAGAAATTGCTTTCTAGCTTCAGTTTTGTTGAAAAGATAGTTTCTTTGAAATAATAAATAACTTTTTTTTCTTTGTTACATCGATTTTCTTTCAAAATGAGGAAACCTTTTCTTTCTTCCAAGGATTTTCTTTCAAAATGACAAATAATCTTTTTTTCTTTGTTTACACTGATTTGCTTTCAAAATAACGAAACTTTTTTCTTTGTTCCAAAGATTTTCTTTCAATATAACAAAACCTTTTCCTTTGTTCCAAGGATTTTCGTACAAAATGACCAAACATTTTTTAATTTGTTCCAAGAATATTCTTTCAAAATAAGCAGATAAATATTTTTTTTGTTACAAGGATTTTGTTTTAAAATAACTAGATAAACTTTTTTTTTGTATCAAGAATTTTCTTTCAAAATAACAAAAAAAAATTCTTTGTTTCAAAGAATTTATTTCTAAATAACAAAATAACATTCTTCTTTGCTATAGTAATTTTCTTTCAAAATAACCAAATAAACTTTGTCTTTGTTCCAAAGATTTTCTTTCAAAATTAAAATTAAACCTTTTTTTTCTTTGTTCCACTGATTTTCTTTCATAATAACCAAATAACCTTTTTCTTTTTCGAATAATTTTCTTTCAAAATAACGAAACTTTTTCTCTGTTCCAAGGATTTTCTTTCAAAATATCAAATAAACTTTTCTTTGTTCCAATAATCTGCTTCCAAAATAACCTATATATACTTTTTTTCTTTGTTCCAAAGATTTTCTTCTAAAATAACCAAATAATTTTTTTTGTTTGTTTCAATGAGTTTCTTTGAAAATAACAAAATAAACTTTATTCTTTGATTTAATGATTTTCTTTCTAAAAATTAAACTTTTAGCTTTGTTCCAAAAATTTTCTTTCATCAACAAATTAACCTTTTTTTTATTCCAATGATTTTCTTTCAAAGTACCAAAAATCTTTTTCTTTGTTCCAATGATTTTGTTTCAAAATAAACAAATATACTTGTTCTTTGTTCAATGGATTTTCTCTCAAAATAACGAAACTTTTTCTTTATTCCAATAACGATTTTCTTTTCTTTGTTCCAATGATTTTCTTTCAAAATAAACAAATATACTTTTTCTATTCTCCGTTCCATTAGCTTTAAAAGATTTTCCGTTACCGTTAGCAACAGGAGAACCCCATCGCTTAATGTTACCTACCTTCATCTTGTTTACGTTTGGATCCAAAGGGAATTGAAAGAAATTGAATTGAATTATTATTAGTGTCGCTATAATTAAATTCTCGCAAAAAAATTAAATTAAGTAAGTTTTATTTGAATTAGAAAACTTGATAACTAATAAAATTTGTTTATACTATAAATTTAATTTCTTCTAATGACAAAATTTATTATTTTTTTATGTATGTATGTTTGTTCCCTATAACATTGTCTATTTATTTTGTTTAATCATCATTTGCCCCTGATGTTGTAAATAGGAAAGACTTGGTCTTGTCTGTGCGTTATTTTTCCTTTATCATAATGAGTATTTTAGAGCACGTGCATTTTTGTGCTATGCTATATGTATATATATATTCGAGTCCTTGTCGGGCAATGGTTTTTTTCTCTTTGATTTTTCACCTCCACTAGGATCTCTTCTCTCTTGTTTCTGTGTATCACTTCTCCACACAATACTGATATCAAGCGTTTAAGCTTGGGAGGGGACGCGTGCTAGTTTGCGTGCCAACCACACGGCCGATAGCTTTCGGTCGCTCAAAGGAGGGGTGTCGTGCTTTTCCAATTATATATATATATATATATATATATATATATATATATATATATATATATATATATATATATATATATGCAAAAATGTCCGACAGGAAAGAGTAAAGACACGAACTTTTCAACTTTATTCAGTTCATTATCGAGAAATACAAGAAATATTTTTTCAGGAATTAATAAACATAAGACGAACGAGACTAAGCCCCGCCTACGTAAGGTAAAAGGATAAGACCGGAAGGATGGCAGGATTAAGAAAGAATCCTGCCATGGTGTACAGCCCTAAGGGTGGGAGTAAAGAGAGAGCAAGAGGAAGAGAATTAAAAATAAGTACTACAAAAAAAATCATAAAAATGAATAAATACTTACACAAGAAAAAAAAATATTCAAAAGAACATAAAACGGCGACAAAAGAAATACAAAAGAGATGAAAAAGGATAAGCAAATATTTAATGACATTGTCGAATTTGAAAAGACAGGTGGGGGGAAGGGGCTTAAAATTAGGTTAAGTTGTGATATATGAAACTTAAAAATATTTCGTTCAGTTAATTTTTCGGAAGGATAAATAAATTTGGCTGAATTCCATTTAATGGAGGATGATTTGGGAACAAATGCACCAAGAATGCACATTTTCATCTCTTCTGACATTTATCTATGTTCGCTTACGCGCACAGGTAAGGTTCACTAGTTTGTTCATAATAACGCTAAGGGCAAACAACATTCTACCGGGTTTTGCAAAAGTTATGTTACACTCGGGGGGGGGGTATCGTTTGGGAGGTTTACGTATGTGATAGAAAATGTTCCGTCAAAAGAAACTTTAAAAGTTCTAATCTTCCAGCACGTGTGATTGAAACGTATTTTCCATTGTGTGGAAGTATGTCGAGATGGAAGTGAACAGAATCGAGATCTCTGCTCACCTGCGCCTAGCCTACAACAAGTCCGACATCGCTAAGTGGCTCCACGTCAGCCGGATGACCGTTCACAGAGTCGCGGCGAGGCTTAAGAGCGGGGAAGACCTCAAAGATGGACCTCGTTCCGGCCGACCTCAGGTTGCCAAATGTTTGGCTGTGGAAGAGCCGTCGAAAGCGCCACGATACTCAAAATGACTCTGCGCTCGTGAAGATGAAGAACATCGTGGCCACTGGCGGCTAGATCTTGAGGGGCGGGGAAAGGCCTCTGCTCACTGACGACCGTATGCAAGAACAACGGCGGGAGCGTTGTCGTCGCCTTCACAATGACTTGAAGAGTCATGCCAATCGAATTCTCCTTTTTCTCTGATGAAAAAAACTTCATGATCGATCCGGTCATCGACGAGCAAAACGACGACATGGTAAGCCTCGCTCAGAGATCCGCTACGTGTGTCCATGACCAGGACCCGGCCTCCCTCATGATGCTCAACGTCTTGGCTTCGAATAACGATAAGATGCCGCCGGTGTGGTTCTCGGCCGGTTACAGGCTGATTACAGGGACATCTTGACCACGAAGAAAGCGGACTACGTCTTTCAGCAGGACGTTGCCCTTACCCACTCGGCCAAGACCATGGAAGAGTGGTTGGAATCGAACAGGAACTTCTGGTCGAAGGATTTTGGGCCGCCGCAGTCGCCCGACCTCATTCACCTCGATTACAGTGTGTGGGCGCATGTCAAGGGCAAGGATTTCAAGGTCTGCCACAGCAACGTCGACGAGCTGAAGACCCCCATCAACCGCGTGCTGGCCAGCATAAGGAAAGACTTCGTGAACAACGTGTGCGCAGCTTTCAGGTTTCACCCTGGAGCGTGTGCTCGCCACCTAGGGCAGCCACATTGATCCATATTACAATTTAAACACATAGTTATATGTTGAAACAATAAAAACGTGTCTCCACCAAACCTCTCATTGTGTCCTTTGTTGAGAGCGTCGTGACGAGTGTAACAGGACTTTTGCAATACTCGGTACATAATAGACCACATGTCTTTTGGGTCTCATTATAGACCAACGATCTATATTGTGTATACACATATTGGAAAATGATCGAAATGTTTAAATATCTTAAAAGGCGAGGAAGAGAGGTCAAGGCGTGGGAAAAAGGAAAACAATGGAATTTTTATAATTAAACCACACTGGATTTTTGTTCTGTAGAATGATTTCGGCGGCATTTAGACAGGTTACTAGAAAATGGCGAGGGAAACAAAGATTGCGACCAATTTCAAATATTTTGGTAAAAGTCTGGGTCTAAAAATTCTGGCCTAACGAGACGTAATCCTCTTAAAAATATAGTAAAACGACTCGTATAGCTTTCTTATTTTGGCCAGAAAACTAATGAACTTAGCCCTAAATATAAATAGTGCGTTTGCTTTAACCAGAATATTTAAAGCATGAGGAAATCCTGTGTATCCAAAGGTCCAGAAAGGGTAAGGCTCTATCTTTTGATCACGAGAGGATAATTTATAGGCCAGATTTTCTAACGCAATCAAAGTTTTGCGTGTCAAATCGCCTCTTTATGCTTTATTACGGCTTTCGAACAGAATGGAACTGATTGCATAAAATTTTACAAACAGCCACACTGTTAAGAATCAAAACCGATACCTTTATTATCTTCGCCTTGTCAAACCCAATATAAGAACAGCAAACGGAACTATGAAAAGGAACTAGCATCATTTTTAAAACACGAGCCTATTGGGGAGTGTATTAGACCCCTATAAAATGCCAAGGATGTCTTTAGCAGCGATCAGAACCACGTCATGAATATATGAAGTAATTATTTTTCAACTGATTTTACAGGAGATATAAATAATTTAGCAGCTTTACAAGACAATAAACTTTTAGGAAAAAACTACACTGTCAAATATTGAAATAACCAAAATGTAAGTAAATAATTACATAAAAAAAGCAAAATTGCCAAAGTAACTGATCCTGAAAATATCTATCAAATACACGTCAAATTATTAGGAAACGAACTGTTAAAGCTCTTTTGTATACTTTTTTCCAAAAATTAATTAGTGAGAGTTCCTAAGGAGTTCAAAATCAAATATAACTAGAATTTATAAAAAAAAACCGGCATAAAGACTGGGCCCGGAAACTTTCGACCTATTTCCCCTACTTTGGTGGCTGGTAAACTCTTGGAACTCTTTGTTAGAGATAGGATTGTGGATCATTTAGAGATAAATAACTTAATAAACGTTCGCAATACGGAAAGTCATTCGTATTTAATTTGCTCGATTTTTTCCTTAAAATAATCACAACGTTTGTAAAGGATAAATATATAGATGTAGTTTATCTGGATTTCTAATAGGCATTTGACACCGTTCCACATAGAAGCCTCTTAATAAACCTAAAACGGGTGGAATAACGGGTAGCCTACTGAAATGGATTCAAGACTGGCTGAATAATCGGAGGCAGAGAGTTGTTGGCAATGGGAATTTATCATCATGGGCTTCGGTCACTAGCGGCGTTCCTCTCGGCTCTTGCTTTTTGTAATATATATAACAACAATCTTGACAAGAATATATTATGGAAAATTTGGTGATGGCATGAAATTAGCTACGATGGCAAAATACAATAGTGACCGTGAAAATTGATAAAAGGACTTGATGGGGTAGTCAAGTGGTCGAAAAGATGGTAGATGCATTTCAATGTGGACAAGCGTAAGATAATGCACGTAGCTCATGATAATCCCAGAATAGATTACATACAATATGTTTGGTAAAATACTAAACGGTTTCTCTAATATAAATTATGGCGCAATAGTTGAGTTAGGTAACCGAACGACAACTAGAAATAATGGTTTCAAGCCAGTGAACAAAAGATTGATTTAACAGTCCGTAAGCCCCAAATTTCTTTTCTTATAAAATAACAAAAAACACGGAACAGTTTGCCAAGCCATCTAGTTGAAAACACTTCAGTAAATATGTTCAAGAATAGAATAGATAAATATTACTTTAAAATAGAACTTTAAAAAGGTGTTAAACTAATTCTGTTTACATATCCTCACTTTCTTTAACCAAATCTTTCCCCTTTGGCTTTCACTTCTTCCTTTCCCTTAAACTAACCTCGAGTGGATCTTAGAGATTTTGCTAGTCTGTAATTCTGTTGTGTAATTGTTTCTAATTCCATTTTGCCCAACCCAAAGTTTTGTATAGCTACTCAAGCAGTCCTGTGAGAAGATTCGAGGAGACGGAATCCACGTGTCTCACTTCTTTGTTTATCTATATTTATTACTTACCGAGTACAGAAGAAATGACGATGTTGCATGACTATATGTAAAATAGTTTGCCGATGGTCATTTTTTTATTGTTTCTGTAGTCATCTTAAGACTAAAGCTGTTTCATATTCTACGATCTTCATGTAGAGAGGCATTTTTTATTCATTTGTTCTCTGTAATAAGTGTTGAACAGCCTGTAGATGATCATAAGTAGGTACTACTGTTACTCCTGAAGCCTGCTCTTCCAGTGGCTAATTGCAGCTCCGTATTTGTTTCATTTGGTTGATTATCAATTTTATAAATAATTTATAGGCCACTGATAAATGAGTGATTGGCCTGTAGTTCCTTATGCCTTCTTTGCGCCTTTTTTTTAAAGTGCAATGGAAGCGTTGGTCAATGGCATTAAAATCTTACTTTCTATTAAAATATTTTCTAAACAAACTAACTATTAGGTCAGTTTGACGTTTCACTCGCAGCCTTTGTAAATTCGATTGTCACCCCAACCACCCAAGGTACTTTGTCATTTTTCATGCTCTTAGGTGCATGCAATATTTCCTCTCTTTAATTGTATGACTTTCTCTTTATTTATGGACACGTTGTCGTTTGATGTATGTTTATATTTAGTTCCTGATCAAAAATTTCTGCTCTTTCAAAGATCTGATCGCTATTTATTTTGTTTCCTTAAGGATCATTTTTCATGTTCTTAACTGCGTGAAATATTTCCTCACTCTTTACTCTTGTGGCTTCCGTACCGATGATTTAATGTTATTCGTTGTCTGCTAAATGTTAGGTATTGGTTCATCTGTTTTAATAATTTGTTGTTCAGTATTTTTTTCTATATTTGTATTATATGTTCTATGTTGTATATTAAACCTATTTAGTTTAGTGTTTTCGATCATTTTTTTCTTATTGTTTCATCTTACTTTGATTTTGCCATTTGTCTAAAAGTCTCTTCGTAGCCTCAGTTATTTTTCGTGTTTGTTGACCTTATATCATTCATATTTGCAGGTTTCACATTTATATTATAATCTTATATGTTATAATGCAGTTTTTTATTCAATATTCTCCCATTTGAGCATTAAATTTAATAAACTTGTTTGTTAGTGCAATTTGGGAGGTATTTATCATTTTAGTCCCGCAATTAGGTCTATTTAGATCTATTTTGGACTTGGTCCTGTATAATCTGTAGTTAATAGAACTGATAACCATTATATCCTGAATGATTATTTTTTTCCTTTTGAATAGTATGTAATCGATGTAAAAAAAATAATTTAATCTAATCATTGTCGTTCTTCATTATAAAGGAGTTTATAATGTATAAAATTTGCATCTTCTGCATATTTTACCTGTGGTCTCACGTTCAATCTTACTGCAGAATTTCTACCCTTCGTTAATCGCGTCTCTGTACTCCAATTTTTTCATTGAAGTTACATTAAACCATCTTGAAGAGGTGGGGTTTTTTTGTGCGTGTGTATACTCGAACCCTTCATTTGTGCGAAATATTTTAGGTGCGAAGGCTGAGTGCGTAACCTTATTCAAAAATCAACTTTTTCGTATTTTTAAAAGCTTCTTCCCCGTTTGGGGCGTGGCGATTTGCCTTCCTGGCCGCCGTGCTGACGGGAATCAGCGCCCCGTCCGGCCTCAGCTTAGCCTCTTCTTCTTTCAGACAGCCTGTGTTTCTCCCCCTACTTCCTCACTTCACCTACAAACTTTCCCACAACTTTCTCTGTTCGGCCTCTATTTTTGCAGGGTAGATGCTGACATTCCCACACAGATATCACGGATCGGGGCTGAGGGGGCAGGGGACAAAGTTCTCTAACCCATGAGCTCCTGTTTGGGATAGTGGGTTTTTAACAACCTGCTTAATCTCCACCCATACCTTCCTCACATCCCCTTTACTTCTCACTTCATACTGTATCCTTTTTTACGCTGTGCCTAAGGTGAAGCCACCATGCCGAAGGGCTGCCAGGTCACCAAGCGGGAGGGGTGGCCTAAAATGGCGGCACCTGGCTCTGCCAGCCCCGTACCCACTGCGGGTCACTGCGAGGGGTGATTAGCGTTTTCTTCCCGCAGAAAGAATAGGGTTGCCATGCCCGATGCTAAAAAAAACCCTCACCATCGACGGAGCCGCCTTCGGGCAGCTCCACTGTAAAAATGGAGGTAGTAAACCCCCGACCCCTGTGCTTTCACAGGGAAACCTCCAAAATTCTTTGATCGGAGAGGAGGCTTACTCCTCTCCTTTCCCTATGTGTGTAGGGGACTCCCCCTCACTCCATTGTCTGGAGGTGCCCTCGGGTGCCTTCCTCTTTCGAGCGGCAGTCCCCCCTTTATTTTCCAAGGGGACTGTCAAGAAAGTCAGCAGGCAGCCCATAATCGACCGCTCCCCATTGAAGCGGCTTGGTAGGGCAAACCCCCTTAGGGAGAAGAGGGAAGACAGGGTCCATCGGTCAAGCCCTGTGCCTCCGCATACTCGACTCGTGACACCGCTGCCAATGGGACTTGTGATGTCTTGGGGCGGGATGGGGGGGGAATGGAGCCACCCCCCCGGAGATAGACATGGTCCTTAAGACAACCCAGCCTCAGACACTAGGGCCTTCCATGGGGGTTAATCCGGGCTTGGCACCAAGCACCGAACTCGGGTCCGCCCCTAAACAAGGTCCTCATCAAACGGCTCGGGTCTACAAGGCAGTACAAGCAGGGGAGGGATATTCTCCTCCGGTAGGTGCCCATGCCACCCCCAGGACCTTCTGCATCTATGAAAAGGACCTTGCTGAGGCCGGTCCATCTGGCCTGGGGGTTCCTGCCGTCGGAGGGGACAAGCGGATTCATTCCTGTCCTCCTCTCCTAAAAAGAAGACGAAAAAGACTCGGGGCTCCTCTCCATCCGCGGGAGCTGCGGGGACGGATGGGTCTGCTGCTTCGGTAAGTGACCAAGCCAAGATCGGTACGTCCGTCCCCGCTTCCCCCCCCCCCCGTCCCCCGGGTGCGGAGTCTCTGACAAAGACCAAAAGTACAAGTACAACGATAAGTGCACAGAGCGGAGCCTCGATTACGTCAGGGCCCCTCATTCAGAGATTACCTGCTGTTTTCGAGCCCGCTGGCTTCAAACACTTCCTCGTTATTCGCTCCACTGATGGCAGCATGTTGGATTGGTAGAACCGAAGGTGACCAGTTTCTCGGACGGAAGCATTTTGTCGAACCCGAACCCTCCGAGGCGGCCATGATTAGTGCCTTTCAGACAATTGTAGTCGCCAGATAGTCCCTTAAATAATAATAAAAAAAAATTCAGACAATTGATGGCACGCCATTGAGTGTGACGCCGCCCTATACCATGAACTTCGTGAAAGAAGTAGTTTATGCGAGGTAGCTCGTGGACTACTCCATAGACGACATCACCTTAGAGCAAGTTGACCATGCAGCGTTCAATGTCGAACGTGTGATGAGAAAACAGGGAGGGGCCTTGAGACCCACACCTACACTCTTCGTCACGTTCGACTGTGACAAGCTTCCTGAGTCGGTGCGTTCCGGTTGGTATCTCTACCACGTGAAGGCACTCGTGCCACTTCCATGGAGGTGCTATTACTGTCACTGCTTCGGCTATTACTAATCGCTCTTGTCGACGTGCAAAGTCTGTGTAAGTTTCTCTAAGTCCGCACACGATAAGTCCATATCGTGTGCGGCCAAGTGTGTCAATTGTGTAGAGCCGCACCCCGCTTCTTTGAAGCAATATGTTGCCTATCTCCTTGAGAAAGAAATCCTGGCCGTTCAGGCCCAGGATCGACTCGCATTCCAGAGGCTAAGGACTTGGTCCTGGCGCGCCCGGCGCTGCCTGGAACGTCATAAGCCTCAATGTTGAAAAAGACACCCTCTGCTCCTGGCCCCTCCAGGCCTACGAGTACGGTCGTTTCCGAACCTATTCGGAACCATTCTGCGGTTTCTATCCACCCCGGGCGCTCCCCTGGTAAAGCTGGAGGCACAAAGGGTCCACACCCAGCCCCGGCTAAAACCAGGGTTTGCCCCCCCCCCTTCCAGAACCCAGCGTGACAGTTTCCCGCAAAGCGAAACGGCCACCCAGCCCATGCCTAGTGGTGGTCTGGGTGGCTCAGAGACTGTGAATCCTCGAAAAGTGGGCCTCCAGCCTCCAAAGCCGCCCCGCCCGCCTAAGGTTTCGAGGCGGAGGAATGAAAAGACTCGCACGGCGAGTCCAACCGCCCACAATAAATCATCGAAGGCGACAGCGCCTTCAGCGCATTGTCCGGCCAACAGCGCCCGGAGTTGTGCCTCCGGGAAGTGTAAGGCCATTCCCGTGAGTGTCTTCGAAGATGGCCCCGCATCTCATCCTAGCAAGTCCTGGAGGACTTAGCTCTGAGGAGATACATTCCACCGTACATTCCACCGGCATGCGACATCGACGCGGTTGCCGAGGCCCTTTCTCTTGCTCGGAGATCTAAACGGTAGACAACCCCATCCGTGGAGACTACTCTATTAATCCCCGGGGTCAAGTCCTTGCCGACCTGATCGACGAGCTTGAGATAGGTGTCCTAAATATGGATGAGTTTAGGCATGACTGCCCGAGAGCCGCTTCATTTTCCTGCATCGATCTATCTTTGTGCTCTCCAGATGCACAGCCTGATTTTGATGGGGGGGGGGGAACGATGACCTCCATGGTACTGATCACTTTACCATTCAAATATCATTTTCTGAGCTGCTGCCGCCCAAGAGCACGCCCCGGTGGTGCTTGGCGCGGGCGCGGTGGTCTGCAATTCAGGAAATGACTGAATTCTCTATCTCAGTTGAGGAGCTTAGGTCGGTAGATGAGGCCGTTTACTTCTTCTCCGGCAACCTCATCGCCGCGGGCCTAACTACTATTCCTAGAAGGTCTAGCCGTTTTGCACGCCGACCACTCCCGTGGTGCTCAGCCGAGTGTGAGACGGCCCTCAAGCACAAGCGTTATGCCTACATGCGCTATCACTGTCGTTGAATTTCGTCTGACTAGGGCTAGGTTCCGGTATATTTCTAAGCACGCCCGCCGCTCTTCTTGGCTGGCATACGTTTCTTTACTTAACGGGAAGACCCCTCTAGCAGAGGTATGGAGGCGAGTCAAAAGGATTCGGGCAAGTTCTCGCAGGACCCCCCTCCCGTTCTCCAGGAGAATGGAACCGCAATCTCGGACCCCGCGTCCGTGGCGGAATCCTTCGCGGCCGCTTTTTCCGCATTCTCTAGCTGGGATGCTGCTCTGCCAGCATTCAATGCACGTCGTGATGTCGCGGAAGGCCGCCGGCTTGACTTGACCTCGAGAGGCGGAGAATCCTTCAAAGACAGGTTTACTCTGAGCGAGTTGTGCTCCGCTCTCGCTTCGTGCGCGGACACCGCCCATGGTCAGGACGATGTCCCGTACGCCATGCTTCGACACCTGGGTGAGTGAGGCATTGCTTTCTCTTAGATCTGCTCCGCAGGATCTGGGTGGAGGGTCTCCTCCCGGATTCCTGGCGAATCGCTACTGTGCTCGCCTTTCGCAAACCGGAGAGAGATCACTACTCGGGCCAGTTTCCCCCCCAATCTCTCTAACCTCTTGCGTGTGCAAGTTGATAGAGAAATTAGTAAATGTTAGATTAGCCTTTTTTTCTGGACAGCGGAGGCCATCTGTCTTCTGTACAGTGCGGCTTCCGCGATGTTTTTCGATCTGGAGAAGGCCTATGATACTGTATGGTGATTGGGTATCATGGAGACTCTCCACACGATGGGGGCGAGGGGACGCCTCCCAATTATTATATCTGAATTTTTGCGAGATCGTCGATTCCCCTTACGGGTGGGGGATCCCTCTCCGGCCTAATGGAGCATGTAGAGGGTGTCCCGTAGGGAAGTGTCAGTGTTACACTCTTTGCCCTGAGCATCAACGGCATCACCTCGGTGCTGCCGGAAGATGTTCTCGCTACACTCTACGTGGAAGACCTTTCGATGTCTTTTGGCGCGGCCCAGATGCCAACTCTGGAGCGTCGACTCCAACGGGTATTGAACCGCATCTCTCGCTATGCCGAAGCGCGCGAGTTTCGGTTTTCATTGGCCAAGACTAAGGTTGTGCACTTCTGCCGCCATCCACGGCTCCACCCTGACCCAGACTTGTTTCTCCCTGGGGTATGCCTAGAAGTGGTTGAATCGCACCGTTTCCTTGGTCTTGTATTTGACACACCTCACCTGGGAGGCTCATATTCGCAGCCTTAGGATCTCTTGTACCCGCACATGGATATTCTTCGTGCTCTGATTTTCAGCTTTTGGGGCGCTGATAGGGCTACTGCCTTACTTATTTATCGATCCTTTGTTCGTCCGAAGCTCGACTACGGATGCGAGTTTTATGCATTCGCAGCTGAGCGTGTATTGCAGGAGGTGGACTCGATCCACCACACCGGCCTTCGCCTGGCGACCTGTGCCTTCCGCAATTCCCCCATTGAGAGCCTTCTTGTCGATGTTGTGGAGATGCCACTCGCTCTAAACCGTGAACAGTACATTATTCGCCTGTACGCGCGAGCCCGGCGCCTCCCTCAATCGCCAATAGCTCTCACTGCATCCGCAGCTGATTTCGACGGTACCTATGCCGCCGAGAGACGCCAGTCATACCCTAAGTTCTAAGCCGCTTAGGGCTAGGAAACTCCTTCGAGAGCTAGGTATAACTATCGTGCCGGTGGCGCCCCTGGATCTGCCCAGGACGCCATCCTGGATGGTACCACATTTGGCTATTTGTCGCCACGCCTCTGCTTCCAAAGCTTGTACAGCGCCGGGAGTATTGCGTTCGACCTTTTTGGAGCACAGCTCGTCTCACGCTGGAACCGTGCCAGTGTATTCGGATGGCTCCAAGTCCAAAGAGGGGGTCGCTTCCATGCCGTATCACCTTTGTTTGAAGTCAACGGGGCTTTGCCAGGCGCTGCGTCTGTCTTCATGGCCGAACTGGTGGCAATACACCACTCGGTACGGGATATTACGCGACGTGCCTGGTTCAGAGATCGGATAGTGATCTATAGCGGCTCACAAAGCGCCCATTTTACGGGGCATTAGAATCTCCCCATCCGTTGTTTAGCGCTATCCGTGACGCCACGGGCTTAGCAAGCCGGGCATTTGTCGAGATTATCTTCTGCTGGGTTCCTAGACATGTAGGAATGTCGGGGAATGAGCGCGTTCCAATGAGGGCGCCAAAGAGTCCGCGAAGGCTCGGCGACCGGACCAGCGTTTCGCTCTTCCTTACACTGACTACATGGCAGGAATACGGGCTGCTCTCCGGGTTGCTTGGCAAAGAAGATGGGAGACTGTCGTAGGGAACTTAAAGTTGCGTGCCATTGCGCCGCGACTGTTCCCATGGACCTACCCCCCAATGCCGCGAAGGCTTCAGGTTGCTTTCTGTCGTCTCTGAATTGGACACACTCACGGGACGCACCACCATTTGATGGAGTGCTCGCCAGTGCCCTACTGTGAAGACTGCGTTGTCCCCCAGACTGTTCGTCACATTCTTGTTGAATGTCCCAGTCTGGGTGATCTTCGCGTACGTTACCTGTCCCGGTACCAGGATTGTTGGGGTCACTACCGCCTGTCCCTTGTACTCGGGACGAGTTCGTGCACATTGACTGGTGGACTTACCGAATTTGGGGGAGGAGGAGGCCGGCCTTCTCTCCTTTATTTAACTAGTTGTTGTTTTTTTCTGTTTTTTGTTATTTTTGTATGTCGCATGTTTCTGCGCCGAGGGAAGGCGGTTTCCCCCGAGCAGTTTGGGAGAAGCTCTTTGGGAAATTGAAGGGTCCAACTAATTAATCCCTGGTATGAGACTCACGGAACTGCCCAAGGAAGGAAAACCCAAAGGTGCTGCCTATCAAAACCAAATGGCTGAAGGAAAAGAAGAAAAATAGCGAAGAAATACTCTAATATATTCTAACAGCAGAAAGGCTTCCCAGAGCCGACTACAGGGAAATAGCTGAACGGACAGTCATTGTTCTTGGAAGAACGCCTCCTAGAACTATTCACTGGAATCGAACAGGCGCCATTCATCAGGCCAGATGAATGGCCAGAAAACTGCTAATGCTAATGATTGCAGATCAATTTGAGTACGTCGAAGACACTGTATCAAAGTTGGAAAGAGTCAACACCTACCTTGCGCTGTTCAACACTCCTATATGGATGATGTCAATGTCTGCTGCAGATGCTTCCCTGAATGATCTAAGTCTAATCAAAGACATATTGAATTACAAGAAAACTGACCAAGAGTTTGCTGATACAGTACTTATAATGATGTAAAACCACAAATGGTACCTGCCGCTTTAACTGGTGTAATTTGCTTTATTCAACACTAGATTGAGTGACACATTGAAACACGACATTGCAGCCCAGTTACATGTCACTGAGAAGTCAGGCAACTTCAGAACATGAAAGCCTCTATTCTAGCGCCACAGCAAAGACCACCCTGGTTGTCCTCATTGACCTATAATCACATTTCCCCTGGACACACTGAACGTTGGATCCAAGTGATTTCTGGAACCTGTAACGTCTTGGCCACAGAATGAAGAATATAGAAAAGCGTCGGACTATGTTAAGAATCTCAAAGCGGTTGATGATATTGCTGAACGTGGTGTCAAGAATCAAGATTGCAAATGTCATAACAACAGATGCCAAGCAAAGAGAATATCTCCTCAAGATGTTGAGTTCAACAGATGCCTGTAGAAAGCTTCAAGGAAAAAGAACTCTTAACAACCCAGTGTATAAATGTCATTATGAAATTAATCATCATGTAAGTCTTTAATTTATCAATCGTTTAGACTCGTGACAAAATATTAATCTCTAATTTGTCTAATTTGTGTGAGAAAATGAATTTTGTGATATTTCTGAAAACTTTCTATGTACCAGTGTTTCATTTCTTGTTCCAAAACTATCATAATTGTGTAAGTTAAAAAGAGGATTAAAAACTCTTTAATTGCCCTATCTTGTTTAGATAAAATGTTATTCTGCAAAACATGATTCAACGGAAGCTGGGAACCACTAATAAAAGCTGAAGGGTATCCAACCAGGAAAGTTTCAGTGATAGATCTGGTAGATGGCCCAGTTACGACCTGCCCTTGGACAGTACGTGGAAGGTCTGAGATATCAATTGTGCGGCCACAAGGCTCCGTCAGCTCCTTGTAATGGTTTTCTAGATTCTGATTGAGTTTGAAATTTCCTGAAAAATTATAGATAATAATAACAATTATTATTGTCATTAATTTTTATTTATTTATTAATTTTATGCTTTTACATTTGATACCTATCTTGTTTTGATCAAAAATTATAGTTCAAATCACGATTCAAGGGATGCCGGACTGGTGCTTTTGGCCGATTTCAAGGCAGATAATTTAAAGCTGCATGTGGCAATGATTCTCAATATCCTCGGTCGAAATAGTTGTGAATTCCAACTTTTTCAGGTCAAAAAGCATGTGAGAATGTATCTAATCCTATGGAATAGAATGGAACCATGGATTACTTGTCTAATCCTATGGAATAGAATGGAAACATGGATTACTTGTCTAATCCTATGGAATAGAATGGAAACATGGATTACTTGTCGGGAATAACTATTGAACATTGCAATTACTAGTCTGATTAATATATCAGATATTCGTATAATTACTGCTATGAATAGAGCTATGTCTCAGTGTATGAGAGCATGTGTCCGTTTTCAATTGTATAGTTCCTTCGCCTCTCTCTCTCTTACTTCGCTGGGGCAAATGATGCTAAATTCTGTCCTCTCGAAGTGCTTCTAGTTTGTGGAGTTTAATGCCTTTGGATAGTGTCCGAATATTGTAGGTGTTCGCAATCTCTTATATTACCCTCTGAAGAAAAGCTGTGCGACATACAATGTAACGGAAGAAATAATTCTATATGTATATAAAAATTATATATACTTATATTGATTATAGAAGAGAGATAAATTATATTTAAATTCTTACAATATTACAGTCGTCAACCGTCATTAACTTGTTCCGTAAACCCGGATATTTTTAACGCCCTGTGTTTTTGAGCTTACCTGCCCGCTACCCTTGGCAAGGGCGAGTTTACCTGCGCGGAATGTGGTTTGTGGTATTCGTAAATATAATAGTCTAGGGAGCTCACCGCATGGGCCAATTTCGACCTACTGAATGATTCGGTTCGCGGTTCAAAGAAAGTGGACAATAATTATATAAGAGATGCATCTGGTATGTATTTTTTGTGCTAAGAAGGATATATATATATATATATATATATATATATATATATATATATATATATATATATATATATATATATATATATATATATATATATATATATATATATATATATAATATTGATAAGGGCTTCTCCTATTGAACTGTAATTTAGTTTGCAGGATGATTGTACAACGTTTCGGGTGAATGTTTCACCCATCTTCTGGTACTGGAAATATTTACTAAAATTCCTGAAAGACTAATATTATACGTTAATAATTAAACTTTAAAAAAAAATGAAAATATATTTGGGGTTATAGTAGATAGGTCGGACTTTTAATATGGGCGGGGGTGGAGAATGTAGAGTTGTACAGGTTACTGAAATGTTGTTTCAAAGTTAGATAATTCAATGGATAATGAAATTTAACAATAATAAATGTAGATAACACTGGAAAACATTTTAGGGAAAAAACACTAACCTTTTGCGAGCAGTTGTTGAACGAAGACGCGCGGAAAGCGAGAGAGGTGTAAGAAGAAAGAAAAAATTAGGGAGTTGGTTTATTTAAGAGAAAAAGTAGCGGGTGAGAAGAGGAGTCAGAATTTAAGGTGGGAGAATTTTTTTTTTTAAACATTGATTCTTGAATACGTAAGGATAATGGGTCTGTGATGGTCTTTAGGATTTTGAAATCTTCAACCGATACATTAATTTTACATTGGATAGAATGTAGCCGAACAGGTGAAAACTCTTTCTTTGTTAGAACATTTCCGGTCTTGTGGCTAATTCCCATATGAAAACCGAATCTCGCCTTTAGCGAGCGCACAGTGCTTCCTAATTTAATTCCCCAAATTGCATCCGGGCCAAGGGAATTTGTAAATGACGGAGCGCTTGGCTTCTGGCGGGAGTCTCTCTTTACAATTAAAATAATGGTCCAATGGGATGATTATTTTTCAAAATGATCTTAAATTCGGTTTGATAAATGAATTTATTTAATATTGTTATTTCTTTACAGAATATTTGGTTAAAGAAACCCATATTCTGGATACCTATATAACGGGTGTCTTTGCATACAGTAGGAAGTTTTAATTTAGGATGTTAGAGGTTTAAAAAAAAAATTGACGTAATCTTCTGTACCAGCGACACGGGAAAGCCGTTTCCTTTGAAATAATTAGACAAAAATTCAACATCATTGTGCAAATCAGCCGTAGGTTGAGCAAAAGTTGTAGGCACGGAATATTAGTGTTTTTATTACACTGATTTTGAACGAAAAGTCGCAGAAGCTCTAGTAAGTTTAGAACTTGACCACTGAAGGTTGAGTTTTGGAAAAGTTTGGTTTTGAATCCGTTGAGAGAATAGGGAGTGTTTATATCCAGAAAGTGGAGAGTTGTTAGGAAACATGAAGCTAGGGAGGCTTCTCCTGTTCTTTGTGAGAATAGGGTTGCCTCTGTTGAGGTGGTTAGCCAGGGGGAGAATAGGTGTGTGAGTCAGAGGGACACAGAACCTATTAGCTTGACTAATAGATTCAGTGCCCTAAGAGAGGAAGTAACTGGAAGTGATATGACTGATGGGGGTGGGGGTGGAGTTCGAGTGACTGGTAGTTTGAATGAGAATAGGAGTGGGGATGGAGTTAGGTCTGTGGGTGTTAGGAATAGGAGTCTGACTGAAGTGCTTGTGATGGGTGATTCGCGAGTTAGATATTTAGATAGGAAGTTGAATGCAAGTAGATTGAATGGTTTGAGGGTGTGTTTGCCGGGTGCTGGAGTGAGAGATCTGTCTGATAGGTATGAGGAACTGGTGTCTGGCTGTGCAAGGGATGCGGTTGTGATTACACATGTAGGAGTGAATGATGTGAAGAAAGTGGGTGCATGTGAGTTACGTGAGAGGTACAAGAGGTTGATTGAAAAGGTGAAAGAAAGTAGAATGAAAGGTGTTGTGACAGGTGTGCTTCCAAGAATGGATGTTGGGGTAGAATGGATGTCTCGTGCAATTGGTCTGAATGATTATGTGAGGAGGATGTGTGAGATGGAAGGTGTCATGTTTGTGGATGTGTGGGATAGGTTTGTTGGAATGAAAGAAATGTATGCGATGGATGGACTGCATTTGAGTAGGAGGGGGGTAGATGTGTTGTGGGAGGAGTATGATCGTGTTATTAGGTCTTTGCGGGCGGGAAACTAGATACTAATAGTGGTCAGGGAATTATGAGAGGACATTATAGTACTGAAAGTAGAATGGACTTGGCACATAACAGAAATAGGTTCCAAGGCGATAGAGGTGAGGTCATTCAAGTTTCAAGAGGTGCTTCAGGGATAGGGGGGTTAAATTGTTTCTATACAAATGCTCGTAGTCTTAGAAACAAGAAGGATGAGCTATTTAGTTATATTAGCAATGAGGATATAGATATATTATGCGTTACTGAATCATGGGTTAATGAAATAGAATTTAGTGACACTATAAGTGAATTTGATTTTCAGGGCTATAATATGTACATTAGTCAAAGGACAGGTAGGATTGGTGGAGGAATAATTATCTATATAAAAAACAACATTGTTTCAAGTTTAAATACTTCAATAAAGCAGGATGGAGTTGAGTCACTTTGGATAGATATTAGGTTCATTAAAAATAGAATGGTGCATTTGGGAGCTTTTTACAGGCCACCTGGGCAGACTGATGATATAGATGAACTAATGATAAGGGAAATAAGTAAGGGATGTGAAACAGATGCAGTTATTATTGGGGACTTCAACTTAAACTCTGTGGACTGGGAAAATATGATAGGTAGGGATAGAACAAGTGGCAGGTTCATAGAATGCTTTGAGGATAATTTTTTGAATCAATTTGTTAATGAGCCAACGAGGGGGGACAATATATTAGATTTAGTACTTTCTAACAGTGATCATTTAGTTCAAGAATTGACTGTTGGGGAAGCATTGGGAAATAGTGACCATCAGATAGTTCGTTTTAACTTGGGAATTGAGAAGGGTAAAATAACTGAGAATGCTGAAAAAGTTCCAAATTTTCATAAGGGAGATTATGTAAAACTTCGAAGCTTGCTAAATTTGGTAGACTGGGATATAGAATTCAGAGGTAAAAATGCTTCTGGGATGTGGGATACTTTCAAGCATATAATAAATGTAGTCCAAGAACAATGTATCCCAATGAAGGCCATTAGGAACAAAAGTAGGAAACCATTATGGTGGAATCAGGAGATAGCTAGAAAAATTTCAGAGAAGAAAAGGGCATATAAAAAATTACAGGTAGAAAATAATATTCAAAATTTAAGTGATTATAGAATGGCTAGGAATGAGTTAAATAAGATTATAAAGAAGAACAAAAGGGTGTCAGAAATTAAATTAGCTCAGGATAGCAACAAAGATCCTAGAAAGTTCTTTAGTTACTATAAAACTAATAACAAGTGTGGCAGAGTTAAAATAGGACCTATCAAATATGAAGGGTTTGTGAGAGAAACTGATGAGGAAATAGTTGAGGTACTAAATGGTCATTTTGCATCAGTATTTACAAAAGAGAAACTAAATAGTCCTATGTATAGTACTCATAGGTCAGGAAAAGAGGTGTTTACTAACATTTGTGTGGATCGGAGGATGATAAAAGGACTAATAGGTGATTTAGATACTACCAAGGCCTCCGGCCCTGATAATATTCATTCTAGGATACTTAAGGAAGGGGTAGAAAGTATCTCAATAGCTCTGGACAAGTTATATACTAGGTCATTGGAATATGGAGAAATACCCGATGATTGGAAGAGAGCGAATGTAGTCCCCATTTTCAAGAAGGGTAGTAAAGAGGATCCAAATAACTTTAGACCGGTTAGCCTAACTCCTGTAGTCTGTAAAATTCTTGAGAAAATAGTTAAAAAAGGGATTTGCCAACATCTAGAGAGGGAGGGGTTAATCAGCGATGCTCAGCATGGGTTTAGATCAGGTAGATCATGTTTCACTAATTTACTAGACTTTCTGGAGTTTGTAACAGATCAAGTAGATAAGGGAGAGAATGTAGATATAATTTACTTAGATTTTAGTAAAGCATTTGATAAGGTACCACACAGGAGACTAGTTCATAAATTAAAAATGATTGGGATATGTGGGGGTGTTCCAAATTGGATAGCTGAGTGGCTGAAAGACAGGAAGCAAAGGGTAGTGCTAAATGGTGTAAAGTCAGAGTGGAGGGATGTTATCAGTGGGGTTCCTCAGGGATCAGTTCTCGGTCCATTATTATTTGTCATCTATATAAACGATCTTGGGGAGGCAGTTAATAATAAAGGGTCAATTTTTGCGGATGATACCAAATTAGCAGCTGTAGTTAAAGATATTGATGATAATTTTAAAGTGCAGGGGGACTTAAATAAATTGTTATCCTGGGCACATAAGTGGCAAATGACTTTCAACCTTGATAAGTGCAAAGTTATTAACATGGGAAAAGATAATAGAGAATTTAACTATGAAATGGATGGGCATTGGCTGAGCTCAGTAGAGGATGAGAAAGATCTAGGAGTAGTAATAGATAAGTCATTAAGGTTTTCTGAGCAGTGTATTGAAGCAAGAAATAGGGCAAATAGAGTGCTGGGTTTTATTAAGAGAAATGTCAGTTACAAAAGTAAGGAGGTTATTCTTAAACTCTATAACTCTTATGTTAGGCCACATCTAGAGTACTGTATACAGGCATGGTCCCCACATTTTAGACACGATATTAACCTTCTTGAGTCAGTGCAACGGAGGGCAACAAAGATTATTCCTTCCCTGAGGCACCTTGAATATGAAGATAGACTGAGGGTATTAAATATGTTCTCGTTCGAAAGGAGGTGTGTGAGAGGGGATATGATTGAGCTCTTTAAAATTTTTTCCGGGATAGATAAATTGGATGTTAGCAAGTTTTTTGAGTTAGATGATGGAAATCGGACTAGAGGTCACCACTTGAAAATTAAAAAGCAAGGGTGTAGGTTGGATTTAAGAAAGTATTTTTTCACCAATAGAGTGGTAGACTTCTGGAACAAATTGCCGCAGAGGGTAGTAGGTAGTCCAAATCTAAATGTATTTAAGAGTAGGTTGGATGAGTTTATGGGAAGGGAAGGTTGTGATGGTTCCTAAGTTTTGTATATATTAATATTGTTTGTATATATCTATAGCTGCATGATTTAGTTCTTGACAAGCCTTGATTGGTGATACCCTTGTTTCTCGATGCAATCCTCTGGATGTAGTTTTCCTGGGAGTTTGGGTGCCTTGAAAAAGAGGCCGCTTGACTCGGATGACCTATGATGAGCCCTTGTGGCTTTTGTCATCCGTTATATTATATTGTGGGGGACTTTGATTTTGTCTTCCCCTGGCGATGGTGCTTTTTGAGGGTGGGTTTTGACGGATGCAGATGACCTTTGATAGGCCCTTGTGGCTTTTGTCATCCGTGTAATTATGTTATGTTATGTTAAAGGATAGGGAACCATTGAGCTCTTCTTCACAGGTAAAATGGATATTGGGATGTATACGGATCGCGAGTTGTAGGAATTTGTCACATGAGTCTTCGGAATTGAACAGGAGGTAGGTATCGTCAACAAAGTGGCGGCAGAGAATAGGTCCGATATTTCCCAAATCTCGATTGAATAATTGATCTTCGAACCAGGTCATAAAGATGTCGGCGAAGACAGGGCCCCTGTCTTTTATAGCGGATTAAGGTATTATTATTATTACCCTTATCTAACCGCATTGACTAGAAGGTTATTGTTCATTTATCCCCCCCTTCTATATATATATATATATATATATATATATATATATATATATATATATATATATATATATATATATATATATATATATATATATATATATATATATATTATATATATATATATATATATATATATATATATATATATATATATATATATATATATATATATATATATATATATATATATATATATATATATATATATATATATATATATATATATATATATATATATATATATATATATATATATATATATATATATATATAATTTCACCCGGAATGAGAGTACATAGAATGCGAAGAAATTCATCTTCATTTATTAAGGATAAACAACGTTTCGAGCTGTCCGCTCATCTTCGGGTTCTATGATATAAAGGAATACATAATTTACAATGAATTATAATGTTAAAAAAATTGTCTATAAATTAGAATATTAAGAGTTTTGACAAATATCTACAAAAAGAGACTTTTTTCCTATAATGCAAAACCTAAGAAAATACATAATTTATAATGAGTTAAGATATTACAAATCCTAGAGGAATACAAGGGAGAACCATCAAAACACTCACCATCGTTGGTCTGACTCCAGAGAGAAGTGGGGAGGGGCGATTGAAGTGGACATAGGTAAGATTTTATTGGTAGTAGAGTTATGTCATAAGTAGGGGGGCAGCAGACGAGTCACAATTAAGACTAGGGGCACGGGATTTAATATAAAGGGACTCTAGTATTCTTAAGTTTTGCTCATTGTTATCTTGATCTATTATTGTAAAATTATCTAAAGTTATATCTGCGTTGCATTTGATTGTATGTGCTCTGATAGGGGATAGTTCTTTACGATTAAGTGTTTTTTCAGTACGGGCGCTAATGCCCATGTGTGAGGAGAACCTTGCTCTCAGGGAGCGAATCGTGCTGCCTATGTATCTTCCTTGGAGCCACTGAGGACAACTGAATTCGTAAACAACACGACTGCGCATCCCTAGAATAGGTTTGTCCTTTTGACTGAACCAACTACCAATATTGAGTTTGTTAACAAATACTAATTTGAAATTTGTTTGGTAAAAAAAACGTTTAAATAATTTAGAAAACTTTCTTCTGAGTTCTCTATTAAGGGGACCCATTTCGGGAAGAATAAAATATTTTGAGTTTGCAATCAAATGCAACGCAGATAAAACTTTAGATAATTTTACAATAATAGATCAAGATAACAATGAACAAAGCTTAGGAATACTAGAATCCCTTTATATTAAATCCTGTGCACCTAGTCTTAATTGTGACTCGTCCGCTGCTTCCCTACTTATGACATAACTCTACTACCAATACAATCTTACCTATGTCCACTTCAATCCCCCTCTCCACTTCTCTCTGGAGTCAGACCAACGATGGTAAGTGTTTTGATGGTTCTTCCTTGTATTCCTCTAGGATTTGTAATATCTTAACTCATTATGAATTATGTCTTTTCTTAGGTTTTGCATTATAGGAAAAAAGTCTCTCTTTTTGTAGATATTTGTCAACACTTAATATTCTAATTTCTAGATAAATATTTTAATATTATAATTCATTGTAAATTATGTATTCCTTTCTATCATAGAACCAGAAGATGAGCGGACAGCTCGAAACGTTGTTTATCCCCAATAAATGAAGATAAATTTCTCCGCATTCTATGTACTCTCATTCCGGGTGAAATTTTATATATATATATAAAGGACGAAGATCCGCGAAATTCACTTTCAGCGTTTTCTGTTGAAGTTAAACGTTAACTTAAACAAAAGGCTTATTGAAATTTCTCTTTTTAGAGAAATGGATGGTTGCCTAGTCGTATATGTAACGCTCCTGAAGAGGGTTAGGACCAGGAGACTTTTCTAGCGGATTAAGAAATTCTTATTATTTCCCTTACCTAACCCCATATATATATATATATATATATATATATATATATATATATATATATATATATATATACTAGCAGACATACCCGTAATTACCGGGTAAAATATGAGTTCGGAAATTAAGTAAGACTAATAACAGATGACCATTGTTTGAAATTCTTATATTGTGACACAAAAGTATCTTTACTTGCTGATTATTATTATTATTTATAGGTTGAAGACAGATTCAAGAGAGGTGCGGACTCTCCATTACATATAATATACTTATAATTAGTAAATGTTTCACCGCTCGTGCTCGGCAGTTTCCACTCACGCGTGACGGACCGTTAGTTATGAGCGAACAACGTTGTCACCACAGAAACAGATCGTGCGTCTTATTATAACTCTATATTTTAATAATTAAAAAAAAATCTCTTTATTTGGATGTCCTTTTGTAGGGGGGGGGAGTGAGGAAGATGGGTGAGATATTAGGGGGGGAAGGGAGGAGAGAATTATTTTTCTTGTTTTGGATATCCTTTTAAGGGGAAGAGGCGAGAGAGGGGGAGAGGGGGAGGGGAGAAAGGAGAGGAGAACGGAAGGGGGTGAATGGAGGAGGGAAAGAGAGGAGTAGAGTTAGAACATGATATTTTGATTTTTATAAATCGGCAGACACACACACACATACACACACAGACATATTTCATTTTTATTATATAGATATGTGTGTGTGTGTGTGTGTACAAAGAAACCCACTGAAGATGATATGGAAAATTATATATCAAAATTAGTCCTGTTTTAATAAATTTTATGCTAAACAGTGGTTTCTTTGTCCATTTAATTTACCCGTTTTTGAGTAATATTAATATATATATATATATATATATATATATATATATATATATATATATATATATATATATATATATATATATATATATATATATATATAAATTCTAGTTCCCAATAATTGTAATAATATTGGGGGAGTCTATTCGGTCGAATGTTCTGTTTGTCCAAGTAAATGTTTTGGACAGACAGGAAAGCAATTATCTGTCCGTATTAATCAGCATAAATACAATGTTAGGAGAGCTGTAAATAATAGTGCGCTTTTTGTGCATATGTCAGAAAATAACCACTTAATTAATTGGAATTCAGCAAAATTTATTTTTCGCTCAATTAACTCAATTAAAAGAAACCTTGTTTAATGTTCATGTTTAAGCCAATTTAATAAACTTTAACATTTGCCCTGGCCTTTTTAAAATTGATGCTGTTATGAAAAAACTCATTCTTAAAGAAATTAGTTTTGACTTATGTTCTTAATTTTTTTTCTTTTTTTTGCAATTTTCATTTTTATGGACACCCGATTTGTCAATTAATTATTGCATTGATTTTGTATTAACATTATTTTATTTCTCCTCCTCTCTCTTTGCGTCTCTCCTCTACGTATCTGCTTACTTATCGTGTCTCTCGTAATCTCTCTCCTTTAGACTATCCCTTTATCCGTTAATCGTTTTAACCCTTTTGGCTCTGTTCTTGACTCGTTCTTGCCTCTCGGTTTCACCTTGCTACCCGTTATAGCTAAATCGTAATGGGAATTTACCCATCCCTCCCCTACTTCCTCATTGGTGATTTCTTGTCTTAGAGGCGGTTCTTTATCTTCTAATAGCTTATATAATATACCCTTATTATATTATTTTCACTCGTAGTTATCCTTGAGAATGAACTGAATAAAGTTCGAAAGTACTCGGAAGCACCTTTTTAATTTTCCCTGCGGGACATTGCATTCATTGCGAACTTCACGTACTACTTTGTGAGTTATTCATATATATATATATATATATATATATATATATATATATATATATATATTATTAATTATTTTAATACTTAGTTGGGCCGCTTTTTGCTTTAATTTTACGACTATACTTCTTGGTGATATGGATTTCACTAAATTTTCACAAATTTCTAACGCCATCTTTCCCACTGGGTTTGTATATTTTCATATTCATACACCTCTGTTTTATTTGTACTGTGGGACTTTTATTGCTTTTCCAACCACTCATCACCAGTGTTCTATTTGATTTAGGCCTAGAGTTTGTTTTGGCCACTACATAAGGGAGATCCCCATTTTCTCCCATCCAATTTTTGGTGTGGTTGGATGTATGTCATGGGGCATTGTCCTGCTGAAGTATAACTTCATTTTTTGGTGTTGTGGGGTGTAATTTCTGGATAGATGGCTCTAAAACTCTGGACTGGTGGTTGTATAAGTTGTGGAGTCCATTCTTCCCTGGCATAACAAAACATTTCCCCTGGCCCTGATAAAGATCTGCATCCCCATACCATCATAGAACCAACCCCATGCTTCACAGTTGGCATCACACAGGCAGGGTGAAACTCCCCTCCAACTCTTTCTTCTCACGAATATAATGGCAGAAGTTCTGAAATTCTGAAAAATTATTACAAAACGTTTTATTTTTAAATAATTTTCTTCCAAGATATATTTAAATAGACCTACATAAATTACATGTAAAACAACAATACTCACTTTTATCTCGACAGATAATTTTAGACAATTGATCATGTGTCCAATTTGTGTGCTTTGACCCACTGAGGACCCGCGGGTGATAATAAATCTCACTAGTGTCGGTCGGTCGATCGGTCCCCGTTTTGCTTTTTGGGGGTTGTAATAACATTGTAACTATTCGGCCGAATCTAACGAAATTTGAAACCCTTGTGTTGTTTTACATTCTATTTCGAATGATATAATTGGCAAGGTCCTCTCAGAGTTAGTCTGGGAATTATTGAAAGTTTTGAAGGTCATAAATCAGAATAAGTGAGAGCACGCGATTTTTGGTCAGCAGATCTTTTTTTTCTGTTGACCTCATGTACCCAGGGCTTCTTTCTCGCCTACATCCTTTTAGGCCTTGATCTTTATGGTTGGTTGTATAGTAAGTAGTTTTGACACCATATCTTGAACATTTTATTTTTTTTAGCAATTGGCTATGGGAAGTTGGATTTGTGCTCACTGTCCTTCCTAATCCTTGGCTACGGAGAAGTTGGATTTGTGCTCACTGTCCTTCCTAATCCTTGGCTATGGAGAAGTTGGATTTGTGCTCACTGTCCTTCCTAATCCTTGGCTACGGAGAAGTTGGATTTGTGCTCACTGTCCTTCCTAATCCTTGGCTATGGAGAAATTGGATTTGTGCTCACTGTCCTTCCTAATCCTTGGCTATGGAGAAGTTGGATTTGTGCTCACTGTCCTTCCTAATCCTTGGCTACGGAGAAGTTGGATTTGTGCTCACTGTCCTTCCTAATCCTTGGCTACGGAGAAATTGGATTTGTGCTCACTGTCCTTCCTAATCCTTGGCTACGAAGAAGTTGGATTTGTGCTCACTGTCCTTCCTAATCCTTGGCTATGGAGAAATTGGATTTGTGCTCACTGTCCTTCCTAATCCTTGGCTACGGAGAAGTTGGATTTGTGCTCACTGTCCTTCCTAATCCTTGGCTACGGAGAAGTTGGATTTGTGCTCACTGTCCTTCCTAATCCTTGGCTACGGAGAAGTTGGATTTGTGCTCACTGTCCTTCCTAATCCTTGGCTATGGAGAAGTTGGATTTGTGCTCACTGTCCTTCCTAATCCTTGGCTACGGAGAAGTTGGATTTGTGTTCACTGTCCTTCCTAATCCTTGGCTATGGAGAAATTGGATTTGTGCTCACTGTCCTTCCTAATCCTTGGCTACGGAGAAGTTGGATTTGTGCTCACTGTCCTTCCTAATCCTTGGCTACGGAGAAGTTGGATTTGTGCTCACTGTCCTTCCTAATCCTTGGCTACGGAGAAGTTGGATTTGTGCTCACTGTCCTTCCTAATCCTTGGCTACGGAGAAGTTGGATTTGTGCTCACTGTCCTTCCTAATCCTTGGCTACGGAGAAGTTGGATTTGTGCTCACTGTCCTTTCTAATCCTTGGCTATGGAGAAATTGGATTTGTGCTCACTGTCCTTCCTAATCCTTGGCTATGGAGAAGTTGGATTTGTGCTCACTGTCCTTCCTAATCCTTGGCTACGGAGAAGTTGGATTTGTGCTCACTGTCCTTCCTAATCCTTGGCTATGGAGAAATTGGATTTGTGCTCACTGTCCTTCCTAATCCTTGGCTACGGAGAAGTTGGATTTGTGCTCACTGTCCTTCCTAATCCTAGGCTACGGAGAAGTTGGATTTGTGCTCACTGTCCTTCCTAATCCTTGGCTACGGAGAAGTTGGATTTGTGTTCACTGTCCTTCCTAATCCTTGGCTACGGAGAAGTTGGATTTGTGCTCACTGTCCTTTCTAATCCTTGGCTATGGAGAAATTGGATTTGTGCTCACTGTCCTTCCTAATCCTTGGCTATGGAGAAGTTGGATTTGTGCTCACTGTCCTTCCTAATCCTTGGCTACGGAGAAGTTGGATTTGTGCTCACTGTCCTTCCTAATCCTTGGCTATGGAGAAATTGGATTTGTGCTCACTGTCCTTCCTAATCCTTGGCTACGGAGAAGTTGGATTTGTAATCTCTGTGCTTCTGTAAGTTCTTTAGTTTTAGTCATTACTTAGTTAGAACAATATTTAATACACAATAAAATTTATTGGTTAAATTTTAATAATTACACATAATTTAGTAAAATACTAAGTAATTCAAACATATTAGCAAAATACACATTATTATCATACATATTAATGAATAATATGATAAATTCTAAAAGATAAGTTTAATTAGATGTGCGTTTTTACTTTCAAAATATATATATATATATATATATATATATATATATATATATATATATATATATATATATATATATATTTATATATATAAAGTGGTAAGAGGCCATGTTGTATGTATGATTTGTTAAAGTCGACAGCGATGTCTGCTTGATTAAGTTTACGTTGCACCTTTTTAACCTTTTCAATGTTCATCTTTTCCGAAAGCGAAAGGTGGGAATAAATTCTGTTAAATGGCATTTATTTAATTTTTCATCTTTCTCAATTTTCATAAGTGACTATTTCTTGATCGAGAAAAGGGATTGTAGAAAATCATTTGCCCGAGGAACCTTTCGACTTAATGGTCATCATCTAGGGCTCTACTGATGAATATAAAAAAATTGCATTCTAATAAATAAAAAAAAATTGTAAACTTTATACAAACCACTGAAGATGATATAAGAAATTACATATCAAAATTTGTCCCATTTTAATACATTTTATGCTTCTAAACATTGGTTTCTTTATACATTTAATTTACCCGTTATTTAGTAATATTAATTTTTTTATTTATATATATATATATATATATATATATATATATATATATATATATATTTATATTTATTTATTATTCCAACCTTTCGCTTTCTGAAAAGATGAACATTGAAAAGTTTAAAAAGGTGCAACGTAAACTTAATCAAGCAGACATCGCTGTCGACTTTAACAAATTATATATATATATATATATATATATATATATCTTACGGCTTGCTAGTAGTTCCACTCCATTGTTTACAGTTTCTGTAAAAACTCAAATTACGCTAAACAGAACTGTTTGAAACAAAAGGTTCGTACTGTCCTGTGAGAATGTATGGCTTCCTCCTTTTTATCTTGTTCTTTTGTTGTGATTTGGGAATGACTTATTATTTGAGGGGTAATTTCGCGAAAGGGGCTGGTAACGATGGTCGGTTGTAAATAAATACTACGCCATCTTAAGTTGCCAACCATTTCTTTTTAAAATAAAAAGAAAGATTGTTTTGTGAATCATTGTATCGTGTCCATCTTAAATTATTATTATGGAGTCTCTGCCTCTGTGTAATCGAAGACTTGTGTGCGCATCTCTGTCCATACGCGTACATGTCTGAGGCCTCCTGGACTTTGGGGAAATTAGTTCAATTTTAAATGTTAATTAAGCTCTTGTTTCATTTATAATCCAATATTCTTGTTTTATCTCTAAATAGGGGAACTTTCGCTTTTTTTCTCCCTCTCTCTCCTTCTCTCGCTTCATCGTATTCCTTGAGAATGAATCGAATTAAAGTTCGAAAGTTGTTTTTCTATTTCCCTCGGGTTGGATCTGCTTCCTTCACGCGCGTCACTTTGTAACGTTACCCAATACAAAACTTTGTCTACGATTAACCACTTGCCCTTTAGTGTATTTAGACGAGAATGAACTATTTTCAATAAAATGTGGTTTGTGCGCATCAACGCGAGCATAAAATGTCTTCCCTCGCTACAAATCCTCCCATACTCTTTTTCGTATCGTTGTGCCTTCGTAACGATGGTTTTTTTTGTAACCCCCCCCCTCCACTTATGGGCCATCCACATGCTAAAGAGGTGCCCTTAAGCACGACCCTTCCCTTCCCATGCACGCCGCCCCACACCCCATCATCTGGATCAACTGGATCTGTCGCTCGCCTACCGGCTTGGATTTCTGACTCCAAGGCCGAGGGGGGGTGGGGGGGCAAGCCACTAAGCGCAGGCGCAAAGCTTTCGGCGACGTCATGATGACTGCCCATTGGGCGGATGCGCTGATAGCCCCCCTCCCCGAGGGTAAGTAGATCCACATGCGTCATCATGCACGAAACTAATCTCGACACCGCTATCATTCCGTTCTCGTCTTCAAAGAACACCTTACCAACGTTCTCCTATTTTCTGAACACCACCGATGGAGTACTAGTGTCCCCTGGTGTGACTTTCATCTCCAAACACAATGCACCCCCGTCCCAACGAGAAAGTCACCCTGGTGTCTTTCGGCTCACCAGTGGTTATCACTCTGATTCTAATGTGAATTTCATTATCTAATGAAACGATCACATTTTAGCCGAAATTTTAAGAGGTCCTTACCAAAAACGTTCATATGTGTACTTCATGTATGTACATGCTTCCCATTTTCGCTCATTTACATTAAATGAATAAACTTAATTGCTTCTTTTTATCATTTTGACCGAGGCGTTTTTGCTTCCTTTTCAGAGGTCCTGAAGATATTTGTACTCATTTCAGAGCCGAAGATTTATTTCGAGATATCAATTAATTTTTATTGTTTTTTTCACGTCAATAAAACAAATATTTATTTACTAGTGTACCGACGTCTTCAAAAATGACGATACGATTTAATTATTATTATTATAAAGTAAACCGCACTGTACAGAGTGATGGTATCCGGTTACTATGGCAACGAGTAAGACACTCCAAGCTACTCGTTGCTATAGCGACCGCATTTAATTCTCATTGCTATTATTGACTTGATATTTCAAGAGCTTTTGCTAGCCGAGTGGGATACGGCGTTGGTCTGCCGACGTCGCGATACCGGGTTCGATCCCACTAAAGTCAGCAGCGCACGAATCGTTGGTCTCACGGGATGGGGGGGGGGGGTCTTACACTTCTCATCACACACATAGTCGATTACAACACTGCTTTCTTTCCTCTCCCGTCTTCGCAGCACAACACACACTCTGTTTCAAGGAATCTTGCCGATGGATATCTATATCCACATACCCTTGGCGCGGAACAAGTCCTTCTGCCCTTTATGTCTCTTTCATTATGCGATGGGGGATCCGTCTGAATAATAGCAGGTGGGCGAACTACTACTATTACTTGATATTTCAAAACTGTTGATTCCATTAAAATGAACCACATTGTCGCTTGAACACATTTACTAATAATGATTATCATTATTTGGTTATTATTTTCTTGATAAAAGTGTGGTTTATTGGTATCGGCGTAGTACAGACGTTGGTAGTTTAAGTGATAATGAAAGCTTTGTTAAGAAAGATTTTCTTACTTGTGATAAATAATAAAATAAATCTTTCCTTTAAAAAGAAATTTGAAAAAGTAGGGATTAATTAAAGTTCGCAACTTGCCTTCCTCAAAACGTAAGTCCATTTCTTCCATTTTGCGCAAAAAGTTAACAAAGAAACAAAGACAAAATAAAGAACGAGAGATTAAAAAAAAAAATTCAAATGAAATTTCTATCTTTTATTTCAACTTTCGCAATTCCCTTAAAAAATGGAGATAATTTAAAACTCTAAATGGCATTTAATGTCAAAATTATTTCTTTATTGTTTTCAAATATTAAAAAAAAAAGGTTTAAATTAAAGGCTATAAATAATATGTACGGAATTTAATTCCTTGCTAGCGGAAACTCCTGCCTTGGCCAGAGGGTCTAGGGCATATATTTGTAGCTTCTAGTGACCTCAGATGAGGCCCGTTTCCTCCCTTCTGACCATTTCACTCTTGAATTATCAAATTTAAAAAAAAAAACCTTGTAATTTTCCTATTTGTTTCCGTGGTTGGTCTGCCGACCAATAAGGTTGTTAAAAAAATCAAGAAACTAACCTAAATTGATGGTTAGAAAGTACCAGCAGGACAACGAAAGAATAAAGTAAATTAATTTTTTAATCTGGTACTTAAAATTTCCACCAGGTCTGAAATGAATTAAAGAGTCTAGTAATCTTCCACGTTGGCTGGAAATCCATAAAGTTGGCCAAATTTATGGCGACTTATCAGCTGTCCATTTAATACAGGACCCCAAATAAAATTAAATAATTTGTAAAATTTTAAAGATACAGAAATAATTCATATACCTTTGGAAAGAGGAGGAATTTATGTTTTATAGGATTGTTTTCTGTATTGTGTAACATGATTATGTAGAATAGCAGAGATGAATTGTGAGCAGTATGCAAGAAATGAGCGTGATGTTATTGTTGTTTTTTTATATAATAATGCGAAGCCTACTCAAGAATGAGAGTGTTCTAGGCACGATGTGTGTGATTACAAATAGAATATATAATATATTACACGTAATTTTTCCTTCTTTTTAATGATATATTTAATTTTGGGGTGTGTTTCCATTTTTAAAGATTATTTAAATTTTCTTTTATGTCTCGTATTTGGTGGACAGGCTGTATTTATTCGCATCATTAAGATTATTTCATTTAAAAATGGCGCATTGATGAGTGCGAAAACTGCACCTTAACTTTTGATCGTCGGTTTCCATGCCAACTGATTGGCTTAGACTTCCATTCCGATGTTGGGCCTAGACTCCGTAAGGCAAAGCCGTCGAGAATTGTGCTTAATCATTCGCTCGGTACGTGATTACGAGCGCGGGCTGAGCATTAGAGCAAACACCCCGTAAGTCCCTTAGGCCAGATCAGTTGGCCATCGACAAAACGAATTAGGCCCATGGGCGTCGGTTTTCCTTTGGTTATGATGGTCGATAGGCGAAATCAGGCTTGAACGTGCGAGCTTGGCGAGTTGTTTCTATTCTCGGTTGTCTTATTTTCTATCTTTATTGATTGGAAAATTGCTTTCGAAATTGGTAGATGTTTAGGGCGGTTACGCATTCTTTACACCGCTCAAATCATCTCTCCTTTAAACCAAACTCATTCATAACCTTTCATATATTTTCACTTCACTAAAAAACCCAATTATTTTTATCTATTTGCTAATCTTTCTGCCATCAATGTTGGCTTTCGTATGACACACAAAATACAATTAGAAAATTGAACGAAGGAAAGGTTTGAACTTTCTGATCCTAATTGCAGGATCCAGACTTCTTTTGGACCACGCAGCTATTATTAAAGAGAATAGTTGAGTGTGAAAGTGAGCCTGAATACACTGAGGGAAAACGCAGATTAATTATATTATTCTTTATTAAAGTTACCCTTTGTTTTAAGAGTCCAATTTCTGCAACCCTTCCTCTCAGAGCGATCAGACAACTCATTTTTGTCACCACCAGATTTCTGCCAAGCATTTCTCTAAAGACCTTTCTGCTAGAATCTTCACTGTCTTCCAGATTCTCTTTTCTGGCTTTCACTACGCGGTTGATCTTCTCCACTTGACACAACCCCAACGGCTCTTTCAAGCCACCGCTCGGGACCACTCGAAGATTGTTTAAGGTCATTCACATAAAGAAAACGGAATAAAAACAAGTGGTCTACCACGAAGCCAAAAGTTGGTGCCGATGAAAAGAAGGAAATTCTAAAACAAATTTAAGGTTCTTTATACGAGTTTGTTCTTGGATACTTTTAGATAACCTAACCTAATCTAATCCAACCTAACGCAAACTAACCTAACCTAACCTAACCTAATCTAACCAAGTCATACTGAATCCAACGCAACCTGAACTAGCCTAACATGACATACCATGCGTGATATAACCCAACCCAATATTTCCTTACCTTCTCTTTCCTCTACTTATGTTTCTTATTATTACTCTGTTACTTCACTGTTCTTTACAGCCCCTTTCACACGCCTGTATGAAAGAGCTCCACCGTAGATAATTGTTCCAGCTGGCCTGAAACGTGCTTCACAGACAGGGAGGGGAATTGCTAAATCAGATGAAGAAACTTTTGAATTTCTTACTTTAAATCAAGTTGAGCAGCATTAGACATATTTTATGACCTCACCCAAAATTGTTCATGCTAATTTGTTCGAAGCGCTAAACAAACTTATCTAACCATGAACAAGCATATTTTAACCCCAGGTCGGCTATTTTTATTGTTCTGTGGGCAAAGGGAAGCCGTGCAGGACGTGCTTTGCGCTTCATTTCTGGGATCAAGGAATTTTGATCATCACAATTTAGACCGTTGTAATACTTGATGTATCGGATTACAGCTTAGTAACAATACCGAAATCGCCAGTCGGCGTCTAGTTCAGGTTTTCCAAGCAGAATCTACCAAGCATTAGATTTTTTTTAAGAAAGGCCAAGTATTTTTATAGTTTCTAAGCAGTCCACGAAGCGCTAGAATTTTTTTTAACTAAGTCCAAGGATTTTGTAGTTTTCCAAGCCGTCTACAAAGCTCTAGAATTTTCATAGTAGAGTTAAATGAGTTTTATAGTTGTTTTTACACGAGCTCAAATAGTTCTAGAGTTGTTCAAACAAGGTCTGTGGAGTTCTAGATTTTTTGAATAAATTTTATGGGCTCTAGAATAGAATTTTACAGACATTAAACATGGATCTAAATAATTTTGAGTGCAGTTCACTGGGTCCTAGAGTTTTGAATATAGTCCACAGCTTTGTAGATTCGACGGAGTTCTAGAAATAATTTTTTTTTTAGTCAACGCGGTTCTAGAGTTTTACAAGAACAGTGCACTGACTTCTCAAGTATTTCGAGTAGTCAATTTGGCTCTAGAATAGAATTTTCGAGGAAGATCGAGGGTTTCTAGAGATATTTGAGCAGAATCCAGACAATTCTAGATTTTTCAAGAAGAACGCACAATACTAGGAATTTTCGAGTGACATCGACAAGTGTCTAGAATAAAAAGAATTCAAGAAGTCTTCTAGGTTCTAGAGATTTTTAAACCGAGTCCTATGAATACTAGAATTTCCCAATCAGAATTAACGGGGTTCGAGATTTTTCATAGTCCCCATGATTTTACAGATACTAAAGACCAAATGGTCCACTCAACGGCCCCTAGTTAAGCTCAGGAAATGAATTTTATATTTTAAAATATAGTTTATCAATTCAATTTTTTAGCATATTAATTGATGAACTTTGCACGACTTCAACGGGTAAGCCATTCCATATCCGAATAATTTTATAAGGAAAGAAATTTTTGCGTAACTACTGCCTTAAATCGTTTGGTTTTCAGTTTGAATCCATTATTTCGTGTATTCGTGCTTCTGTCATATCAAAAAGAGACCCAAATTCAACATCCGTATATTCGTTTATAATTTTAAAAGCCTCAAACAGTTCACCACGTAAAAGCCTCAAACAGTTCATGAATCATTTTATCAGCTCTGTGTTGAATCATCTATAACGCCAAAATGTCCTTATGCAAAGATGGAGACCAAAACTGAACGTCATACTTCAAGTGTGGTCGGACTAGCTTTATATAGAGGAAGAATGATTGTTTTGTTTTTATAAGTAAACTTTCTAACTATGTAACCGAGAATTCTATTTGCTTTCTTGGATACTTCAGTACATTGATTCGAGAGCTTAAAATAATTTGAAATTATAACGCCTAAATCACACTCTTGATCAACAGAGTAAATTATAACCATTTATATTATAATGACCGTTTCTGTTTCTTGAATGCATAGCCCTACACTTGCTGAGATTCTATTTCAGCTTCCATTTCTACGACCATTCTGTTACTTTGTTTAGATTGCGTTGTAGACTTCGCTATACATCTGACAATTGGCTCTACCACCCAACTTAGCTTCATCAGAAAACTTTGAAATTTTACTTATTAGATTTGTTCAAGTTCATTGACATAAATTATAAACAATAGCGGACACAGAACGCCTCCTTGAGGAACGCCACTACTCAACGGAGCCCAGTTTGAAGTAGCAGCATATATAACAACGCATTGCTTTCGGTTTGCAAACCAGTCCTCTTTCCAGTTAAGCAAGTTCTCCTTTATTCCATGAACTTTACTTTTAATACCAAGTCTCTTGTGAGGAATAATAACTAAAGCTTTTTGAAAATCCAAATAAATAATGTCAACGGCTTTATGTTCATCTTTATATTAATATTCCTCTAACTCGTCTTATTTCTTTCTTAAACCTCATGTAACCCTCTATTTGGAATTCTACTTAATCTCTATTTGATGTATTAATCCAACTTTCCCTAATTACTATAATATTAAAGTTTTCAGTCTCTCTAAGCGATTAAAGTTCATGTATTTTATTTCTTATGCTTTGTACATTTGTGCAAAAATACGATTATTGACCGATCCTTTTTCCATCGTTACCGATTCACTGATGTTTCACTCATTTCGCTGATGGGGGCGTTCCAGACCTGCCCCCCTCCCCTAAAAAAAACTAGCCTGATTATTTAGGGGCTTTTGACCTTTCGTCGTCGGGCATTATTTCATCGCTGGATGTTTCGTCTCATGACCGTTCGGTCGTCGGCCTTTTCGTCGCCGAACGTTTTTTTTTTGTATGGGCTTTAGTTTGGAATAATATGCATTTGTTTAAAAGCCTTTATTTAACGTTTATTTAATTTTCGGACGAAACTTAAACTTGCAAACAAAATACAAAAAGTAATTAACAACTACCCTTTGAATTTGGTAAAGTGAAGAAGTATTTTTTCACTTTACCAAATTTAACGTTCAATAACTTAGAAGCAAAATAAATTTGGGACAATGCCTTACTTCAACCAACTGAGCACGCTGGTTGGTTGTTTAACGTTTAATTACACCACTAAATAAATTTATTTAATTGTTACATGAAATCAATATGGGATTTAAGGAAAATTGTTCAGCTTTTAAATAAATCATTTTATTCCAAAATAAAGCCCATACAAGAAAATAAAACATTCGACGACGAGACGTCCGGTGACGAAAATACCGACGACCAAACGATCGTGCAACGAAATATTCGGCGACGAAAGATACGGTCACGTTATTTAGTAATCTGCCTAGTCTCACTGCTCCGAAAGAGTTTAGGGGCAATCCATTATCCTAAAACATACCTGGACACTCATAAAAATGAATCCACAAGTTTCCTCTTGACAAAGAACTCTTAAGACAATTATAATGTATGCTGCTTCTCCGTAGAAAATGTTAGGTGCCCCTAACTCTTGGCAGAATGCCTGAAAGAAAAATTTTGTTATTCCTCTCCATCATTCTCCTCAAAAGCTGCATAAACTGCTTTAGAAGTTCTTGAGACCGAGTGAAAATAAATTATTAGTTTCAACATGCCGTGTCTCGTGCGGCTACGTTCGTGAAATCTTTGAAAGACTCTTATTAAGTTTTCGACTGTAGCTCCTGGCTAGCAAAATCTTTTCCTTCTCGGAGGGTTTCTTCCGCCAAATTCGTCAAGTTGACCTTTGATGATTGAGTCCCTCGCTAAGCAGATCTCGAATTTGTCCTGTTCATTATCTAGTATAGAGAAGCGTTAATGTTGGAAGTCTATGCTATACGCGTTGCAGGGAGCTCCATTCCGAAATGGTCTAACTTGAGGTTCAGCAGCAGACGTCCGTTTTCCCCAGCACCACCTAGTGCAGTGGTGGCAAAACTATGACACTCGTGTCAGCAGTGACACGCGCGACACTGAGTACCTTAGACATTGAAAACACGTGCATAGCTGCATACGACACCACTTGCGTCTGTTGTCTGTTCATTTCAGAGTGTTAATGTACCAAATTTAGTACTTTTGTATGAAATCAAGCTAAACAAATATCAATTATGTACCAAGTGGCAACTAGTAGTGTTTGAGATGTCACGTGAGTAGGTGTTGTGCAGTGTTGATAACGTCAGCAATTCTGAGCTGTAGATTTCATTCTTAATTCCTTTCTTTGGCTAATTTTTTTTACGTCAGGAAGCAAACGGTTCTCTAAAAAATAAATGACAATCAATATATGTCGTTTTCTTTTATTAAGAGGAGAAATTATTAGCCACTGACAACTCGTGAAAATAGAAGTACCAGATGTCGCCACATTTATTATTTTCTTTTTTTTCAGAACAAGTTCCAGGTTAAATTTATTTCAGAGTTTTGATCAAACCCTTAATTACATAGTGAGTACAGCACAGAAAGTTAAATTATCAAAAAATCAGTGTAGTAGCAGAACTCTCCAAAAATGGTGAACAACTGAATATAGCCTTATAGAACGAAATAATAAAGCTCTTTGCATTTTATGTGATAACAAGCTACTTGCAGAACTTGGAATGTGAAAAGACACTTTGAGTCAAATTAAAAGTGGTTATTAGAAAGAAGTTATGAAGAACGTCAAGAATATATCGCACAAAAGGCAATAAAAAAAACGACCCAATCTCAAAGTTTGTTGAAATTTGTAAGTGGCAACTCAGGTGTGAATTTAGTGACAGCAAGTTTCAGTATTTCTCATACTATTGTTCAGCAAGGTAAACTCTTCAATGGAGGAAGGAGAGTTTCTTGATAATTGTTTTCTTAACTGTGCACCTTTTCTTTTTGAAGATTTTAGTAAGAAAAACAAAAAAAATAAGCGTATTAAGGAACTTCTTATTTCCAGTAACACTGTTAAAAGCCGGGTAATGACCATGCATTCAAATATTGAAGAACAAATGCAAAAGGACTTGAACTCGTGTGATTATTTTTGCCTTGATGAAACCACTGATATTACCTCGGCTTCTCGATTGGCAATTTTTGCAAGATATTCTAGTGATCATCAAATGTTCGATGAGTTGCTTAGCTTAGAAAGCCTGTCGTTAAATACTACAGGAAAATATATTTGTGATATTGTAGTCAAAGCACTTGGCGACAGAAACATAGATATATCAAAAAATGTATCAATTACAGTAGATGGAGCACCCAATATGGTCGGCCGAAAGCTTGGATTTGTGAAACTTTTCACTGATATCGTCGGACTTTATTTAGTACAGTTTCACTGTATTGTTCATCAAGAAGCATTGTGTGCTAAAGTTGGATTAAAAGAATTGAAAAATATTACAGCGTCAGTCACCAATATAGTTAATTTGCTATCAACACGGGCGTTGCTTAAACGTGAATTCAGCTCGTTGCTGGATGAAGTTGAATCAGCTTATAGCTGTTTATTGATGTACAATAATGTTCGGTGGCTTAGTAGAGGCAAAGTTCTTGAAAGCTTTGTTGAATGCATAAATGAGATACAGCTTTTCTTAGACGTGAAAAAATTGAAGGTTATCCGGAACTACATGATGAATCCTGGATTCGGCGGTTGATATTTTTCACAGATCTCTCATTGCACTAGAATGAACGGAATGTTAAACTCCAAGGTTTTGGTAAAACTATTGATATCATGTTTGGACATATTACTGCATTTGAAACCAAACTTGTCATTTTTGAGCGTGACATTGAACTAAAACTTTTAAGTACTTTCCAAGATCGAAAAGGAACTATGAAAAAATTAGTTACAAAGATGAGAATGATATCGAACACGATCAATACTTCTTTTTGAAAGATGAATTTTCATCAAGATTTTCTCAGTTTAGAGATCTTGAAGAAATATTGCTTTTCATTAAGCATCCAGATGAAGCTAATTTCGAAAAAAATGTAAACGAATCTGTTTGGAGGGCTGAAAATAGAATTAGTAATGGAATTAGTAGAACTTCAATCCAGTTCTATTTGCAAGCAAAAATTCGTCACTCTTAGAGGTAATTTAGAAACACTTGAAAAAGATCGATTGATGGGAGTTTGCAGCGATCAAGTCTATCAATTGTTGGTCATTTGGAAAAGCATTCCCGAAGCATTTGGTGCTCTTAAAAGTCTTGCCAAAACGGTAATAACATTCTTTTCTTCCACGTATGCGTGTGAGAGTCTGTTCTCATCTCTTAACTACGCTAAAAAACAACAGAAGAAGTCGATTAACTGATGAGGCAAGTACTGTATGTTTACATTTAAAGACAACGAACTATCGGCCTGACATAAAGTAATTGGCTGGAAAAATTCAGGTTCCCAAGAGAAATTAAATAGGTAAGTTTATATTTTTGATTTATTTATTGTACAACATAGCATATATATTCATATATTTGTGTGTTAAAATCATAATGTAATATACCATTTAACAATATAAATTTAGAAGTGACACACGACGATGTAAAAATGACACGCCTAGCATCGAAGTTTTGCCACCACTGACCTAGTGGTACCCTCGTGCGCTGGGATAAGTATAGATTGAGGAGCAGACGTGGGGGTTCTCCTCCCCAAGATTTCCACAGTTTCTCTAAGGTCGGAAATCTCTTGTCTTAATCGTTGTACTTTAGCTTCAAAATCCATGTTTTTTAAACAGTCTGCAAACATTTGGATTAACCTAAAATAAGCCTGTAAAACAGGCCATTACAGATCTTGCAAGGTTTTTTTGCGCCGGCATTTTCTGTGAGAATAGACAAGAAATATAATTAAAGAGTCAAAAATTAGGGGCAGAAAAAAAATAGATAAGCAAAATAAGAACTTTACAACTACGCCCGGTGCGCGAAAACAGAGAAATACAGAAAATAAAATGGAAAAATACCTCAGTAAAACGAAACCTGAAAAAGATCCTCAAAACAAAGAGGGCGAAATAAAGAAATACAAGGAAGATCAAATTTCAACTTAACTGATGGCGCCCCTTTTCTTTTCGCTGACCTGTCTTTGAGATTTCGACGTCGACTTTCCAGAAGTTGATTGGCTCGAATCTAATGACGCCACTGATTCCTTTGAAATTACGCTTCCTGAGTGGTTCTTAACCTTATAAACTCCCGCGCAGAATATAAATTTGGATACACGGCAAAGATGCGACTTTAGCGTTTTTTATAAGATTTATTATATTTATATACAGGATATATTGCTGGCCAGTTTCACTATGAACACTGTTTATTCATTTAAAACTAATCACTTACCTAAATCAACCCCCAAATATATACATATATAAGCACGTTAGGAAGAGCAAACAATTATTTTAAATAAAGCACAACCGCAGAGAATGAAAGCTTTCAAAGAGTGCAGAGTTCTAAAACAAAAACAAAATCAAACAGACTCTTCTGGGTTCTAGAATTTTGCGAGTAGAATCCATAAAGTTTTAGATATACGGAGTTCGCAGTGTTCTAGAGTGACATTTTTAAGCAGTCTGCACAATGTCCTAGTACTTTCCGACTCAATTCTTAGGGTTTCTAGGATATTATTTTTCTAAGTCCATGGGACTAGTTTTTCGAACACAGTTCTTGTCCATTCTTGGACAGAAGACCCCTAGCACTCCCCCTGACTCTCTCACAACCACACCTACCATGCACAATATCATCATTTTCTTCCTCACTCAGCCCTTTCTCTATCAAACACTCGTTCACCCCATCACACCACCACCTTTAGCCCTGTCTTCGATCCCTCCTAACACCTTCAAATTCACTCTTTACAAGTTATTTCCAGCCATTCTTCTTACATGTCCATACACCTTCAGAATACTCACTCACAACCTTCTTCACAACATAACCATCTCCATTCCTTACTCTATCGAGCCTTTGCACCTCGAGCATCCCTCACTCAAGATCTTTCTTCATCCTTCCATACCATAGTCTCACTCTCATACACCCAAGTTGGCACTATCATACTTCTTATCACACTCCACCCTCATACCTTTAGCATTATGTTAGGCTCTAATCCTCCCCCAGAGACTTCCATACCATTTCATACCTTTGGGTCACAATTTGCTTCATTTCTTCCATCATATTACACCTTAGACAGCAGATTGTTAAAAATATTCAGAAGGGTTCCATTGTTCAGGAGCTCTTGGACAGTTCTTTTCCTCAACGAGATTAACCCCACCCGACCTGTGAGTTGTTACCCTTGATTGTGATAGGTCTACGGGAGGACAACCCCGAATGAAAAAGCTGTTAGTGGGGTCCCACATTGGGCGGCTTTCGACAAACAGGATGTCCGGCAGACCTCTGCAACCTCTCACAGTCGATAGTCGTCCTGATTACTTCTTGCCACCATCAATTCTGTGTGAGGCTAGCTGTGGGGATAGGCCCAGCGCAAGCCCTTCTCCACATTGATCCACTCACTGCGCAAGCACAGCTTCACTCATTTTTTTTTCTTTTTCTCATCTCTCATCTCTCTCACACTCTCATTCAATCATCCCCTTCACATACTCATCCCTTCATTAACCCTTTATCATCATACCCATAAATTCATCTCCATTTTCATCGAGTGAAGCTTGAGTCGTCTTCGTATCCGAAGGACAGCTATAACAACAACAACAACAGATACTTAAAATTTCCCATTTGTTTAAGGATAAAATGAAGGACTCCACCCTATTCCGCTTACGCTTTTCTGCATCCACTTCTGAGCCATCCTCTCACACACCCTGTCAATCTCACACCCCATTCCTTGATTTTCATATGTACTTCTAACAATACTCCACCCATAAAGATAGCAAAAAGCTATGGCAACACTACACAACCTTGTACTACACCCCCACTTATGCCAAACCACTCATTACGGTTAACCCTCTCCCACAGCCACCAACCATACCTCATCAATCTCACACCTCTTTCCGGCATTCTCATATTTACTTCTCTCTGCACTCCATCCATATAGTCAACAGACAAGGCAACATCACACAACCTTGTCTTACACCCCACTTATGCCAAACACACACTCTGGCTCTCTTTCACGCTAACGCACGTCTTACTTCATAATGAATACTTTTTACACTACTCAACAGTTTACCAACTCACTCCATACATTCTTAGCATCTGTCATAATGCTCCTCCATCAACAGCATCATAAGGTTTCTTCAGATCCATGAACTCACCACACACTTTACACTATTTTTGTTTTTTTCTCAGTGCAAATACTTGATCCAAACACACCCCTGCCCACTCTAGACATCCCATGTTCACTCCCTTTATTCCCTTAGTTATCCTTCTTATACATCCAATCAGAATGGTTCACTACACTTCATCTACAACACTACATACCTATTTCCCTGTAGTTTTTGCACTCAACCTTTTCTCTCCTCTACAACGGCGCTCGTCCACTTTGAAATGCGTGACAACTCAACCACCAGACCCATTCTCCCACACAATTACTAGCACTTTTTACCATCACACTGACTATATCATCTACTCCAGCTGCCTCTTTTTTTTCTTTTTGCTGCTTTCCCTTTTTTTCTTTTTTTCTTTAAAAAAAAAGAGACGTTTGTTTCCTCTTCTACCCTTTATTGGATTTATCTAAGCGGGGTTGTAATTTTATTCAACATACACAATTATATATAAAAGAGATAATTAATTAGTTATTAAAACTAATCACTTAAATAGTAGTAGCATTAGATTTTTAAAATATATTTTGGTCTTCTTAAGGTAGGATAGTAACCGAGTGTGAGGACTGTCTGCTTCGTTGGGCTATTTCCAAGTTATGTTCCTCTTTGAATATTCTTAAGATCAAAATAATGGAATATGAATTCGAACGTGTCCATTTATAGAATGACGAATTCTCTAAACTTATCCTCTCCTAAATTCGTTAAGTCGATAGAATCGTCCTTATTCCAAATAAGTAATCTAAATGGCTCGTTTGATTATTGTGTTTGTATCTTTTGAAAAGAGGCTTCCAACATCCCCTAAATTATATGCTGCTTTCAAAGGCCTTTCTAGTGAGTCGCGCATAGTTATTATTATGTTAGGACATCATAAGACTTTCTAGTGAGTCGCTCATAGTTATTTTTAGGTTTGGGCTTCATAAGAATAAGGCCTAAACGTAAAAATAACTATGAGCGACTCACTAGAAAGTCTTATGAGGTCCTAACATAATAATAACTATGCGCGAACCACTAGAAAGGCGTTTGAAAGCAGCATATAATTTAGGGGATGTTGGAAGCCTCTTTTCAAAAGATACAAACACAATAATCAAACGTGGGCTCTGTTGTATTGCAAGACAATTTACAAAAGGGGTTAATGGACACATTCCATTGAGTAAAAGTCCATTAAAATCCTATCAAACTAATTTTACTAAAGAACATCTTTGTTCTACTCGAAATTATTCCCATATTAATCGGAAGTTCAAAGCCTATCTAATGCAACAATCCGGATTGCTTGATCAACATCATTAGCACCATCATACTCTGCGTTGCATATAGAAGTTTTATCGGGCCTCTAACGGCTGAGCTACCTCACGAGAGATAAACCACGCCCATTGGCATGACGTCACGAGAGTCAGAGATCAAGCCAATCGCGCTTCCTTTATTCATTCATGCATTCGTTCACCTAAAGTCAGCGAACGACTAATTCACTTCCCTTCGTTGTATACCCCTTAATTCAACCTTCCTTCCCCACTACTTCCCTCTCCGTATAGAACAAATTCCTAATTTCTGATAAACAAACTCCTTTTAACCCTTCATTGAAGTCCTTTTTCACCCGACGCCGCAGAGCCACACTAAGGGCAAATTTCGTGTCACCAGATCTACATATATTTATGAGTGCTTCAAATTCAGAAAACAGATAAATATTTTCTTCCCACTTGAGAAATTGGAAGGGTTTAGTTTGTAAATCAGAAGTGTTTTTAAAATCAAACAAACGTAGTTTTGATTCCCATATTTACACGAGTATTAATAGAAGAACTTCATCAGGCTTAGAAAGTAGCATGAAACTCAGCCTGACCTTTCCGAACTAAGTCGCAGCGTGAAACAAATTAAACTCTGCCTCCAACCTAATTGAGTTTCAATGGTGAATATTTTAAGCAAATAGAGGGTTCTCCCGCGAGTTCTCCCCTCTTCTCGGATTTGGGTAATTCATTTATAAACTCCCTTGAAGGGAGAATCCACCGTCCCTTCTCCCTGGGGAATGTTTCTCACAAGTGGACGACACCTTAATTAATATAGATAATACAGGATGTAATTGAGTTATTTTAACACTTAATTCATCTATATTTTATATATACTTAACTCTTTGGTATGGAAAAGTATGAAAGTTCTATTTACAGATAATTTACAGGTTATTTAAAATTTCTTAGAGTGTATTAACCTTAAAATGAGAGGTTGAAATCTAGCAAATGCGACGCTACCAATCACCGCCTGACTCGTTGGGGCTAATAATATTGGAATGAAAATTAAATTTATATTAATTACATAAAAATAATGGAGTATATTTTCGAACAATATTCGGTCATGTCGTGATTTGTTGAGGTGCGTTTCGTGCACAAGCATTTGAGAGACAGTTTGCGACTCATTTTGTGCTAGAAATTTTAAGACCGATCAGCGACTCATTTTGTGCTGGAGCATTTGAGCGACCAAGTCTGCCTTCTTCTCTTTTAGGGTCAAAGGAGGTATTTTGAAATATTTTCGCACGAGTTTGACTAATGATTCTTTCGGAAATATGCTTATTCTCATTTCGACAATCGCCTCTTAGATTACGTTATAAATAATATTTATAAGTGTGACTTATTTAAAAGATGCTGATTTCTTTTAATGGTGTGGAAAGTATGGCCACAATATATGCTTAGGTTCCCAGATGAAAATATATCTACTAATGTATCCATAGTCCAGATAATGTAGCCTTAGTTGGTGTCTTCTTCCTTTTAGTCATTTAAAATTCTTTTGCACCCCATTATATCTAAAGAACCAAATCCGTCTTGTTTTTACGGTTAGGATGTCAAAAAAATCAATATCATTTTTAATTTAATAATAATAATAATAATTGGTTTAATCATCAAGAAGCAGTGCATTGTACATAGTGCCATTATTGAAAAGATCTCGATTTACAAATTCAGTGAAAATATATTGACTAAAATAATTAAAAGCTAACATTGAACAATACAAATTAAAATAGATAAGATCTTAATAAAAGCAATTAATGTCCAACATGTGCAAAGTCTATTTGTTGAACAGGCGAGCCACATAGGGTATGGTGGACTGCCTGTAGCGCTCTGTTCGGCACCTGGTCGGTAGCGATCTAGCACTGTGTCGTGTCTGGTAGCGAGATGGTGCTCTTGCTGGCAGAATGCTCAGGTGGCCATTTTCTTTTAGTTTCTCCCCCAAACTAAAGGTGAGTTGGCTTCTCCTGTTCTCAGGCAATGGCAAGACAAGCGTGGAGAGCGTGGCACTATAGCTGTTGTAATGGCCACCTATAACAATGCGATACACCCATTTCTGTACGCTCTTCAGAGCGGTTCGCTGTGCAGTCGTGAGGGCGGGATGCCACACCGGACACGCATACTCCTGCACAGGTCGTATGCGCTGGTAGTACAGCTGTACCAGCTGCTTCTGCGATGCCCCAAACGATCTCGCTCGGAACATCATGAAAAGCCGCTTGGACGCCTGAATGACGATGTAATCGACGTGGTCCTGCCAAGTCAGGCTTGAGTTGAAAATCAGCCCGACCACTTTGGCTGTTTCGACACAAGGTATGACGTTGGTGTCGAGTTGCACATCAGGGAATACCACGCCCTGTCGCAAGAAGCTGATGTCGAGTAGTTCGCATTTTGTGGGATTGGGAATTAACTTCAGTTCCTGGCACTGATTACTGATGGGGGTGATGAGTTGTTGTAAGGGATTTGTTTGCAGGTCGATGGTCCTCGCCACTGTTGTACAGTCACATCGTCTACGAACTTTACTTTTTTAGGTGAATTTTTCAATAGGCTGTTGATAACGGCGAGGAAGATTACTGACCTATCAACTCTTTTGTAGAGTACTCCAAACTGTTAGAATAATGATACAAACTTTCAAAAAATATATGGTTATATATGGGGTAATTTTATGCTTTAAATGGTTAGATTCCTTTATCGGTGATGGTAGGAAGCGAGGTGACAATGGACGCGTACAAGTGGCACGTCGGACCAAGGAAACAATAATTGTGCGAGGGTGATAAGGCTCTTCCTCATCCTCCATGCCTTTCACTATCTTATTATTATTATTTATTTCGATCACTGTGACATGGTCTCACTGTAAAAAGTTGTGAAGGAGGTGGAGAGTGATTTATATCGCTGTTTATACCCCCGTAAGGGGCGCGGCAATTTGCCTTCCTGGCCGCCGTGCTGACGGGACTCAGCGCCCCGTCCAGCCTCAGCTTAGCCTCTTCTCCTCCTTTCAGACAGCCTGTGTTTCTTCCCTACAACCTCTCCCACAACTTTCTCTGGTCGGCCTTTATTTTCACAGGGTAGATGCTGACATTCTCAGCCAACTATCCTGGATCGGGGCTGAGGGGGGTGAGGAACAATGTTCCCTAACCCCTGGATCGGGGCTGAGGGGGGTGAGGAACAATGTTCCCTAACCCCTGAGCTCCGACTTACGATGGTAGGTTTTTAACAACCTGCTTCATCTCCACCCATACTTCCTCACATCCCCTTTCCTTCTCACTTCACACACTATCCTTTTTACGCCGTGCACAAGGTGGAGCAGCCATGCCGAAAGGCTGCCAGGTCGCCAGGCGGAAGAGGTGGCCTAAAATGACAGCAACTAGCTCTGCCAACCCCATATGCACCACTCGCAGAGCGGGCCACTGCGAGGGGTGATTAGCATTTTCTTCCCGCAGAAAGAATAGGGTCGCCATGCCCGATGATAAAAAGACCCTTCTCCTTTCCCTCTCACCATCGATGGAGCCGCTCTCGGGCAGCTCCACTGAAAAAAGGGAGGTTCCCCCCTGTGCTTTCATAGTGGAACCTCCGAAATTCTCTGACCGGATAGGAGGTTTGCTTCTCCTTTGCCTACGGGTATAGGGGACTCCCCCTCACCCCCTTGTCTGGAGGTGCCCTCGGGTGCCTCCTTCTTTCGAGCGGCAGTCCCCCCTTTACTTTCCTCGAATTAATGTGACTCGTATCTTTTCGTAGTGGAGGTCCTAGCCTCTCATGTTGCGGCTTGAATCTCTTTCAAAGAGATTGGTCCTGTCCCGCTCTGGACAACCTGGGAATTACTACGCATCTCAAGTTGGTAAAGCACCCTGAGCAAAACAGAAATATACTGCTGGTTCTACCTCTCCTAAACGCCACCCTGTGAAAGTTGGTGGCAACATGAGCTCCCGCCAAACACCAGCTAAAACATCCCCCCCATCCCGATCCTTTCGCAAAAAGTTAGCGACCAGACACCTCCACCGAGTCACTAGACTCAAGGGAGACAAATCACCCGGAAGGTGGTCGTCAGACCATCTCCTGGCCTTCCTCAGACTGCCCGGCGAAAGGAGGGCAGCAACAAGGGAACCTTCGCTCTCTAGGCCGTCCCGCCCGCCAATGGTTAAGAAGCAGGTGAGGAAGGCCAGTGTGACGAGACAAGCCGCATCCAGTAAGTCCTCGAAGGCAACAGCGCCTTTAGCGCATTCTGCGGCCACCAGCCCCCGGAACTCTGTCACCAGGAAGGCTACGGTAATTCCAGTGAGGGTCGTCAAGTCAAAGAGGTCCCCCGTGTCTCCTTCAAGCTAGGCATGTAGGACATTTAACTTCAATGTAATTTCCGTGGACTGTGGGGCAACTGGGAGGAGCTGCGGGGGCTTATTTCTTCCTCGCTCTCCTTTAAGTATTTGCCTTCAGAAGACCATGATGTGAGCGTGCCAATATACTTGAATCTATAGAGCGATACGAGTGTTAAGGTCTAAGTACTTGACGCTGTTTTCCCAACTCCTATAAAGAATTATGCTGTTTCTATCTTGTGCCTGGCAAGGGCTCTCTGTAGCAATTTGGCGAGCATACTCGAATTCCCCCTCTTGTAATGCAGATTAAATGCAAACAACTTACCTCACTATTTATCTGAGAGAAAATAATACTCAACAAATTAACAATGACCAGGTTCACCCTAGGATACTTGGTAAAGTGTGAATGCTCCCCAGAAATAGGTTTATTATTCTAAATATAAGTGCTTAAATTTAGAGTTTTCCCAATTGAGATTCGTACTTTTGAGCGTACTCTTATGTACGATCTTGCACAAGAATTCTTGAATAAGTCCCGCCCCAGGATATTTGGTTAATATTTACAACCTCTGCACTTTTTATGATCATCTACATAATTTCCGGTTCTTTCACTTACTCGTAATTCTCTATATTCTTCATAATCTCTGCATTTTCTGCTTCCGTGGTAAATTTGCTAATTTTTTTATTATACTAAAGATTCATTAGTTAATTAAAATCCAAACCTGTGTTATTAGAGAACGAATTGATGCAGAATTGGTACGCTTTGGTGGGGTGAGAGGAAGAGAGAGCGGGCAATCCACTTGCGAATAGAGAAATGAATTATGTGAGGCGAAGAGAGGATCTCAGAGCCTTATCGGATGTTGCATGATGTCAGTCTCGTGGCGTGTCTTAACTGTTTATAGCCACTGGGGCTTCGGCTCTACCCAACCTTATTAACAAAGTAGATTGGAGTTCATATACAAGTTTATATTCTCGTTGAAGCCAATATCATAGTGAAGGGAGACCCAGAGAAATGTTGAAATGTGTTAAGAAGCAAAATTAATCTCGTTAAATCCTAATCCTGCAGCCAGACATATTTTGAACATCCATTGACGCGTTAGTACCCATCAGCACAGGTCAGCAACAGTATGAATTTAACCCTCTTGCGATTTGGGGGTTCCACCAGCTACTACTCTATTGTTGCAAAAAATTCCTAATCCTGATCTATCACCAATTTCCAGATCGAATACAAGGAATTAATTGACATCTTTGAATATTTGAATTAATGATCATTTATTTTTATCTTTCCAGAGAGCTGAGTCGGAATTCACTAAAGATCATTGGAAAGAAGTTGTTTAAAGGCCTAGTTCAACTTCGGTACCTGTAAGTAGTTTTTACGTACTAGTACGAGTATCTCTCAACTTAGCCGGGTTTATATTGTCGCTTGAATGTCCCCCTTCTTTTCTGTTCTTCCTGCGTGGTAATATTTAGGAATCACCTTCACGATTAAGGTTGAAAAAGTTGATTAATCAATTAGTAGGAAGGTAGGATTTGGCATTCATTGGAGGAGGGAGAGGGTGGAAAACAAATGCATACAACGAGATGAAAGATGCCCTTATACTGTTATGTTGTAAACTAAAGAATGTATAATAGAATTTGACTTCTCGATAGTTCTAGTGACGTAACATCATTGGCTGTGGTTTGTCTTGGGTAAGGTTAAAAGACATGGATGGTGAAGCTCACGCAGATTCGAGATTCTATCTGCAAGTCGAAATTATTTGGTGCTTTTTGAATCTTCAAAAGTCGAAGGCTCTTGATAGGAGCTAATCACAGTCCTTTATTCACTCGTGTGATCCAAGAAAATGTAGGTTCGTCAAGATTAGTAGTTCGATCTCGTAAAGTAGAGGTTTTCAAAGTGCGGGTGTTTTAACAAAATTAATTGTGAACGAGACCTCCTTAAGCATTTCATGACTTATTCACGCGTTTAAACATGAATCATCGTTAAGATTAAGAAATGGAATTAGATGAGCCCAAAAGAATGATCATTAGTAATAAGTGGTCAAATGAAAAGACCGAATACTGGTACTAGTACGTATGGAAATAAGGGGAAAGTTAAGTAGACTCGTCTGTCAACTTTCCAAGGAACCAAATGTGTGGCGGATTACGGAAAAGTTGAACTGCGACCCCCATTTTAAAAACTACTGGCGACCTGATGCCACCATATTTTGGTGGCGGCACCACCTTTTGCTAGCCACAAGTCACGCCACCAATGGAGCTCATTCTTGCCATTGCCGCACTGAAAATCGCTCATAGAACCGCCTCGCCTTGCCACCACAAATCTGGCCGAGCCACCCGCCTACAAATTGACCCACCATGGAAACAATGAAGCTATTCACACGAGACACGACTTTCAGGACGGCCATGTCGAGACTGAGCTCGGTTGATGGCGTGATTTGTGGCAAAGAAAAGTGGTGGCGCCACCATGGGCATCAGGTGAAGGGGCCTTTATGGTCACTTACTGACTATGCTACGTGACTGTAATTTGCGAATCAATACGAGTGTGTGTCATTGTTGATTTATGTTTTTTTTCCGATACATGGACACATAATTAGGCCACCGTTCTCAGTTAGCTATCTTTCTGCAGGAGACCATGCTGGGCGCGTGCCCCCTGTCCATAATCTATAGGTATAAGGGTTTTGCAACCCCACCACTACGGGATGGGGGCTGGTCAGGAGAATGCGTGATTTACACCCGGCATGAGGTTTCCGTTCTTTTGTTTGCTGGAAATAGATCCTCTGAGGGGGTGGATTTGCAGCTACACCCGATAAGAGGTAGACTGTAATTTCTGCGCACATTTCACCGCGCCGACTTCGACGCGGGGGATTTCTGCCGCGTCGTGACACGGTTGCCGAGACACTTTCTCCTGCTCAAGGACTTGAACGGTATACACACCATCTGGAGAGAATGCATGATCAAGCCTAGTGGTCAGGTCCTTGCGAGCTGGAAATAAGTGTCCTTAATGTGAATTAGCTTACGATTTACTGCCCGAGAATCGCTTCATTTTCGTGCCTCGATCTATCGCTGTGCTCTCCAGATGCATAGTTCGATTTTTTTGGTGGAAGATGGTCGGTGAACTTCATGGTAGTAACTACTTTCTTATTTAATTATTATAGTATGTGCCACTACCGCCGGAAAACCTGCCCCTGTGGTGCTTGGAACCTGCGTAGTGCTCTGCATTTTAAGAAATGACTGATTTCTCTGTGCCAGTGGATGAGTTCAGGTCGGTGGATGAGGCCGTTATGTTCTGACATAACCTCATCGCCGTGGGCCGAACAAGTATTCTAGAACGCCTGGTCATGTTGCACGCCGTCCGCTTCCTTGGTGGCTAACCAATTGTGAGACTGCCCTCAGACAGAAGCGATATACCTACATGCGCTCCCCCCTCCCCCCCATGCCACGACGGTTTCAAAAGTTGTTTTCTGTCGTCTCCAAATTGGACACACTCGCGGGACGCACCGCCATTTGATGGAGCGATCGCATGCGCCATACTGTGAAGACTGCGTTGTCCCCCAGACTGTTCGGCACATTCTTGTTGAATGCCCCAGTCTGGGCGATCTTCGCGCAGTTACCTGTCCCGGTACCGGGATGAGCGGGGTCGCTACCGCTTGTCCCTCATACTCGGGAAGGGTTCGTGCACACTGATGTGTGGACTTAATAGTGCCTGAGTAAGCAGTCGCCAGATGGGCTATTACAATGAAAAAAAACCTACATGCGCTATAAGCGCCGCCCGAACGATTTCACCGTCGGAAATTTTCGTCGAGCCAGGGCTAGGTTCCGGTATTTTTCGAAAAGCACGTCCGCCGCTCTTCCCCGATCGCATATGTCTTCACTTAACGAGGAGACCTTCTTGCAGATGTGTGGAAGCGAGTCAAAAGAACTCGCAGCAGGCTCCCCCCTTCCCCCACCTCTCCTGTTATCCTCTTGTCCGTGGGCAAAGTCTTTCGTAATTTTTGTCTCCACATTCTCAAGCCGACATGCTTTACCACCAGCATTCAATGCACGTCGTGGTGTCGTTAAGGGCCACTGACTGGACTTTATCTCGAGAGGCAGAGAACTCCCCTCAACGACACATTTACGTTGACTGAGTTGCGTTTCGCTCTCGTTTCATACCTGGACACCACCTCTTGCCCGGACGATGTTCAGTATGCCATGCTTTGAAACCTAAGTGAACGAGGCATGGCATTTCTGTTAGATCTGATTAACAAGATTTGGACAGAGGATATCCTCCCAGACTCATGGCGACTGTACTTGCTTTTAGCAAAGCGGTGAGAGATCACTCTGCTTCGAACTTGTTTCCACCCAATTTCTCTAAACTCTTTCTTGTGTAAGTTGTTGGAGAAATTGGTAAATGTTAGATTAGCCTTTCTCATGGACAGTTCTACTCCACGTCAGATGATCTGCTCCGGCTAGAAAATGCTATCTACGAAACTTTCTTTCGTGGAAAGCACTACGCCACGATATTTTTAGATCTGGAGAAGGCCTATGATATTTCATGGCGATAAGGTATCGTGAGACCCTCCACATGGTGGGGGCTAGCGTACGCGTTAAAAAATGTTTTGTCTGAATTTCTGCTAGATCTGCGATTCCGCGTACGGATGTGGAGAACTCTCTCCTACCTAACGAGGCAGGAAGAGGGTGTCCCAAAGTGAAGAGTCCTCAGTGTCACTCTTTACCCTGAGCATCAACAGTATCTCATCGATGCTGCTGGAATGTTTTCGCTACGCTCTACGTGGACGATCTTTTGATCTGTTTTCATGCTATCCAAATGCCAACTACCACAGGAATTGAGCCGTATCTCTCGCTACGCTGAAGGAGACTGGTTTCGATTTTCTTTGTTCAAGACTCAGGTAATGCATTTCTGTCGCCATCCATAGCCTTCCCGACCCGGACTTGTTTCTAAACGAGGCTTCCCTGGAAGTGGTTGATTCTCACGGTTACCTTGATTTTGTTTTCAACCCATTCCTCACCTAGGAAGCTCATATTCACACCCTTAGGGTCTCTTGTACCCTCGCCATGGCCATTCCTTGTTCCGTGACATCAAGCACTTGGGTCTGCTGATCGGACTACTGCCTTACTTTTCTACCGATTCTTTGTTCGTGCGAAGCTTGACTACGGATGCGAGTTTTAAGCACCCGCAGCGAAGCGTATATTGTGGAAGTTTGGCTCAATCCACCACACCGGTCTCGGTGTGGCGACCTGTGCCTTCCGCACGTACCCCTTTGAGATCCTATTCGTAGATTTCGGGGAGATGCCACTCGTTCTGCGCCTTACGCAGTGCATTATGCGCTTATACGAGGGCCTGACGCCTCGCTCACTTGTCAACGGTTCTCACTTTATCCGTTTCTATGTCGCCGAGAGGCCAGTTATACCCTAGGCCCTTTGGATTTAAAGCTAGTAAACTCTTTCGCTAGTTCTATGTAGCTCTCGGGCCGGTGGTGCCTCTGGTTCTGTCCAGGACTCCACCTCGGAGGGTAGCACCTTTGACTATTTGGCGCCACGCTTTTCTCCCCAAACTTCCACAGCGTTTTAGTATTGTGTTCCCCCGTTTTGAAGCACACTTCGCGTGACGCTGGATCCATGCCGGTGCACACGATGGCTTCAAGTCCAAATAAGATGTCATACCATATTCCCTTTGTTTGAAGTCAGCGAAGCTCTACCAGTCGCTGCGTCGGTCTTCACGGCTTAGCTGGTTGTAATACATCGCTCGCTACAGCTGATAACGCGTCGTTCTCGGTTCTGAGATCAGATTGTGATCTATAGCTACTCGCAAAGGTTCCTGAGTGCTCTCGTAGCTTTGGTATCTCCACACACCCTCGTTTGCGGTATCCTTGAACAACGGTTCCCACAAGTCAGGCGGGTGTCGACATTATCTTTTGCTGAGATACTGGATATGTGGGAATGAGGGCGCCAAAGTGTCCGGGAGGACATTGCGACCAGACCAGCGTTTCGCTCTTCCTCACCCCGACTACATGTCAAAAATCTGGACAGCCACTCGGGCTCCTGGGAAAAATAAGATGGGAGACGGCTGAGGGGAACTTAAAGTTAGGTGCATTGCGCCGCGACTGTTCCCATGCTTCCCCCCCCCCCCATTCCCCCAAACTGTTAGGCACATACTTGTTAAAAGTCCCAGTCTGGGTGATCTTCGCTCACGCTACCCGTCCCGGTATCGGAACGAGCCGGGTCGCTACCGCCTGTCCCTTGTACTCGGGACGGATTTGTGCACACAGTCTTGTTGGACTATTTGACTTGTTGTTATTTGACTCTGTCGTTGATTGTATGATCTTGCACCGGAGGGAGCCCCCCCTCCCCAACGCGTTTTTGGTTTTGTTTATCTTTGCTTGCCTCGGCTTTTGTGAATTTTAAAATAGTCTAGTACTAGGCTGAAATTTTAATGGCGACGACTTATGCCCTTGGTTGTCGTCGCTAGATGGGCGCTGATAAAAAAATTCAACGCATGCCGACGGACGGCATTTGGACCCTCCCTCTCCCAAATGCAGCCATAAACCAGAGTTACTACATCGAATCAATAATTCTCAGGTGGTAAACTTTAAATAGACAAACGGAGCTAACATTAAATAAGAATTTCTTCGTGTCTAAAATAAAAATAACTTCGGTTATAAAATTACTAAAACTTCGTTCACAAAATAAGAAAAACATAGTTCATAAAATAGAGCTATATACTAAACTGTATTTTAAGTTTATTATTTTTTCTAAAAAAGGTAAAGAAAACATTATTAAATGTAGCAAATATGAAGTATGTCGCGAATGGAATCATTCAATGGGATACCAATCCTTATGCTCCGGAGGGCCGCATACGGGTTCACATAGGTATTCCACGAACTCCGTGAAACAGACGAACCAGAAATTCTAAGGAGGCTTAATAAGAAGCAACATCACCTCCTTCATTCAAATTACTCCTGGCTTAATTTATAAAGAAAAGTGTTTATCCAACGACAATGTGAAGTGTTCATTTTCATGTACTGGTCAATCCTGTACAGTCACAAATCATAGATGACCCCGAATCCTGAAGTTTATTGTCAAGATCGACCAAGGAGCAATCCTCAGATCCTACCCATGCACCCTTCTTTTCAATTGGCTATAAATACACTCCTGCAGCACGTGATAAAATCAAATTCTCTGAGGATGTCATATATACATATATGGTGAAAGCTTAGATCAACTGTTTAGATTGCACATGAGGTACATAATTAAAGCCTTCAATTCCTTTTAAAATCTAACACAAAAACTGACGTTCAAAAGAAAATAAACTAATAATCAAGCTGATGTCGACTTTTATCATCATCATCATCATGATCATCATCATCACTAACTATAATTTAAGAAGGGAATTATTTTGAGTATTTGAATAATAATTTCATCTTAGTTTGGTTATGACTTATGTTTTTTTATCAAAGTTATTTCTAATAATTCTTTTATAATATAAAAAAAAAAAATGGTGAAGTTCAGAAATAAATATAAGTATCAAATTTTGTGAAATTTTTAAAACCCAAAGAATTACAAATGGTGAAGTTGAGAAAATTTACTTTTATATATCTTCTTCTATAACTTTATATTTTAGCAACGTGATATATTGAAAGGGGGGAAATTTAGTTTAGAGTTCCTTTTTAAAATTCTTATAATTGGCGAAGTTCAAAAAATTCATAAAAATTTATCCTTGGCTGCTTTTTTTTTTAGATTTTAAGTTTTAATCTCTTAACTAAATTCCTCCCCTTTCAAAATATCACGCTGCTAAAACATAGTTATAAGAAGGTATATAAAAATAAATTTTATGAACTTCACTATTTGTAACTCTTTGGATTTTAAAAAAATCACAAAATTTCGATATTTATATTTATTTCTGAACTTTGATAAAAAGAACCTAAGTCATAACCAAACTAAGATGAAATTATTATTCAAATACTTAAAAATCCTTCTTAAATTATAGAGTTAGTGATGATGATGATAATAATTGGCGAAGCCATTGCCTAGTTATTATTATTTTATGAGTTAGGTGCCTGGCTTAGAAAAGTAATGGGGTATTTTATGAAATATAAGAATTGAAAAGATAAGAAGGATGAGGGAGAACTTCCCAACCGAGGGGAATTATCGTTTAATGGCTACACGACCAACGCTGGGCATACCTGCCATCAAATTTCACCATTTAAGTTTGAAATTACTCTATATAAACAGAGCTTCTTAGAAATAGTTTAGCGATTATTAGAAATCTATTAGTTGAGTCACCTGTCCGTTTTAAATTGTACTGAGTCACCTGTCCCTTTCAAAATATAGTCGTCACCTGTCCGGTGTAATTATAGTGATTCACCTCTCCATTTTAGATTATAGTGAGCCACCTGTCCGTTTCAAAATATAGTCGTCATCTGTCCGGTTTAAATTATAGTGAGTCCATGTTAAGTGCTCTTCAGGTACTTAATGGCTCGCTCGCCTGTGGAACTGACACCACACTCTACTATGAATTTCTTGAAAGGAGTATTCCATGCCATGGAAATTCATTTAATCCATCACAGAAGATCTGACCGACCAATGAGCGGCTAAAGTCGAAAGTGTAATGAGGGGAGGGGGAGAGGAGTCGAGACTCAGCCCAACACTGTTTGTCACATTCGATCGTGACAGGTTACCGGAGTCGGTGTGATCTGGTTTATATCACTACCGCGTCAAGGCATTCTGGCCCTTGCCGCGGAAGTGCTACCATTGATACAGAATCTGCTATGCATACGGGATAACTCCGTACCCTAAATCTGCGCAAACTGCCCCCAGGCTGTACATGATAAATCACTATTATGTAAAGCCAAGTGTATGAATTTCAGCGAGCCACACCATACTTCTTCGAAGCAATGTGGCTCGTATCTTTTCGAGAACTTGGCCGTTGAGGCTGCGGATCGAATCTCTTTCAGCGACCTAGGAATTCCTATGCCTCTCAAGTTAACAAAGCACTCAGTGCTCATAACCACTAGAGGCATACGAGTACGGTAGCCACAACGCCCATTGGGAACCTTTCTGCGGATTCTACTTCTCCGAGGCGCCACCCTGGTAGAGCTGGTGGTACCAGGAGATCAGGCCCTGACCCGGATAAAATCAGGACGCACGCACACCCAGGCGAGCTTTTCGCAAAAAGTGAAGCGGCTAGGTTAGGACTTTGGGACCATTCAAAGGACGAGGGACACCCGAGCCCCAAACCGCCTACCTGCCAAAGGTTTCGAGGAAGGATGAGACGAAAGCTTATGCTGACTTATATGCGGCGTATTTCTTCTGTGTAGTGGTACTGGGTACGGTTGCCGAACCCCTTTTTCCTCGAGAACCCGGGGCAGGTTCTTGCCGACCTGATTGAATAGATGGAGATTGGTGTCCTACCTGATTTTTTAAAGTTCTGTTAAACTCGGGATGGGGGGCGTATCTTTCTTTTGAGGTTTACGTGTGTGATAGAAATATTTCCGTCAAACAAACTTAAAGTTCTACTTTTCCAGCACTTGTCATTAAAACGTATTTTCCATTGTGTGCAGGTGTGTGGAGATGGAAGTGAAAAGAATCTTGGAGTCGCCATTGGACTACTCCACTTCAGCACCAGCGGCGGCTCCTCTTTCTCTGTCACAGGAGCCTGCCAATTAGACTGTGAGCATGCGACCAAAAATTGACCTCTACCGGTGAGAGCAGCCTGCTAGGGCTAACCCCTACAGAGTGGCAAAGGTTGTTGGTGTCGTCGAGCCGTGCCCTCTAACGTTTTGGAAACGTGTCATGACCTTGTTGAAGCCTAGCGTGCCTGCCCATCTTTCTCAATGGAGGTCGGCTCGCCGGCCCTAAAAATGTTTGGTATAGGCTGTAAGCATAATGATGCCCCGGTCCGAATCCACGACACCTTAGGGGAATGGCCATTTGGCGGCCCCTCTTGAGTTGGACATGGTTCCGCCCCAGATGATAGGGTATTCTCTGGGGCAAACTAAGACTCTATGAACGACACCTCTAAGCCAACTCAGCTCTTATGCAAGATATTCAATAAGCCGTACACGCCTATCCCCGAGACACCCTCTAGCAGGAAGGGCAAGGCTAAGAAGACAGACAAAACTTGCAGATAGGGTGAGTGTACCATTGATGCCATCGAGGTCCCCCGAAAGAATACCTGGCGTATTCTACCCCGCTGGCCTCAAAAGCTTCTTAGTAATTTGGTCCGCTGATGATAGCATGTTGGCCAAAGGCTATTTATCCACCGGGAGGTAGCTTTAGCTAGGATAATTGTCAGAGAGCCAAAGGTCACTCGATTCTAGGACGGGAGCTTACTGGCGAATGCGGCTGACCTTTTCCTGGCGGCCAGTATTGGTGCTCTTCAGACGCTCAATGACTCGTCTGAGCAAGTGACACCGCTCTCGCCAGGCTTCTTTTTTAATGAGTGGTTTATGTGAGAGAACGGGCGGATTACTGCTTAGAACACATCATCGAATAGTTTGTCGACCTCAGAGCGGTCAAGGTCTAATCTGTAATAAAAAAACTGTAGTGCTCAAGACCCACCCCTACTCTCTTCGTCATGTTAGATCATGACAGGCGCCCTGAGTTGATGCGTGCTGGTTGGTATCGCTACCGCGTCAAGGCATTCGTGTCACTACCGCGTAGGTAGTGACACCACTGGTCATACTCATCGAACTTGCAGACGTGCCAAGTCGGTTCAACCCCAAATCTGTGCAAATTGCTTAAAGGCATTGCATGATAAATCTGTATTATGCAATCTCAAGTGCTTGAATTGCGGGGAGCAGCAACCGGAATCCTCGAAGCAATGCATCTCTTATATTTATGAGGCGAAGGTCTTAACGATTCAGCGTCGGAGGTATTGCTTCTGACATCTTTGGTCACACTCTCATATCACACTGGATCTATGCCAGTGTTCACGATGGCTTCAAATCCAAAGAGTGGGTCAGCTTTCATGACGTATCTCCTCTGTTTCAGGTCAGTGGGGATCTATTGGGCACTGCATCTTTATTCACGGCCGAGCTGGTTGCAATACACTGCTCTGTACGAAAGAGAACTATTTTTGCCAGGTTCGGAGATCGGATCATAATCTACAACAACTCTCCTCGAATGCTCTCGGGGCATTATAATCACCCTGATTCCCGATATATGCGACGCCACGGTTGATGTGAGCCGGGTTCCTGGACTTGTAGAAATTGCTCAGAATGAGGGGTCAGATTGGGGCGCCAAAGAGTTCGCGAGGACTGGGAGACCAAACTAGCGTTTCACTCTAACTTCACTGACTACAAAGTATGAATCCGGTCAGCCCTCCGGTTTGCCTAATAAAAAAGATGCGACGCGGAGATAATTTAAAGTTGCGCGTCATCGCGTCTCGACTGTTTCCTTGGAACTACCATCAATGCCTACACTATTGTCTTCAAATTAAGCACACTCTCGAGATGCACTGCCATCTGACTGACTGCCACCCTGCACCTTACTGCGATGACTGCGTGCTCCACCTGACTGTTCCTCGGTACATTCTTGTCGAATGTCCCAGTCTGGGTGATTGATCTTCGCGTACGTTACCTTGTACCAGGAAGAGCGGGGTCGCTACCGCTTGTTCCTTGTACTCTCGATTAGTTCGTGCACACATGCTTGTGGACTATCTGGCATTTTGGAGAAGCCTGGCCTCCCTCATTTTATTTGTTTCTCTTTTGTGTTGGACGCAAGATCTTGCGTCGGGGGGAGGCGCGCTTGCCCCCGATGCCGAAGCATGCTTCCTTCTTCTTGCTTTTTTCTCTACTTGTTTTGATTTTTGTTTGTTTTGGGTTTGTTTTTTTTATGTTTTAGACACGTTTTTTTTTTAATCTAGCCTAAAATTAGGCTATAGGATGATTAGGGCGACTTATGTCCTAGTAGGCAGATGCTAGATTAAGGCTGAAAAAAATAGTGACCTCGTCCTCTCCGGCACACACTATTTCCACCTCTTCTCGCTATCGTAAAGTTTAAAAGAAAAAAAAACCCATTAAAAATAGAGACTATGACACCCCAGTGCCTTGAGAAGTTATGGAGAAATTCGCTTTAGAATCAGAAACACCCTAAATGGGATCATTTACACATACTTGACCTGCAGATTCGACCTAAGATGGGCCTTGACAACCCAACCCTTCGTAATGTCGACTTTGTCATGGTGCTTAACCATACAGGATGGGACTGGGGTTGCCACCTCATAAGTGCACTGGATGTGGTGAAGAGAGTCGGTAACCCAGTAGACTTAATACCCGCCGCGGCCATGGGGCTTTCGTCCCTCGCAGCCGCTTGGGACCATGGTGTATTCTGCCACTCGGCCAGGTTCTGGTAAGCGGGCCAAATAAACCGAACCACCAGAATATAATAACAAGAGTAACGAAAAACAGTAGACATAGATGCAGACATAAAATAAAGAACAAGATTAGCGAAAATCACCGAAGTATCAAAATTGTCGATTATAAATATGGGCCCATACGAAGCTTCATGGAACGCCTGTACGAAGAATAAGAAATCAATGGCATTAGTTTTAATTGGCCGCGAATTCGCACTTGTTCTTGCTCTTGCCTTAGGTGTCAGGGTAAAACAATCCTTGCCTACTGGCAACAAAGTTACTATATGCCGTTCTGGAAAAAAAGAGGGGGGGGGGGCAATATTTATATTTCTTAAATGAGTTTTTCGGCGTCTGAATTGTTTGTAAAATATAAGTTTTAAGGTTTGTCCTAGATAAGTCACCCCACCCCCAATATTCTGTATGGAAAACGGGTTAATCCCGGCTAGGTCGATAGAGAACTCCGTATTTTATATTAATTATAATGAAGCTAAATTAGCTTTCATATAAGATTTCCTCTATATTCAAAGGAAAATTCAATAATTTGTGGTTTTAGTCACACATAATATATCAGTAGAAAGAAGAGGATTTTATCAAGAATTTGTTTATTATGTTGCACAATAAATATGAGGATTAAGGACTCCATTAATTTGACGTCCTCAAAGATGCCAAGCGCACACGAGTGCGTGAATGCTCTACACGCGAATGGAGGTCATTGGAGTTTAATTTGTACAAAAATAATATTTTATCTAAAAATTTTATTCTCGTTCTTTTTATTGATATTTATTTTAGCTATTAAATTAAATCTGAACAAACTATTTAGTTTTCTTTAGGGCACCTTGTTTAATGGACGCTCTGTTCTGCGTTGCTCATTGCAGACGTCGCTACCCAAAGATAACATGCGCCTTATCGATTCCGCGTACTCATTCTTCCTTCTGTTCTCAGATTACTCGACGAGAATCAAATAAACTGCGTTGATGAACAGGCTTTCGAAGGACTCGAATACCTGGAAATATTGTGAGTATAATTCTGGGATTTAGAGATGCTTAAATTATTTTTCTTTCCTTCTAAATTGTGTTGAAATGATCGGCGGGGGGGGGGGATCTTCTAATTCCTTCCCTTTTTGTAATAATAATTAGATGGAAGAACTTAAATGAATTACGTGGTTTTTTTTTACGAGTGGATTCATTAAGTGGAAACTGCAGTACACTAGAGGGGGATCGAGGGCTTTAACTTGAAAAGGGGCTATTTAAAGAACCCCATGCACGAGGCCCTGCTAGGCATTAGATGGTGTAATAGGGGTAATACCCCTGCTACAACTGAAACCTGGGGGGCGGCACGCCCTCTCGACCTCAGACGCCCGAGAGAAACTGGTGCTTTTTTCTCATGTATTCTGACCCTCTTTTATATCTTACACTTTCTAAAAGAAATCCCGAAGGAGGACCTAAAAACACTAAAGCCACCACCTGTCATATTCCTATTTCTTACATCTTATAAATTCCTACGTTTCTGGAATTTTCAATTTAAAATATCAAAATGAGGTCATATTTTGAACAAGACGGCCGCACGCGTTTTAGGCTACTAAATCCTCTAATACTTCTTTGTAGAGTGTCCTAGAGTAATATTTTGATGGCGGAGAGGGTCTACCACCCCCTTATAAAGTCAGGAAAAGTCAATATTTCAACCTGAGGTCTGCAACGCAAGGCCTCTGAAACGGCTTAGGTTACGTTCGCGCGTTTGTTTTTAATGTTAATATTAATTCATTTTTATTTTGTGAGCCACCATGTAAAAGGTTGGGGGTAGCAGATTATTTAAATATGTTTTAGTAACACCATATGTCGTCGATTTGGGGCGTTAATCTGTAAAATTACCAAAACTAAACATGATACTACTTCTCTCTTTAACCACGTTGTTTCTGCTCTACCTCCTATTAATACTACTAATCCACCTGACCAAACCTTAAACTCTCTGCACCAATCATTACTCGCCGGCCTTGACGTGCACGCCTCCCTCATCACTCCTTCTCCAAGCCGCCATCACCGCGCCCCTTGGTTCACCATGGAACTCCTTCGTTCAAGGAGGTCCTTACGTGCTCATGAACGTGCCCTTCGTAAAGCACGCTCCCGTGGGCAGGACACGACCTCCCTCTCACTTGCCTATCGCCTTGCTACTTCGACCTATTCTTCTAAATTAAAATCAGCGCGCGTGGCTCATTCACGCAAACTTTTGTCTGAGAGCCAGAATGACCCTCGGACTATCTTTCGTCTCTTCTCTCGTCTTTCATCGCCTAACCCCATTTCCCTCACCTCTTCCCCATCAACCCCTCTACTCTTTCTAAATTTTTCTCTAATAAGTGTTAACCTTCGCGCCGTACTACCTCAGTCGCCTGAACAAGCCCATCCTGTTCTCCCCGACCATACTCCATTGCCGCTTAACGTCCTCACTCGGGCATCCTCTGAAGAAGGAACTGCCCTGATCTCACGCTCTAACAAATCTGGATCCCCTAAGGACGTCTTTCCACCCAAACTCCTCCACCAAATTCTCCCTGCTGTCCTCCCACTGATTCATCATCTCTTTAACACTTCACTTGACACAGGGGTGGTTCCCTCTTCTTTCAAACATGCCTCAATTCGTCCTATCCTTAAAAAAAACACACCTTAACCCCTCTGAACCATCTAGTTATCGCCCTATCTCACAGCTTCCATTCCTCTCTAAGATCCTCGAGAGAGTGGTTTTCTCTCGCCTTAATGACCATATTCTTAACTGCAATATCGATGAAATGTACCAATCGGGGTTCAAAACGAAGCAATCTACTGAAACCGCTCTTCTTAATGTTTTAGACGGTTTACATAGAGCAGCCGATAGGGGTTGTACGTTCATTCTAGTCCTCCTAGACCTCTCCTCTGCTTTCGACACCATCGACCACACTGTCCTCCTTGATCGTCTTCACACTTTCCTTGGTCTCTTGGGCACTGCACTTGATTGGTTACTCTCATACCTATCCTCCCGCAATCAGTAGGTCGCGCCCGATAACCTCTGCTCCGTGGAGCCCGCGCCCATTCATTTTGGGGTTCCTCAGGGCTCAATCCTTAGTTCCCTCCTCTTTCGCATCTAGTTACTATATCTTGGCTCCCTTCTTCGCGATTTGGGCCTGTCCTTCCACCTCTATGCTAATGACACTCAGATATATCTTTTGCTCAATCAATTACTAAGTTCCTTTCAGCCTACACCTCCATTAACGAATGGCTGTCTGCCAACTTTCTCAAACTTAGCCACGATAAAACTGAAGTTCTCCTTGTTGGTACCGCTTCGATGGTGGAAAAATCTAAAGCTCTCTTTCCCTCTCTCAACCTTGGGGAAACCAATATCGCCTTCTGTGATACCGTCAGTAATCTTGGTGTTATTTTCGACGAGCAACTCTCGTTTAAACCGCACATCCATCGTATCTATAAGTCTTCCCTCGGTTTCCTCCGCAACTTTTCACTTGTTCGATCCCATTTTGATCGACGAAGCCTTGAGACTGCTATTTATGCCTTCGCCACCTCAGGCTTATATTACTGCAATTCTCTTCTAGTGAATCTCCCTTCTTCGTCACTTCGCCCCCTACAACTAGTTCAAAACTATGCTGCCCGGATCCTCCTTCGCCGCCCCCGGTTCTCTCCATCGACGCCTCTGTTACAGGAGCTACACTGGTTCCCTATTCGCTTTCGTACTTACTATAAAATTCTTCTCATCACCTACAAGGCCCTAAACCTCGAGGCTCTACCTTATCTCTCGTCTGCCCTCTCCCGTCGTCAAACTCCTTTGCCACTCCGGTCTAACCTCGCTCCCCGCCTGAACACTCCTCGTTCTGTCCTCTGCTCGATGGGTGGCCGTTCTCAGTTTGTGCTCCTAGACTCTGGAATGCCCTTCCTGCCGAATTCCGATCTTCTCCCTCCCTTGGTACTTTTAAACGTCTCCTGAAGACTCATCTCTTCAGAATTGCCTTCTCTCCCCTCTAAACTTTCTCTACACTCGCTACACAACCTGCGCTCTGGGAGGGCTAACAGCCCTGAAAGGCGTATTATAAATACCTATTATTATTATTAAGTAGCCTGCTACTCCTAACATTATACATCATTGATCACAACGTAAAAACATTCACCGTTTCTTCCATAACCTAAGCAAACCTTACCTAACCTAAAATACAGAAATTAGGCATCATAGAAACCTTTTCCATTCACGTTCGAACCCTAAAATGCGTTCGCTCGTTTTATTCAAAATTACCCCAAATAAAAAACAAACAACAACGTTTATAAATGGTTTAAAATTTTATCCGTTGTCCTACTTGACTTAATTCTTTGCTTAAAATGGATGTAGGTGAAACTGACCCAAATCATACCAATGATCTTTAAAGAGAAGATGAATTGAAGTCTTGTATTGAATTAAATCCACTTGAAAATTGGCCTCAGTGATTACTGGAATGGCGATTTATTCAACGTAAAAGAAAATCAAGCCATTCGTGCGAATCCGCGATTCCTGCCGCCGTGCTCACGAGACTCGGCTACCCGTCCAACCTCTACCTTCGTCATTTCATCAATCATTTCTAATCCAGTCGAGAGTGTATTGCGGAAGGTGGACTTGTTTCACCACATTTGTCTCTATCCGGCGACCGGGGCCTCCCCCCCCCCCCGTGCTTCTACTCGCAGGCCTGATGCGTCTCCCACAGTCGTCAACGAGTATCACTGCCGAACTCGACGTTGTCTATGCCGCCGAGAGACACCACTCATATCCTAAGCCCTTTGTCTGTAGCTCGCGGGCCAGTGGCGTATCTAGTTCTGCCCAGGACGCCACCCTGGAGGGTACCACCTTTGACCATTTGTCGCCACGCCTCTGCTCCGAGAGCTTCTACAGCGCCGGGAGTATTGCGTTCGGCCTTTTTGGAGCACACTTCGCCTCACGCTGAATCCGTGCCAGTGTATACGGATGGCTCCAAGTCCCAAGAGGGGGTCGGCTTCCACGCCGTATCCCCTTTGTTTGAAGTCGGCGGAGCATCGCCAGAAGATCTACAATGTATTTATAAGTTCTACGCTGCCCCACCCCGCTTCCGCCCTCTTTGTTGTCTCGAGAACGCAAAAGAGGCAACTACAGGTCGTGCAGAACAAATGCTTGTACCTAATTACGGGTACCTTAGACGAGAAAGAATACGCCAAGAAGAGCTGCACAGGGAGGCGGGGCTAAAGCCTACTAACACAGTCATAGAAGAGCGGACTAGGAAGATGCAAGTGATAGTTAATCATGAAATGAACGATGAGATCATGGAAATGATTAACCAGAACAGAAGAGCCAGAAGCCATCCAAGATTCCAAGGTCCACTCGCCTTTTGGCTACGGAGATGAAGCGCCGTTCAACGCATGATGAAATGTGTGAAAATACCGGAAAAAAGAGAAATAAACCGACTAATGGAACCATTACCTAACTGGAAGAATACCTGAATACGACAACAAGCTCACCAATTTTGACTCAATAGGAAGGAATGCGAAGAAGAAAGAAAATGACAAAAACTAAAAAAGAAGAAGACATACACTACAGAATATAACAAATACAAAAACACTAACTTTTAAAAACAATAATAAAGTAATTAAACTGTAAAACAACACAAACAATAACACAAACAACAAACATTAAAATTTTAAGACAAAAGGCTTGAACGCCGTATAAAGCAAGAATATAACCAACTTTTATTCCTTTCTATCTATCCCACACATGCTTTGGCCCACTCTACATACGCCCACACCGACATTAATTCTGATCCAGATTCACCAGGCGCTGCGTCTGTCTTCACGGCCGAGCTGGTTACACTACACCGGCTCTGTACGGGAGATAACGCTAGGTGCCCGGTTCGGATACCGGATTGTGATCTAGGACTAGACGACCAGACCAGCATTTCGCTCTTCCTCACATCGACTACATGGCAGCAATCGGGACAAAAAAGATGAGAGACGGCCGAGGGGAACTTAAAGTTGCGTGCCATTGCGCCGCGACTGTTCCCACCTCCTAAATGCCTCGACGGTTTCAGGTCGCTTTCTGTCATCTTCGAATTATGCACACTAGCGGGACGCCCCGTTATTTGATGGAGCGCTCGCTCGCACTTCATTGCGACGACGGCATTGTTTGCCCGGACTGTTCGTCACATTCTTGTTGATTGTCCCAGTCTTGATGATCTTCGCGCACGTTACTTGTCCCGAGCGGGGTCGCTACCGCTTGTCCCTTGTACTCGCGACAGGTTCGTGTACACAGACCTGCTGATTATATGGCTTTTTGGAGGAGGTTGGCCTCCTCCATTTTATTTTTCTTTGTTGTAGGTCGCATGCTCTTGCGATGGGAGGAAGCGGGCCTTCGCCCTACGCCGGATCACGCTTCCTTCTTGTTGCTTCTTTGCTTATCTTGTTTTTGCTTGTTTCTTAGCCTTTGTTTTTTATCTTTGTTATATGTTTTTACTTCTTTGTTTTTTTTAATCTAGTCTAATATTAGGCTTTTGCTTGATTACGGCGACTTTTGCCTTTACTAAATAAAACAAAATGTACCATTACCAGGTAACACTGACCTGTAGCAATACTAGGTAACGCTGACCTATAGCAATACTAGGTAACGCTGCCCTGTATCATCACTAGGTAACGTTGAGCTCTAGCAACACTAGGTAACGCTGAGCTCTAGCAACACTAGGTAACGCTGACTTGTAGCGACATTAGGTAACGCTGAGCTGTAACAACACTGGGCGACGCTTACCTGTAGCAACACCATATAATCCTGCCATGTAGCATCGCTAGGTAACGCTCGGATATGTCATGACACAACGTCCCTCTTATTTGATCCTTGTTCCGCAGGACGTTGACCAATAACAACATCACCACCCTGTGGAGGGGAACGTTCAAAGCAACACCCCGTCTTCGTGCCCTCCGCGTGTCCGGCAACAAGCTCATCTGTGACTGCCATCTGGCTTGGCTTGGGCGTTGGCTCGCGGCTGCCCCACACCTTGCACCCTACATACGCTGCTTCTCGCCCTACAGACTCAAAGACCGATTGGTTACAGACGTTCTTGAACACGAATTCAAGTGTACAGGTAAGCGTACACCGTACGGCTAAATGGCTTCACGACCGTTTCGTCTCTCTGTGTTCCATAGGGATTCGGCGAGTTGCCATGTGCCGCTAGAAATTAAGGATATGAAAATAAAATTGCCTGAATTTTAATAAGAGTCACTGTATTTAAAATTGATTCGTTGCTGGGAAATAAAAGAGTACCTTCTGGAGGTTCTAACTATATAATATTATATAAGAAAAGAAGTAATTAACAAATATAAGTCCTACCTTAAATATTTCACGCTACCATTTGCTCTTAGTGACGTGCACCGCAGTACTTCACAAAGAAGGGTTGCTGTTTTAGTTTTAATGATTCTCAAAGTGTCTGGCCCGAGACCCTGAGGAGAGGAGGATATGGCCTTTACCAGGGTTTCCCACAAAGCCTTCAAAGTGTATATTGAGATGTTGTCATGTGTGATTGAATTGTATGGGGTCCAGTATTGCATTCTGGACAGGCATCAGCGATGGCCACATCCACCCTCGTTCTTTTAGCCTAAGAAGTCTAGGTCTAAGTGATGTCCACACCAGTGCCTGGCCAGGTGGACTTAGCAAAAGCAATCAGTTTTGCCATTGCAAGCTTGTAGAGAGGGACTAAAACAACCAAAGGAGGCACTAACGCTAAAAAATGTTGTTCATACTCTCAGAAACTAGTGTAACCATTAAGAAGTGACAATACACGCCAGAGGGTAACATGTACAGTTAGCGCCACTCCGGCGTTTAACACTTTTCCTATGAAATACATATAATGTCATTTGGTAAAGATGTAAAAGAAAGGCTGTGTTGTTCCTATATTTAAGTCATTCCCGCTAATCAATGTTTAGCAGGAAGAGTTTGTATGCATTAATATATTTTGTTTTTGCTTTTTGCGGCATTTAACGAGTCTAAATTACATTGTTTTCTAAGCAGAATAACCAACGAGGGCATAAATTTGTCGAGAGTGGTATGGGTGTGCCAAGTGGTGTGGTTAAGGGAAGTCAAATGGCGCTCTGGTAAGTTCTAGTTCCATTATTTCCCAAACTAAGAAGCTAAAACCAACGTGGGTGTGAGTTTGTGGAGAGGAGTGTACAGAGCGGTGCAGTTATGGAAAGTGAAAATATGTGGAGGATACTTCAAGAATTGAAACTCATGGTCCAGAAACGAGATCTGCGTAACTTAGTTGATTTGAAGAAAATATGTTCGGAGGAATGGAACAAGATCAGCCCAGATCGTCGGAGACTACTCAAAGCGCCTGCAAGCTTTAATTGACAAGAGGCTTATGCAACCAAGTACTAAACCCTGTTTATATGAATGTGTTGTTAACTTTTGCATTGTCATATTTCACTATTGGCACCTTATAAAGGTTTTCCTGTTCATCGTTTTGCTCTTCTGATAGTTACATTGTATTTATTATATAAAGTTCCACGTCCGTTGTAAATTTCATTAACGTGCGTTAAAAGTATGTAAATTTGCATTTAGAGCCCTCTTTCATACATTTTAGGCGTCTATATGCACTTGAAAGAGAATAAAAAGAGAGATAGGCTATTCCACCATTGTGTGATTTTAAAACAGGTAATATTGAGCTACACTCGAGTTGAATCGCTTATCTACCAGCTTGAAATCATTTTAAGATTTTAAATACTTTGATCACTTGTTCACGTAATCGTCTACTTCCAAGAGATAATAGTTTTAATGAGGGAATTCTTTCTTTGTAAGCTTTATTTTGAATTCCACTATATCATTTTTAAGGTAAGACCAGAATTGCACCGTGTATTCAAGGTTAGGTCGCACAAGTGATTTTTATAAAGGTAGAATAATATCCTTCAACTTAAAAGTAAAATTACGGGCAATATATCCCAGCTCTCTGTTCATCTGCCATTTATTCGCCCACTCGACAATTTGATCAACTTTTCAGCATTTCCTACACATCGTATATAGAAAGAGCTCTGCTTCCAAGCTTTGTGTCATCCGCAAATTTTGAGATCCTACTAATCAATCCATTATCTAGGTCCTTAGTGTAAGCAATGAATAATAGTGGGCCCAGGACTGATCCCCGAGGTACCCCACTAATGACTAGGGGACACACTAGCACACCATAATTCCCCCGTAATGGGCGCGGCGATATGCCTTCCTGGCCGCCGTGCTGACGGGACTCAGCGCCACGTCCGGCGCCAGCTTAGCCTCTTCTCCTTCTTTCTGACAGCCTGTGATTTCACTATTTCCTCACTCTACCTACAAACATTCCCACAACTTTCTCTGGTCGGCCTCTAATTTCACAGGGTAGATGCCGACCAGCTTCCTCTCACCCAACACTCTCGCATCGGGGCTGAGGGGGAAGGCGAGCGGACAGCGTCCCCTCACTCCTGACCTCCGGTCTGGGGTGTTGGGTTTTTAATAACCTGCTTCATCCCTACCCACATATTCCCTTTATTTCTCCTTTCAATCTCTATCGATTTTACGCCGGGCCCAAGGTGGAGCCGCTATGCTGATAGGCTTCCAGGCCACTAGGCGAGAGGAGAGTCCTCAAATGGCGGCAGCTGGCTTTGCTGGCCCGGTACTCACCCCTCGCAGAGCGGGCTACTGCGTGGCGTGATTAGCGTTCGCGTCCAGCACAAAAAAACAGGGTCACCATGCCCATGAATTTAAAAAAAAAAATCAATCTCCCCCTTTACTCCCCCTTCACGAACGACGGAGCTGCCTTCGAGAAGCTCCAAGGAAAAATGGACGTTCCCACCTCTCCAGGACTTTCGTAGGGGACCCTCCAAACTACTTCTACCGGATAATAGGCTTACTCTTCTCCTATGCCTACGGGTATAGGGGACTCCCCCTCACCCCCTTCTCTTGATTCGCCTTTGGGCGACTTCCTCTTCACAGTGGCAGGTCCCCCTTTGCTTTCCAAGGGGAGTGCCAAGAAGGCAGGCAGACTACTCATTATTGACCGCTCCCGGTGATTACGACACGATAGGGCCAACCCCCTTATGAAGGGCGAGTGAAGACAGGGCCCGTCGGTCCATGCCCTCCAAAGACCTGCTGGCGTGCATAATGAGCTTAGAGGGGGGTCACGGTACGTACCCCCCTCTCGTCCTCAAAGGATGCCGGTTCGCTGGCCAAAGATAAGATGACAAAAGGTACCTCGAATGAGACCTGTGAGGTCTCGGGATGAGGGACACATGGAGCCCCCCCAGCCTTCCCTGAGATAGACATGGTCCCTGAGGTGACCCAGCCCCAGACGGTAGGATCCTCCATGGGGTCGAACCCGGTCTCTGTGCTAAGCACAGAACCCGTATCCGCCCCTATGCAGGCTCCTCCTAGACGGCACGGGTCCCCGAAGCCTCACAAGGAAAGGAGGGATCTCCTCCCCCATCTGGTGCTCCTGTAATAGGCAAAACCCTCTCCATTTCGGAGAAGGATCTTGCTGAGGCCAGCCCATCTGGCCTAGGAGCTCCTACGGGCGGGAGAGAGAAGCGGGTTGATTCCCTGCCCGCCTCTCCTAAGAAAAAAAAGCATAGGAAAAAAACAAAAAAGACTCGGGGATTCTCTCCCTCCGTGAGAGAAGGATAATGTTCTCGTGCAGAGCCGGACTTTCTCAGCTAATTCTTCAAAGGTGACAGCCCATCGTTTCTTTCTGCGGCTGATATCCCTTGGAGGTCTGTCGCTGAGCGGCGTACAGCCATCTCACTTATGATCTTCTCTTCAAAGAATGCCTCTGCAGCTCCTAAGTAGGTCTGGACGGCATTTTCTTACCATGGAATTGTCGTGGAATCCTGATTAATTGCGAGGAGCTAAGGACGCTTCTCTGTTCCCGTTCTCCAATAATAGTTTGTCCTCATAAGACCATTATGGGTGTGTTCTCCCTGCCCAGTCTCACTGAGTATAAAGGTTTTGCAACCCCACCACTACGAGATGTGGACAGGGCAGGTGGATACGCAATTTATACCCGATGTGATGTATCCGCTTTTTCTTGCAGTATTAATACATATTTTCAAGTGGCGGCGCTACAGCTACGTCTAGACAGGAAGTACTCGGTTGTCTCTGTCTAGATTCTACCGTTATACGACCTTTATGGAGCGGACCTTGTTTCTTCGTGGTACGATTATCGAAACCCTTTCTCCTCTTCAGGAACATGAATGGTAGGAATTCCTCTTTGAGAGGACCATAAGTTCAATCTCAGGGGGAATGCCCCTGGGAATCTGAACCAAGAGCTGGAGATTAATGTCCATAATGTGGATGCTTTCACATAGCACTACCAGAATCGATTCGTTTTATTGCCTTGACTTGTCCTTGTGCTCTCCAGATGCACTCGGGTAGGAGGTGGTTGATGTCCCCCTTGGTAGCGATCACTTTTCCATTTAAATATTTTTGCCAGAACACTGCCCATATTTGAAGAAATGACTGACTTTTGTATTTGAATCGAGGGATTTAGATCGGTTGATGAGGCCATTGAATTCTTCTCCGGTACCGCAATCTTGCCTCTCGGCCTTGGCATCTATTCCTCGAACGTCTGGCCGTTTTGCACACCGTCCGCCTCCCTTACGGTAGGCTGTATGCTACACATCTCAGAGAAAAACGATATGCCTATCGGGGCAGTAGAGTACAATTATTCCCCAAGGGTTAGAAAACTTCTAAGAGTTCGGTGTAACTCTTGGGACGGTCGCGCCGATGGAACTGCCCATTACGGCAGACATTTATTGACAATGCCTCTGCCCCCAAAGCTTCTACAGTACTGCGTTCTTATTTCTTGCAACACATATCGTGTCACACTGGAACCTTGCCGATATACACGGATGGCTCTAAGTCCAAAGGGGTAAATTGTTTTTCATGCCGTTGTCACCACTGTTTGAAACCAGGGTGGATCTCAATGCCGAACTGGTTGCAATATACCGATCGGTGCGGAAGATTACGCGCTGTGTCCGGTTCGGTGACCAATTTATAATCTATAACGAATCACAAGGAGCGCTAAAGACCGGGCAGTCGCGTGATTGAGTTGTTGCAGGGGACTTGGGGGCTCCTAAATGGTATTTAATTTATTGCCTCCATGTTCACGCCCCTGAAGGAGGAGGGACTCCTCCTCCGCCACCTGAGCATATCGTGTAGATATTTATTCGTTGTTGTTGTTTTAGGCTTTTTCTTGCATTTTCGGCGGCGATGCCCTCATTGATTGCCGCCAAACTTCCTCCATCTTCTTTTATAGATCTCTTCTTTACCAACTTTATGAGTCAAATGGTACTGGTTGGTATTTCACCTTAAATTCGATGTGAATTATGGTGTCCACGGGCTTAGCGATGAATGGCATACTGATCTTTATGTCGGTTTTACTATCTGGTTAGAGGATCCCGCCAAAGGAATAAGAAACTAAGGATAACTTAGAGAAATAAACGATTCAGGCTAATTTAACCCACCGGAAATAAAAAACCCCCGACGAATTCTAAGCAATTTCGAGTTTTAACTCATTTTATTCTCAAGAAGTCCAAAATTTTAAAAAATTAGAACAAGCGTATGTAATTTACCTGCAGTAAAAAGGAAATAAGATTCCGAGCGTTTTGATTTTTATTAAACAGGCCTCATGTCAGACACGGCTCACGAAAACAAACTAGGAGGGTAAAAGAACCGGTTCTAAAAGTTCAAAATTCTATCTTTCATAAACCTAATTTAATCTGCAATATTGCTTGAACGATGTCTCGCCGCGGGCCTTTCATGTTTATTTATAAGAAAACAATAAATAAACGATTTATAGATCTACTTATTTACCTTTTGTGATTTTCCAGAACTTCAATGGCTTTATTATTTAAATTTAAATGTTCCAAATGACCTCAAATCTAAGAACACAATTCCGTGTTGATACTGCACCGACTCAAAGTCGGGTCTTCAATAACGAGGGGCTTGTTGTTATTCAAGAGGCTCGGCGTTGGTCGCTGAGCATCTGAGGGGGCATTTATAAGAAAAATGTAGATTACTTTTAGATTTAATTATGAGAAGGTATAACTAGGAATTAAAAGCAGCAGTGAATTTATTGGGAGGATTTATTAGGTAAGTAATCACAAATGTGCAAACAAATGATTCAAATTTACTTAAAAGATTGAAATAAAATTGTAGTCAAATTTTTAAATCGTTTTTATTTTATCACATATTTGGAATAAACCCAAAAAAATTTGGAGAATTAAAACTTAAAAAATGTCAATATAATTCTTTTACCTAATTAATATATATATATATATATATATATATATATATATATATATATATATATATATATATATATATATATATATATATATATATATATATATATATATATATATATATATATATATATATATATATATATATATATATATATATATATATATATATATATATATATATATATATATATATGAAGAAATAAATATTATGTTCGCACCAATAAGCATTGATTGCTTTTAATCAGAGTAGCTTTATCGTATTTAAACTCATATTTTCTATTCAAATTTCCTACACTCTTTTCTGGCGTTATTTCAAGCATTTTAATCTCATATATATTCTTGCAAAAGGTTATATTTTTCTTTCTTTGCGCACATCATTTGAAGACTCGAACTTTTTTTTGCTTTTCTGCATTAATGTTTCAGTAGATCAATACACCCTAGAAAAAGCCTTAAAAAATTGTATTTGCCTTCTTTTTTTTTATTGCTTGTGATGCAAGTGGAAAACTGTCACCTGAATGATCTGTAAGCTAATTTGGATTGGTCAGAGAACTGAGTATGCTAATTTCCTTCCGTCTTCGTGAAGAATACCGATCATCAAACATCTAAGAAGTTCGGCAGAAATGGGATTTTCTTTATCACAGCCAGAAAGTTTTTAGGAAGAATTTGCAACACCATCGTTGCTTTTAATAACGTTGTAGCCTCACGGCAGAGCCTAAAAAAAAAATCAACGTGTCCCAGCAGATTTTCATAAACATCACTGAGTAGACTCTCTTCATCTTCGAATGCATTTTAGGTCTTTCGTATTACTCTCAAAAGTTTAGAAAGACGCTTCGTATGCTTCAAACATCGCTCTACCATTCCATCCTGTTTTTGAGATCAATAAGGTTAAATTCCTTTCCATCAAATTCTTCTGACTAATTCTTAGTCTTTCATTTTTTTAAATTTGATTGACGTAGTATCTTGTCAATTTTTCTCACCTTTTTAATTATCATTCGGTAATTTTCTTTAAGTTGTTGCAATTTTGTTATATTTTCTTCAATCAAACGATCGAGAGTTTGCCCCTATTCATTTTTATCAAAGGAAAGTATAGAATCTTCGTCTTCATCATCCAACTCCATTTCTTCAACTCCTTCGATATTATTTTCGGTGTACAAAACATCTTTGATGGCCAGATGAATACAATTAACTCAGAGACTATTCCTTTTCTGAAATTTACCATTATTGATGCATCATCTGTTGTACATCCAGTAATGAGTTCATTTAAATCCAACCCAAATTCTTTTAATCTTTTTGTATCTAACTCTGTTGATTTTGTGCTATCTAGTGATCTACATATTTTAATTAATCAACTAGACCAATGTTGTGTCTCAGAGTGAAAATTTTTGTATTCATGTACCTTAAATTTTGTATGGAAGTATATTCATCTACAGTTATGGAAAAACAGACACCTTTATTCACTTGGTCTTTGAATAATTGTTTGGTTCTTTCTTTTTTTCTAAAAGCTCATCATTATCTTGCTAACGCTGATGATCATCCATTTTCTATAAGGCTTAGGCAAACTTAAATTCGATCCACCAGAACACTTTATTTTAAGGAGGGGGGACAGGATTTTCATTTAAATTCATCTTTATTCGTACTCAGAGACTATTCCTTTTCTGAAATTTACCATTATTGATGCATCATCTGTTGTACATCCAGTAATGAGTTCATTTAAATCCAACCCAAATTCTTTTAATCTTTTTGTATCTAACTCTGTTGATTTTGTGCTATCTAGTGATCTACATATTTTAATTAATCAACTAGACCAATGTTGTGTCTCAGAGTGAAAATTTTTGTATTCATGTACCTTAAATTTTGTATGGAAGTATATTCATCTACAGTTATGGAAAAACAGACACCTTTATTCACTTGGTCTTTGAATAATTGTTTGGTTCTTTCTTTTTTTCTAAAAGCTCATCATTATCTTGCTAACGCTGATGATCATCCATTTTCTATAAGGCTTAGGCAAACTTAAATTCGATCCACCAGAACACTTTATTTTAAGGGGGGGGGACAGGATTTTCATTTAAATTCATCTTTATTCGTACAAATAAAATAGTTCCAGATTGTAGACTTATTGTTACTCGACATATTTAAGTGGTTAATGACACTTTGAGTGCTATAGCATACATATATGTGCGCCAGTAAATTTTCTATTTCGCCACTGGTACACACCCATAAGTTTGCCACTTGTTTCGGTACTTCTGTGGCTGGCACACACACATATATGTTACTATATAGGCAAATTACTATGTTATTTGAAATCTGTGGGGGGTGGGGAATATTTTGATATATAATACTTGGTAGTTTGGGGGCAAATTATGCTTAATCCAGCGTTCTTGTTACATTAACTTTTATTTTGTCCTTTCTATGTGGAATAAATTCCGCATTTTAATGTTGCATTTGTAATTACTCTATCCAGGTTCTGGCAGGTGGAGCCAGCTGGATGGGGGAACTTTTGTGTGTGTGTGTGTGTGAACAAAATTGCTGGTGGAAGAAATATTTATTTATGAAAGTTTTTGAAGCATTTCAGACAGAAGAAGCTCTCTCCAGGGCAGGAGCTGCAGTATGTGTGCCTATTTTTTGCATGTTTTCTTGCTTCTTCTCTGCCTCCCTCGCTTGTGATATTTTCGTAGCATCTTTTGCATCTCCTCTTCATTTTTTTCCTTGCTCATTTGTTTTCTCAAGAATTAAATATATATAGCTGGTCTCCTTTGCAGTGGTGGTGGTAATGTCGCTTCTGTCTGCCGGAGTGCCACAGCCATTCTCTCCTTGATTTTTTTTTAGTTGCATTCTTTTGCCTGTTACTTTTCTGTATACAATCCAAACATTTACATCAGACTCGTAGTTGCAGTGCAATTGCAAGCTTTCAGTACCATTTCTTTTATTCTTTTACCCTTTCTAAGAGCTGTTTCCTAAGAAACCATCTGATCAGATATGTCAATTCTGATCTTACCCTTATTGTACGCTAAGAGCTTCCGCAGAGGCTTCCTCCGTTTTCCTTGCCTGCCTTGTGTTTTAGATGGGCCTGGTTCTTCAGTTTCCATTTCCTTTCTTTCTCCAATATCCACTAATTCAGGTTTGTGTTTCATAGATATTAAGCTGACATCTCTTGTATCTCTCCATTTCAAAACCACTATACCATTTTGATCTCTCTCAACCATTTCCTCCCTGCTTCAGGTTTTCATTCATCATCTCAGGTGGCATGTTCTTCTATTTGGCTCGAATAGTTCCAACGACGTGTTTTTTTCTGTTTTAGACAATCAATAGCTAATTTATAGCTCTTAAAAATTGTCTACCTTCTACCTTCAGCGTTCTACCTTCATTCAGTAACTTTCCATTAGATTTATGCACACATTTTTTTAGCTAGACCTACTTGCCTCGCGCCCTCTTTAGACGTTCCCGTGTAGACAGATAAATTAGAAGTGAACCCTTCGATAGAAGACAATTTAAAAAGTTAGGGATGTATTGTTTGAACACTAATCTTCCTCGCTATGGAATCAGAATTATACCTGGTAAATATAATTCCTGGAATTTTTTTATCAGCATTGGCAAAAGGTTACCAAGTTTTTCAACGCGATCATTTTCATCAATCTCGACATTATCAGACTGACCAGTGAATGGAAATACTTGACTTTTATTAGAGAACGCAGACCATACTGGTGCCGAGTCTTCACTTTTATCATTTTCTTCACCTTCCTCTAGGGTTAGTGTAGTCAAAAAATCATCCAAATCATCCGAACTTTGGGTTCTTCCTCTTGGTTGAAACCCTACAAAACTTTCAGAACTGGTGCTTTCATCATCTGGCCGATAATTCAGGATCTATGTCTGAATCCTCTGATAATCCAAAGTCTTCTTCCATCTCATTATTAGTATCAGAATCTAAACTTTGAGTCTTCTTTCTATTGAGTTGCTTGTTTGAGGTCTTCTCGCCTTGGCCAATAAATGCTATATTATAAAAACTAAAATTATATAAAAACTACTTTATAATTTTATGCGTTTTATAATTTTTAATGACCGCACTATTTTGAAAGCCTAGTTTTGGAAGGTTTTAATCTAGAAAAAAGAAGAAAAATTGATGTAATTTTTAGCACTCTAAAATAAAGAATCTGAAAAACATCGTGGCACACACTTGTGTATGGCATGACAACATACACTAAAAATTAAAATTTTCTCACACATGTGTGTGACATGGCCCATCAAGAAATTTTTGTGGCACACAAATATGGGTGCCATGACCCCACAAGAAACTTGTGTGACTTAGAAACATAAAAATTGCATATATTTAAAAAGAAAATATTAAAATTAAAAGGAAAAAAATTATGTAGTTCTGTTTCTCTAATAATGACTAATTTAACAACAAATAAACAAAATTGGGGGTTGGGGGGATGTTATACTGATTTTGGGCGTGGCACTCAAAGTGTTAATGAAGGCAAATGCATATTATGTAAATCTGATGAATAATGCAAGGCAAAAGAAGAGCTTTATCACGCCTTGTTAAAAAAAATAAAAGTATTAATATATAATACAAATACCTTTCATACCAATTAAACTACTTGATAATTTTAATTTATAGGTAGCTACTCACACAAATAGAAGAAAAAAAAATAACCAATAAATTTAATCAGACGATTCCAATGAGTCGCCGTCACAGAGAAGCTGCAGCTTTTGATAAGTATCGATCTTGTTTGAGAATCTTCTAAGAACTTCCAAATTAGGTGTTATTGATTAAATCATCTGCTTTAACATTAATTCGTAATTTAATTTACAATTAATATATATATATATATATATATATATATATACAAGCGGCTGTTCTCTTCCTTAACAGGAAGAGCTTGGTTACACAGGCACCCCTGCGGGGGGGGAGGGGCTACGGCCTTATTTGCTATTCTTAACCGCCTTTTTTAATCCCCTTTATAGACTTTATTTTAACACCCTGAACACCTTCTTCTTCTTCTTCTTCTTCTTCTTCTTCTTTTTCTTCTTCTTCTTCTTCTTCTTCATCTTCTTCTTCTTCCTCAGCTGCACTCTTTGATATGCTTTCATCTTGGGTTAGAAAAGGAACCACATTAGTCTGCGGCGATTTTAACTATCCAAACGTTAATTATAGTAACCTAACGTCAAATAAAGCTGGGGAGAGACTACTAAACTTTATTCTGGAGAATTTTCTCGTTCAAAAAGTGGAGGAACCAACTCGTGATAATAATATCCTCGATTTAATCATGGCGACTGACGAGTCACTGGTAGAAAATGTTTGTGTAGGAGAGCATTTAGCCTCGAGTGACCATAATGTGATTAGATTCGTGGTTAACACGTGTGTAGATGTAAAAATTAGTACACAGCTCATGCCACGTTTTGGTAGCTGTGATTTTGATACTTTTCGCGAAAGGATTAAGGATGTAGACTGGGGAATGCGCTTCGAGAATAGGTCGGTAGGAGAAATGTACACTGAGCTTCGGCGTACACTCCTTAGTGTAAATTTCGACTTGGTAAAGTATGTGCGCCGTAAGAGCGGGAAGTCGATGAGAGCGCCGTGGGTTAGCCCACTAATATTAAGCTTAATTAAGGACCGAAATAGAAAATTTCAAATACATAAGAACAACGAGTCATTTATAAGTCGGCAAAATTACATAGATTCTCGAAGAGAAGTTAAACGGGCGGTTAGAGATGCGAAGCGGAAATATGAAATAAAACTGGCGAAGGATTCAAAGAAGGAACCGAAACGGTTTTACGGCTATGTAAACAGTAGGAAACCCTTAAAAGGTTCAATAGGGCCGATTAAAGACAAAGATGGTCGTTTGACGGAAATTCCGGCGGAAATGTCCAAAATTTTAAATGAACATTTCACAAGCGTCTTTACTATTGAAGATTCGTCCCAATTAGGATCGTTAGTTGAAGAAGTAGATAATAGTGATATTTGCATATCCGATATAACGGTTAATGAAGTGGAAATTCTTAAATATATTAACCTGATGAAAAAGTCGAAATCACCCGGGCCCGATGGCGTTTACCCCACTCATTTAAAGGAACTTAAGAATGAGCTTGCGAAGCCGTTGCGTGCAATTTTCAATCGCTCATTAGAAGATGGCGTAGTCCCTGTAGACTTCAAGCGTGCAAACATTACACCAATATTTAAGAATGGGAATAGATACGAAGCAACGAATTTTCGTCCTATTAGTCTAACTTCGGTAGTTGGAAAGCTTTTAGAATCGGTAATTAGAGATAGAATAGTGTGCCACCTCGAGGTAAATAATCTGATTAAAGATTCCCAACATGGGTTTAGGCGGGCGAGATCGTGCTTGACAAATTTGCTCGAATTCTTCCATAAAATGATTTGCGTTTACGACGAAAGCAAAGCTGTAGATGTAATCTATCTAGACTTTAAAAAGGCGTTTGACACCGTTCCGCACGAGAGATTATTAATGAAAGTTAAAGCAGTCGGTGTGAAGGGTAAGATATTAAATTGGATTAGAAATTGGCTGAAGGATCGTTCGCAGCGAGTAGTTATAAATGGTGAATGTTCAGATTGGGTCAACGTCAGTAGTGGAGTGCCACAAGGCTCCGTTCTTGGCCCATTATTGTTTCTAATATATATAAACGATTTGGATAATGGCGTATTTAGTACGATTTCTAAATTTGCTGACGACACGAAGCTGGGCAACCGTGCCTATGTAAGATCGGATGTAGAAAAATTACAAAAGGACCTAAACTTGATTGTCAGATGGGCGGATAAGTGGCAAATGCAGTTTAATTTAAGTAAATGTAAGGTGATGCATTTGGGTTGCCATAACTTGAGGGTAGAGTATACCATGAAAGGCCAGGTCCTCGACGTAGTTAAATTGGAAAAAGACCTGGGAGTTTTAGTCTCGGATGACTTCAAAGTCACGAAACAATGCGCGGATGCATGTAAAAAAGCAAATCGTGTGCTGGGTTATATCGCGCGTAATTTCACGTTCAAATCCAAAGAGATAATTTTACCATTGTATAAATCACTTGTGCGTCCACTGCTCGAATATGCGGTTCAATTTTGGGCTCCATACTTAAACAAAGATATCGCGCAATTAGAAAGAGTGCAGCGTAGGGCTACAAAATTAATTCCCGAGCTGAGAAACAGGCCCTATGAGGAAAGACTCAGGGCATTAGATTTGCCATCTCTCGAAGGCAGAAGATTACGTGGCCAGCTAATTGAAGTATTTAAAATATTGAAAGGATTTTCAAACGTTGATTATAGGAATTTGTTCGAATTGGATCATAGGGGAAATACTCGGCAACACGGATTAAAATTAGTCAACAAGCGATTTAACACTAGTATAGCCCAAAACTATTTTACGTTTAAAATTACTCAAATTTGGAATAGGCTACCCACCCACGTAGTGGATAGTAGGTCGGTAAATATGTTTAAAAACCGTCTCGACGCGCACTTAAATAGTATAAATATAACGTAGTCTGAGCACAGTAAATAATAACGTCTTTGCAAAAGGAGTTTGGAGCGGAGGAACAACGAGAGTAAAAATGATGACTAAAAATGATGCCAGCGATTTCTCTTGCATGTGTAGTTTAGATATCCATTTTCTTTTCCGCCTATCCTATAACTAGATTTTCACCACTAGCAGTCGAGGGCTGCGGAAGTTGAGAAGAAAAACTTTCTATCACCCCCCCTTAGGTTGAAGTAGTTAATATGCCTGACATTGTACACATGTAGATAAGTGTGTACAGTAGATTATATATTTAAAAAAAATAAAAAAATAAAAAAATAGCATGTTAAAGATACACTCGTAGATAAGTGTGTATCGTAGTTTCGGATGCAGTGTAGCGGACTAGCCTCGAGCGGACCTTAGGGTCTTTGTTGGTCCTAGATTCTGTAGTTCTGTAGTTCTGTACTTAGGTGACAACCGAACTAAAAGAAAAAATCTCATTCAAACCTTCAAAAAATCTCGTTCTTAAAATAGAGGGTTATGGATTTAATTTAATATTTGCGGGATGCAAGAAAAATATCTAGGTATAGCAAGCGAGAATCTTGGCGATCAGCGTAGGGTCTTCTAAAAGCTCGCAACTTTAGTAGAATTATTATCATCATCATCATCATCATCACTAACTCTATGGTGAAGTTCAGAAAATTTATAAAAATTTAACCATGGCTGCTTTTTTTTAGATTTTAAATTTAAATCTTGGTAGCGAAGCGCAAGCTCCCCTCGTACAGGGGGAGAGTAGCGAAGCGCAAGCTCCCCTCGTATGGGGGGGAGTGGCGAAACCATTGCCTGGTATATACATAGATATTTTTTAAACTAAATAATATTTATAATGATGGGTATGTAGTAGAAAGTTATTTAATGTTATACCCGGGCACCATAATTTTTAAATAAGAGCAAATAAAAATAATTTATACTAAAATAATTATACAGAGTTAAAAGACCATTACAGTCACTCTAGGTTCATAGGTTGAAACTACACTATTATATTACACCATTAAAAAAAAATGTTATAATAGATTGTTTTATGTTTTGAATTATAATAATATAATTGTTTGCGGATAACGCTAGTTTTCTAATGTAAGGACAGACTAGCACATTTTAAGATTGCATTTTTTCCAGGGTTGGAACCCGTTCTCAAAAGAATTTTCAGAAACTGCGACAACCCGATTTTTAAAAACCGGTTCCCATCCCTCAAACAAACCCTTTCTTCCCGCTATTAACTCTTTAACTCGCTCTAACCTTTTCTATTTAATTATTCTTAGAAATATACAATTAGCAATAACATTTCTCTTGAAATATAGCCATTGCCAATTCCATTTGTCTTGGAAATATAGCCATTGTCAATTCCATTTCTCTTAAAATATAACCATTGCCAATTCCATTTGTCTTGGAAATATTGCCATTGTCAGATCCATTTCTCTTAGAAATATAGCAATTGTCAATACCATTTCTCTTAGAAATATAGCCATTGCCAATTCCATTTTTCTTGGAAATATAACCATTGTCACCTCTATTAAGTTTGGAAATATAGCAATTACAGTATTCTGCGCTGTTTTCAAGGTCGAAAACATAATAGCTGATTTTAGGCGAGATTTTCGCGCTGAATCTGAAAATCATACTCATTTTATCTAATCAGATCAAGTTTTTGAGAGATAAGCACATACCAGAAATTCCTATATTCCGATCTAATTGTAGGTGAATGTACACACAATAGTAAATTTTGAACTGATTTATATTCAGAAGGCTTCCAGAATGTTCTAAGTGATACTAAGAAGAGTACAACATACAAAAAAGCTACTCATGGATGAATGGTCCCTTCAAGGACTTCCGATTGTGCCTAGCAGACACCAAATCCCTTTTCAGCCACCAGCAGTAGTCAGGCAGAAAGTGACATCCCAACGCCGTTGGCAGCGTTCCTCCATCACACGGATATCTTGGTGAAAGCGCCCACCCTGTTTTTCACCGAAGTCTCCACAATTCTCAGGAAAATAGTCCAGATGGGACTAAAGGAAGTGCATTTTCACTATAACTATAACTATTTTTGATTCCATTTCTCTTGGAACTATAACAATTGTTGATTCCATTTCTCTTGGACCTATAACAATTGTCGATTCCATTTCTCTTGGAACTATAACAATTGTTTATTCCATTTCTCTTGGACCTATAACAATTGTCGATTCCATTCCTCTTGGAACTATAACAATTGTTGATTCCATTTCTCTTGGAAATATAACTACTGTCGATTCCATTTCTCTTGGAGCTATAACAATTGTAGATTCCATTTTTCTTGGAAATATAACCATTTGTCGATTCTATTTCTTTTTTATCAATTTGTTTATTAAAAACAACTCTTCAGTGCTTAATCATTAATGTCAGAGGGAAATAAATTGTTTATAGAATATTTTTTGAGACTAACAAATTCATTGTGCAGGGAAAAGTATGTCTCTCTTCTTGACCTGGGAAATTTGGGGTGGTTGCTATTCATGACGGCATATTTTGGGTGGTCGCTTTTCTTGAAATAGTAATATTAGAGGTCACTATTTTTGAAATGGGAATTTTTGTTGATCGCTATTCTTGGCATGGGAACTCTTTTGTGAGGTGGCTATTTTAGTAAGCGAACATTTTGGCGACGCTATTATTGAAAAAGGAACTTTTTATGGTCGCTATTCTTGACATGATATATATATATATATATATATATATATATATATATATATATATATATATATATATATATATATATATATATATATATATATACACTGCCTGGCCAAAAATATAGGTCGTTCACTGAGTTTTGATACATTGTATTTTTTTTGTCACTAATTTGTTTCAGAATCCTTTAGTATAGAGTAAACCTATATGGCAACATTCAGTAGTGTCTCTGACGTAGCAACCATCTGGTATAGATGTTATAACTGTCCTAATTTTTACAGGAGCTGCAAGAATGAAGACGCGTGGAAAAGACATTACACCATTTGATAATGGACGCATTGTCGCTTTCCATGAATCTGGCCAATCGACACCTGTATCTCTACAGCAACAGGTATAGGCATGAGGACTATATTTAGAACAATTGTACGCTGGAAACAAGATGGCGAAGCCGGTTTATCTCGTTACAAGTGTGGTAGGTATCAAATTCTTGACGAAAGAGACAGGCGCTTCTTGGAGCGTTTGGTCAAGAAATATCGGCGCTGCTCGATGCAGCAGTTAACCAGCATGTTCTGTAAAGATCCAAAAACGATTTCAACGAGAACTATGCGTCGTAAACTGAAAAGAATGCATGTACGTAGCTGCGCCTCTATCAGGAAGCCAATTGTGACTGCAACAAATCCAAAAAAAAGTCTTCATTTCGCCAAAGAACATAAAAACTGGAGTTTAGAGGTTTGGAAACGTATCATGTGGTTCGATGAATCTAGGTTTACCCTCTTTCAGAGTGATGCGTGCATTACAGTATGGCGAGAACCTCATGAAGCATTGAATCCATCATGCATCGTCCCCTCTGTGCAGGCATCCTGAGGTAGTGTGATGGTCTGGGCTGCAACCCTCTGCCTCAACAAGATGAACTCCTGCCAGTATTTGCAGATACTGGACGATCAAGTTCACCCCTAATGTCGATGGAATGCTTCAGGACGATAACGCGCGCATCTACCGGTCTAACAACGTCAAAGATTGGTTCACCCAGCATGAGCGATCATTTCGGCATTTTGAGTTGCCACCACAACCCCCAGATTTAAATCCCATAGAGAATTTATGGGATGAGCTTGAGAGGGACCTGCGTGTCTCATCGCCTCTTCCATCATCATTGAACGATTTGGGTCTGCGGCTGCTGGAATCGTGGCCCAAATTGCAGCTACACAAGATGTAAAAACTTGCCGAATCAATGCCAGGTATGATGAGAGCTGTAATTCTATCGAAAGGAGGTCCAATGGCTTATTAAATAATTATTACACTGAACGACCTTTATTTTCGCCAGGCAGAGTGTGTGTATATATATATATATATATATATATATATATATATATATATATATATATATATATATATATATATATATATATATAATTTTCTGAACAACATAATAAATGTAAATTAATGTTTTATCTTGGAAACAAAGGAAGCATGACTAGAGCCATTATGTGGAAATGATTTTATTTATCGAATTTTAAAGCGCAAAGGCAACGGGGTTTTATCAAGAAGAAATCTCTAAAGAAAGTGATGAAACTGGAAGTGAAGCTGCGGCAAAGAATACCATTTCATACAGAAGTGAAGTTGCAGCAAAGAATGCCATTTCATACAGAAGTGAAGTTGCAGCAAAGAATGCCATTTCATACAGAAGTGAAGTTGCAGCAAAGAATGCCATTTCATACAGAAGTGAAGTTGCAGCAAAGAATGCCATTTCATACAGAAGTGAAGTTGCAGCAAAGAATGCCATTTCATACAGAAGTGAAGTTGCAGCAAAGAATGCCATTTCATACAGAAGTGAAGTTGCAGCAAAGAATGCCATTTCATACAGAAGTGAAGTTGCAGCAAAGAATGCCATTTCATACAGAAGTGAAGTTGCAGCAAAGAATGCCATTTCATACAGAAGTGAAGTTGCAGCAAAGAATGCCATTTCATACAGAAGTGAAGTTGCAGCAAAGAATGCCATTTCATACAGAAGTGAAGTTGCAGCAAAGAATGCCATTTCATACAGAAGTGAAGTTGCAGCAAAGAATGCCATTTCATACAGAAGTGAAGTTGCAGCAAAGAATGCCATTTCATACAGAAGTGAAGTTGCAGCAAAGAATGCCATTTCATACAGAAGTGAAGTTGCAGCAAAGAATGACATTTCATACAGAAGTAAAGTTGCAGCAAAGAATGCCATTTCATACAGAAGTGAAGTTGCAGCAAAGAATGCCATTTCATACAGAAGTGAAGTTGCAGCAAAGAATGCCATTTCATACAGAAGTGAAGTTGCAGCAAAGAATGACATTTCATACAGAAGTAAAGTTGCAGCAAAGAATGCCATTTCATACAGAAGTGAAGTTGCAGCAAAGAATGCCATTTCATACCTAAGTGAAGTTGCAGCAAAGAATGACATTTCATACAGAAGTAAAGTTGCAGCAAAGAATGCCATTTCATACAGAAGTGAAGTTGCAGCAAAGAATGCCATTTCATACAGAAGTGAAGTTGCAGCAAAGAATGCCATTTCATACAGAAGTGAAGTTGCAGCAAAGAATGCCATTTCATACAGAAGTAAAGTTGCAGCAAAGAATGCCATTTCATACAGAAGTAAAGTTGCAGCAAAGAATGCCATTTCATACAGAAGTAAAGTTGCAGCAAAGAATGCCATTTCATACAGAAATTCGTCAAAAGAGCGAAAACGAAGGAAAAGCTCCCGTAAAACTTTTTTTTGAAGTGTGGAAGGAGGGGGGGGGTAGATAGAAAACGTCAAAGGAAGTGTAAATTCGTGTTGTGAGAGACAAATTGATATTAAGGAGAATTCTGGTCATGTGTAAAGGGCGTTGGGTTAGTCAAGTTCTCTTCTTATGGAAATTGAGAAGTCCAATCAACCAACCTCTCGTTGGGGTTGCCTACGTCCCCTCTAATCCGATTGGCAGTCCCTCCCCTCCCTAACTTGCCGCGACCCTCAATGAATAGGAGGTTGTTTATTCAGATGTGACCCGAGAACAAACTGGGAGCCACCGAGTATCGGCAAAATAGGGGAATCACTATCAATACCAACAAAATCATATATATATATATATATATATATATATATATATATATAAATTTTGTTGAAGACCATTGTGTATTTTGCCTTAATTAATTTCCTTTGGCAACTTTCTCTTCTTCTAATTATCTTTTTTATTCCATCTTGTAGAAGGAAATTAATTAAGGCAAATTACAAAATGGTCTTCAACAAAATTTGTATTCAAGAAAGACTGATACCCAACTACACTAATATATATATATATATATATATATATATATATATATATATATATATATATATATATATATATATATATATATATATATAATCTCTCTCGAACACGAGATAATGATGGAAATAAATCATTCTAACCGCAAGGAAAGAGAAGATAAACGAAAAATCCGTGCAGAGGTGGGGATCGAACCAAGCACACTAAGGCAGCGAACAACAGCTTTGATGTCCATTTTTTCGCAATCAGGAAAATTCATATTCCCCAGGAAAAGGTTATTCCGTTTATCTTCTCTTTCTCTCGGTTTATATATATATATATAAAGATTCTTAAACAATTTTCCATCTTCAGACTAAAATTGAAGAACGCCTAAATTACCAGACGACTAAAAACTATCAAAAACCTGTAAAAAAAATTAACAACTTTTAAATATAAAATCTTTTTAGATAAAATGAAGAGTAATATTTAAAGTTGACTGGACTCAATTTTTAATTAACGTTGTGACATTTGTTGTTTGTTTCTCTCACGGGCTCTAATTTTCCCTACATAACCGTAGAAATCATAGTTTTAAAATGCACTTTTATCAAATTTAGTGTAGATTCACAATTATTTATAAATTTATTATATGCAAAAGGCTAAAATGTAAAATATTTAAAAAAAAGAAATAGGTTTTTGGGTGAAATAGGCTTTTCGCATTTGTTTTAGCAAACGGCCGTAATAACTATAACACTTTTTCTCGATGATGCGATCAAGGATGGTTCCTCTCTATTAAGAAGTGACAATATTTTATAACTTGTTTTCATGATTGCTTTTATTTTGTAATTTTATTTAAAGGTATTTTTTTTAAAAGTAGTTTCATTATTTAAGCATTTTATATCTATTTGCTTATTTTTAACTCTATTTTAATTCAGTAACTATAAATGTTATACTTGAGTTTACTTAAAAAAAAATCTTATTTTATATGCAAATTTTTTTCTGATTTAAGTTTTTTTACGTTTTTGATCTTTGGTACGAGGTTTTACTCGTCTGGTAATTTGTCTTCATTTTTAGCCTGAAGATGAAAACTTGTTTTCGAAATTGTGTAGGAAGAAAATAACAACAACACGATGTTGAATCCGTTTCTGGTGGTTTTTGGATTCCTCCTCAACATTAAATGAAGGCTTCTCGGCCAAGCTCTTTACCGGTACATCTTTACCAAATACGGGCATCAACTCAGCCAAAATTCTTAGGAATCTAGACCAATTACTTAACCTTGAAATAACTGAAAAGTCACAAAAATTTAAGTTTCATCAACAGAAAATCCATATATCAATTGTTCACATTTTCCTTAATTTTTTTCAGCATCAAACTAAGATAACTCACGACAATGGCAAAATTGGGATTATCCTTTGCAATATATATAGTCCTAAAAAGGTAGTTGTAAACTTAGCAGTAGTTTTAAGTTTCAAAGAAAAAAATTCTCCTTTCTTTTGGGTCTTGAATTCAAACTCCCATTTTATAAAATCGCTAAACCGAAATTCTTGTTCTTCCTTTAAAAGCTATCTCATAAACTTGAGGATCTACCTATAAAGGGAAAATTGATTAACTTCTGTTCTGAGTTATTTTCACTAACGAATTTTTCCTCTTAAAGTTTATTCATCGAGAATTTTAAATTTCATGGTTAAATCTGACGACAGCAAGATGCTGAAAATGCTAGACGATAGAAAGAGGACTATGTACAGAAACCCAATAATATACTAAAGGATTGTACGAAATTTCGACCAACAAATTAATCACACAAAACCATTATCCTACGATTCGAAGACAATGCTAATCATTTTTTTAGCACAAGTGAAACAGGCCTACATCATTCACAATGATAACTGTAATGAATTATTTCTATATATAGTGAAACGACACAAGTATTTGTAGACTCAAAATTTGGGGGACTTTTATTAGGATAAAAAGAGGTCTCGGAATTATTAGGAGATATTTGGGCCGTCTTCCTTATGCTGACCTCTTTGCCTCGAATTCAGAGGAATTACGGTCAAGGATAGACCGATCCCAAAAGCCAGTCTCGCAGTCGGACTGAAAATGAACTTTTCAAAGACGGAAAATAACGACCAATATTTTTGAAGATGATAAAGCAATTATTTAAAAATACAACAAAAAAAAACATTTGGTATGAGTTTTGCAACTGATATGGCACTGTTTTTTATGTTCTTTATTTCATAATGGGGACCTAGAGTGTTTGTGATGAGATCCACGAGTGTTTTTTATGGAAGTGGATTTGAGCGTCGTTTGATTCAGCGAGAAACCGCGCGGATCTATAGCGTAGGGTAGGATCTAGCCCCCCTAAAGCTGACCTGAAGGGGGCACCAGGCTGCGGCTAACCAGATCTGATATGGCTTAATCTCGTTGTAATCGCGGAGAGGGTCTTTCCCCCCCGCCTGACCGAATCGCCAACAAGAGATTAATGACCAAATATTAGAACAGGAACAAGAATACTTAGGGCAGCTTGCGACTGCTGGTGGGAGGCTGCGGCTCTTGGCCCCACAGCGAGGTACCCTGTCTAGCTTTTTTACAGTTGGCACCCGGAGGAACCGCACCTCCTCCCAGCCTGAGTGCAAATTAGGGAAGCCCCGGCACTACTCTCTGATGGGACCTGGGGAAGTTGTTGGTGCGCTTTCCACTCGCCCACACTCACCATTACTTTACCTTTTAATTATTAAGTTGAGGAATAAGTTCTTGCGGGTTTTAAATGTTGTGTTGACGTGTTTTGTGCACATATTAAGAAACAATAATAAATAATGAGAGCAAAATTTGCGAAGGTTAGGGTACGTCTCTTAACAGCGTAGACTATTAGGCTTTTGCTTAGGCTACGTCTTGATGTCGAGTAATAAGTCATTGCGGTTTATTTAAAAGTTGTGTTAATCTAATTTTTGTTCTGTACCCTCAAAATGGAAGGTCAAGTTGAAAGAAAGGCGAATTTTCGACACTTGTTATTCATTTTTCAATCGAGACGGGAAAAATGCAAACGCAGCCAAAGCTCGTCGCGATATTTGTGCTGTTTACGGAGAAAATGCTTTATCAGAAAGGACAGCTCAATGGTGGTTTTCACGTTTCAAAAATGGTTATTTCAATCTTAATGACGAAGAACGTTCTGGTCGCCCCATTAAGTTGGATGGAGATCGATTAAACGACCTTCATGAAAATCCTGGTCAATCGACTAGAGAATTGGCTGTACAATTGGCGTGTGATCATAAAACTGTAGTGAATCAACTTCATTCGATGGGAAAAGTTCAAAACCTCGGTCATGGGTTCCGCACGCTTTGAGCGAAAGCAACAAACTTCAACGCTCCACGATTGCCGCAGGTTTGATTGCTCGTCACAAGGCTACTCGTGGATATAAGGACAGATTTCTTCACCGCATCATCACTGGCGACGAAAAGTAGGGTGTTTATGTCAACATGAACCATCGAAAACAATGGCTTAGCCCCAATAAAAAAACACTTCCGCGATTAAAGCAAGGACTTCATCCACGAAAGACGATGCTGTGTGTGTGGTTGGATTGGGAAGGCATCATTCTTTATGAGCTCCTTGCGAACAACGAGATTGTCAATGCAGAACTCTACGTTCAATAAATGTATCGACTCGCCGAAGCTATTCGTGAAAAGCGATCTCATCGCCGTTATGGAGGCCTTCTGCAACACGATAATGCTCGTCCTCACATTGCCAATATGACAAAAGACGCCATCCAAACGCTTAATTGGGAAATCCTGCCGCATCCTCCATATTCGCCAGATTTAGCTCCATCGGATTTCCATCTGTTGCGATCGCTCTCCAACAATTTGCGCGGCGTTTCGTTCAATATTAATGTGGAATTAAGAACCTGGTTAGACGAATTCTTCGAGTCAAAATCCAGAGATTTTTATTGCAGAGGCATCGAAAAACTAGTTGAGCGTTGGGAAGAAGTAAATAACAACGGAGAATACATTATTGATTAAATTGCATATTGTTATCAATTAAAAATGAAGTTTTTCTAAAATTGTTAATGGTAATGAATAAATTTGATAAAACTGCAAGAACTTATTCCTCAACCGAATAATATTGGTTATTATTATTAATTAGCATTGCTATTATTATTATGATTATTAATTATTAGTATTTATCATTATTTATTATATATTATAATTATTTTGTATTATTATTAGTAGTATTTATTATTAGTATTAATTATTATTAGTAGTATGTTCTTATTAATAGTATTTATTCTAAGTATTAGTTATTATTATTACGGCTATCCCCTTAACACTTTCTACCCACACTGTTTACCAGGAGGACTGTTCGCACCTGGACAGAGTTCGGTCCGGTAGCAATGGTGCTTTGGTGGACTGCCTGCCCTCCTGGAACCACCTAGCGACAGGAGATCACTCCCCCTCCTCTCTAGCGGAGCCACCTACCTCGACCTCACTTTATTAGAGACCCCTTTCCACACTCGCTCTCCTATCACATAGGTTCTGGTGCCCGACCCACGTTCGTCCCCTTATGGGTCCTTAGTCGAGTGGCGGTGTATACCGTGAGGTCCCTACCTGGTCCCAGGGCAAGTATTAAGTACGGGGTGTGCTGGACCGTCGAGTCTGCTCACCTTCCCCCAATACTCCCATAAGGTTGCTTCGCCGGCACCATTCTTTATGGTTAAAGCTCGAGGGCCATTTCCCCTGAATGGCGGGCTCCATTATGTGTACATGATTACATTCTGGAATTTTTTGATCGGTGCTCTGTGGTTGTTCAACGGAAACCTACATGGCAGCACTTCACGTACACCGGTGGCCGAGGGTTTCGGCTCACGGAGGTAAAAGAAAGTCCTCCATACGCAGTCATATCCTAATATGTAATAAAGATATTAATGTAGATAATTTTAAGATACTGACTACATGTAAAAACAATAAGGCACTTAGGAGGATTTGGTATTGATTTTAATAATATTAAGAAAACCTTCATTCAATTCAGATCCAACTTCAGTCCCCCAACCAATCTGCGTCCGTTAATACTATCGTTAATATAATTACCAACTAGATAGATAGGGAGGTAGATAGATAAGTAGGTAGCTAGATATATAGGTAGATAGATGGATGGGTGGTGAGTGGGTGATGGATGGATGAATCAATAGAAAGGCATATATATATATATATATATATATATATATATATATATATATATGAAATAAATAACTCACAAATTAGCACGTGAGGCTCGCAATGAATGCAATGTCCCGCAGGAAAAATGAAAAGGTGCTTCCAAGTATTTTCGAACTTTATTTAGTTCATTCTCATGTACAGAAAAGTTGTGCACACTCATATACACATCTCCTCTTAAACTCTGTCGGCACAAGACCCCTATAACAAGTATTTATTGGCCCTTGACCTCTAACAGCAATAATTCTGTTTTTCAATTCCCCTCGAGAGTTTGTGTTAGGTTCACACGACCTCGCTCCCTCTCTCGCTCTCTCTCTCTCTCCTGGTCGCGCCCACTTTCTCAGCCCATATAAACAAGAGACATTATTCTCATGGATCAGATCAGCATTACTAACAGTCGAGGATACTTTTTCATCATTGTGATCCGTTCCACTTCGGTGGATGGATACACCAAGCTCCAGCCTTTCATTATAAAGACCTCAAATTCCAAAATAAGTTACTTTTATCAATTCGTTTATATAAATCCAACTACCAATTTATTTGGTCGGACATCCACAAGAAAGAACAGACCCCTCTCGCTACATATATATATATATATATATATATATATATATATATATATATATATATATATATATATATATATATATATATATATATATATATATATATATATTTGTGTGTGTGTGTGTAGTTTTAAAATTGTATGAAGAAAATATAACTCTCCTTTGTTGCGTGTGTTTTTCGACCTAAAGGAATAATACATATAAGGGTGAAAGAAAGAAGATTTGGTTTTCTAAGAGGATTTTGGCGTCTGCGGAAGAGGAAAGTGATGTCGATGCAAGGATGATCCCGAACGAGCTGAAATTTTAAAATGTGGGAAAGAAAAGGAGGTGGTTGGAAATCTGTTTTTTCCTCATGGAGATGACTGAGATATGGGAGAATTGTGTTTTGGGGAGAAGTTGAATGAGTGTGTATATGTCTTTATGTGGTTTCATAAAACAGTTGCTTTTACTTTGTGGCTAGATGTTAGGTAGAGTTGATTGATAGTTTGAGTACCAGTAAATGCGCACTTGTTGGGAAATTATCAGGTGCGTGGAGAAGTTTCGGCTTTTTTTTCTTTATTTCTTTAATTACTTTTCCTTTTAAAACCTTGAATGTCAACAGTTGGTAATCTTTTTCTTCAATATGAAACCTAACTAGATTATTCTGTACCGCAAGAGGCCGTTCATGGCAAAGGTGACACAAGACAAGATGTTCACCAAAGGTCCGCTGGGAAGGTCGTGTACTGAACGAGTTTATTATACCGTTTAAGCGCCGCGCGAACCAAAGGGTTCCTAGCGTACAACCGCCGCTCGGACCAATTGGTCCTCTTATTGTTTTAGACCTATGGGAAATTCGATTGAATTGCTAATGATAGGTTTTATTGAGGCAAATGTATGTTCTCTCATGACGAACCTCCCATTTAGTTTTTCTGTTTTTTTAAAATCATTTAGTCAGGTGTCCTTTGATAGGAGGACGGTTGATTCTTTCAACCTTTTTTTTTTCCGGCGCTGACGGAAGCCTCCATTTTCTTAGCGTGGCGCTTTAAGGGTTAAACCCGAAACCAGACTAGGACAAATGGTCCAAAGGTTACACGTACTGTCCTGTGGAGATGAGATTAGTGAAGGTACTACTCAAAGGAAGTTACAGTAACAAGGTGGAACGTACACAAAGTGTGGATGTCAATCTCGATACTATTGTGATTAAAATGAGAGCGGATGCGGCTGAGATTACTTAGAAAGCAGATAGAAGATTTACATGCATTAGCAAAATGACCTCTAAGGTTAACCATCAATGCTGATTTGCAGGCATTAGCAAAAATAGGTTTTAAGTTTAATAATCAGCTGATTTGCAAGCATTGTCAAAACTGAGATTTGATATTCACCACAAGCGCTTATTTGGAGGCATTAACAAAAGGAACTTTAAGTTTGTCTAGCAATCAGAGCTGACACCCTATTTCTAGCAATCAGAGCTGACACCCTATTTCTAGCTTTGTCTGAAAAAGGAACTGGCGATCGACCCATTTCAAGAAAAGCAACTCTAGTTTTCCAGTGATCCAGGTCCGAAGGAGTAACTCGTTCAACTGGAAACCAACCATTTGAAGATGCATCTCTCACAGGATGACTGAAAAGTAGCGATAAAAACGGCTTGAAGTTTGGCATTGAATTAATTCCACTCAATAGGTTCCAGACGATTACATCATAGGTGAACGCAAACCACAAAACTAGTTTCTGTACCAACTCACCAAAACAGGCTCGTGTTCGAATTGCTCGACGTAAGGAACTAAAATGCACAAACCTTTAGAGCCCAGAATAAAAACAGTAGGCAAAGAGGAGAGTGAGAAAAGGTGTGATTAAATAGATTGAGAATGGTAAAAGATAAGTTAATTAAAGGTTGGTATAGTTAATATTGATAACCACAAATTCTTCTGTCTGAAGACGTATATTTTAACCCCGCCCTCAAGTTCGCAAAAACAGGGATCCCTTCTGGAGACCTAACTTGAAATTCGGTCAATGCTCCGGAGATGTGCCGCGGAAAGATCGTTCTGGGATGGATGTTTTGGCTGAAATATAAATGAATGAGTAGATACTGAAATGTAAAATTGCGTTAACGTTTAAATAAGGGGATTTTTCACTAACATGAAATATATTTCTGCCCATACATCAATAACCCACGAAAAAATAAAACAAAACAGGGCGCTTGAAGAGCCGGATAAGAGAGGTATATGGATACGAGCGAGAGATACCAGAGCATATGCGTACATATACACACATGTACACATCTAAAGTAAATCAATGAAGGAATTTGGGAAAACAGTTATCCACGCACCCGCCATTTGAAGGCGAGGTGGCTGAAAACTCCCTCTGGGTGCCCGCGCTCCGGCAGTCACGGCTACTTCGCGACCAACATACAAAGTCTACACCTGCTGACCAGTCATTCGCAGCTACTGAGATCGAACCCAGTGACGTATTCGCACAACTCTCCCTTAAATTCCCTCTTCCTAACTTCATTAGTTCGCCGCCACACTTAAACTTCATCTCGGGTAATAGGCGGAGAAGTTCATCTTGCCTTGATCCAGTTCTTATCTATCATAGTCACATTGGAATCAGTTCATTCTTGAAGTCTCTTAAGAGATTATTATTATTGTTGTTGTTATTATTATTATTATTATTATTATTAGAGCTGATTTCAATTATAAATCCCACCTTTAGGGAAAACGGTTGTTGATGATGTCACTGACGCCTTCCTTTATTTTGTGCAGGTCTGGTAGATCGAGTGGAGAGAGGGTGCTCTTTGGCACCCGTCTGTCCCAGGGCGTGTCGCTGCGGGGGAGGCATCGTCGACTGTCGAGACACCGGACAAACCCACGTCCCTTCTCAAATACCCGAGGACACCATTGAACTGTAAGTCCTCTACGGCCTATCTCGCTCTCGTAACAGGGTTTTGGCGATTAAAAAAAATTAAAATATTTACTTTATATATTCCTTAATAATTATTTACTTTTGATCTATTTTTGCATATCCATACTTATTTTCTAGGCCTAAATTCAAGAAAAAACTTTTAGTTATTCTTTTCATATACCATAAAAGCAATCCTCATCTTTTTCCATCTACGTTTTCTTTTTTTATATTATAAAATACCACCCTCAAGATCGCCCTGCATTAATTTTCGCTCATTTTATGAGCTTCAGGATTTTTTTTTTTTTTTTTTCATTCTAGGATTTAGTGAGTAAAAAGTAGAAGGTGAGAAAAATGCTAACTCTTAGAAATTACTTTGATAAAGCTTAAAATATATGAAAAGATACAGCAGTGAAGGTTGTTTTTACAAACTCTAAATCAACTTTTAGAAATAACTTTAATAAAAGTTTGCATTTCCATAAAAAACAGCCCTGCACTCTATTTTTTTTTATCTATAAATAAACTCATAGAAAGAATTTGGATCAAAGCATTAAATACAACGAAAAAATCTGTCTCCTAATAATTTAATCTTTGTCTGTTTTTTTTTTAATCCATTCTTATTTTCTAGGCTTAAAGGCAAGAAAAAATCATGGGAATTATTTCGAAATACGAAAAAAATCCTCAGAACTCATTTTTTCCCCATCTAAATTTGATTTAATAGTTTCATTTTGCTTTACTAGTTTACAGGGGAGGATTGTTATTTCCCCCTGCTAAAGATTAAAAGGGAAATATTTTTTTTTTAGAAACAAGTTCGATAAAAGACTCCAATATACGAAAAACGAAAACAAAACAACAAAAACATTTATATCTTAATTTTAATCCATTTTCAGATCTTCACTATTTGTAATTCGTTTGGTTTTTTTTTCTAAACTTCACCATTGGCGATAATTTTTTTTTAAATATTTATATTATATATTCCTTAATAATTTACTCGATCTATTTTTTTCATATCCCTACATATTTTCTAGGCCTAAATTCAAGAAAAAAAACTTTGTTATTCAAAATGAGGAGAAAAAATTATTCAACCCATCCAAAAAATCCCGTTCCTAAAATATTGTGGTAGAGAAGATGATGAATCTAGGACCCATTTCACCGGCTGCAGAGAAACATCACGCGAGACTTATCTAGGAGTAGAATAGCTAACCGCAGCCTTACGATACTTAGTTTACTAGGTGTTTTAGAAAAGGTTATTTTGCCCTATCTCGTGTCGCCCTTTAGTTGACTGCCTTGTGAATAGGTACTCTGGGTGACTTGCTCATTGCGACTGCCTTGTGAATAGGTACTCTGGGTGACTTGCTCATTGCGACTGCCTTGTGAATAGGTACTCTGGGTGACTTGCTCATTGCGACTGCCTTGTGAATAGGTACTCTGGGTGACTTGCTCATTGCGACTGCCTTGTGAATAGGTACTCTGGGTGACTTGCTCATTGCGACTGCCTTGTGAATAGGTACTCTGGGTGACTTGCTCATTGCGACTGCCTTGTGAATAGGTACTCTGGGTGACTTGCTCATTGCGACTGCCTTGTGAATAGGTACTCTGGGTGACTTGCTCATTGCGACTGCCTTGTGAATAGGTACTCTGGGTGACTTGCTCATTGCGACTGCCTTGTGAATAGGTACTCTGGGTGACTTGCTCATTGCGACTGCCTTGTGAATAGGTACTCTGGGTGACTTGCTCATTGCGACTGCCTTGTGAATAGGTACTCTGGGTGACTTGCTCATTGCGACTGCCTTGTGAATAGGTACTCTGGGTGACTTGCTCATTGCGACTGCCTTGTGAATAGGTACTCTGGGTGACTTGCTCATTGCGACTGCCTTGTGAATAGGTACTCTGGGTGACTTGCTCATTGCGACTGCCTTGTGAATAGGTACTCTGGGTGACTTGCTCATTGCGACTGCCTTGTGAATAGGTACTCTGGGTGACTTGCTCATTGCGACTGCCTTGTGAATAGGTACTCTGGGTGACTTGCTCATTGCGACTGCCTTGTGAATAGGTACTCTGGGTGACTTGCTCATTGCGACTGCCTTGTGAATAGGTACTCTGGGTGACTTGCTCATTGTGACTGCCTTGTGAATAGGTACTCTGGGTGACTTGCTCATTGCTCTATCGATTTATTATTACTTTTCTAATGACACTTACTCACAGGATATATCTGGTGACTTCATTGCTCGATCGATTTATTCTTTATTATCCATTCCACTCCATTTGAGGAATTAAGTTTTAATTCTAGTTTGTGAGTCATCCGGGTTTATTTGAAGCTATTATCAAAGTTCTTTTAAAATTTCAGAAAAAAACATAAATATGATTATCGAATGTTTTGGAATTAAAAAATAATACAAATCGTGAAATTCAGAAAATGTATTAAAATTAAGGCATGGGTATTTTTGTTGCTTTTTTTTTATTTTCGTATAGGAAAGTAAATTTAAATTGAAAAAAACCCCTGAGGATTATTCTCCCCTCTATCAAAAGAATTCCGATAAAAGTTTTTATTGCCTTTAGACCTAGAAAATAAACATGGATCTGGAAAAAATAGACGCGAATAAATGATTAGGAAACCAGCCATGGTTTCGCGGGGAGCTTGCGCTTCGCTACGCTCGCTAACAGACCTCCGGGCTGTTGGCCTCCGGCCTATTTGTTATTTGAAACCGCTTTTATCAACCCCACTTACGATTTTTTTTTAACTTTGTTTAAACTACAATTAAATCCCCTTTAATTAAAAGAAAACAACAAAAAAATGAATATAATAAATACTTTATTTGTTAACTTTTAGCCCAAACCCTAAAAAAATTAATTCATTTTGAATCTTTTTCTTCAAATTGATTCTTTTTTTTAACAACCGGGAATTCTTGATTTTTCTTCTTCTTATTTATATTCTTCTTCATCATCATCTTCCTCTTCTTCTCATTATTATTATCCTCTCCATCTTCTTCTCTTCTCCTTTTTGATCTCTTCTCTTCTTCCTTCTCTTCCTCTTCTCCTCATGCTGCTATTCATTCTCTTACGTCTCTTCCATTTCGCTCTTTCTCTTTGCCTCCCACTTTTTCTCCTCCTTTTCTTCTCGTCCTTTCTTTTCTTCTCTTTCTTATCCATCTCCTATTCCTTCCTTCTCAACTCCTCTTATTCCCACCCTTCTTTTTTTTTTCTTCTCCTGCTCTTCAATCTTTTCTTCTCGTCATCTTATTTTTTCTATGCTTCTCCTCCTCCTCTGCTTCTCTTCTTCTTCGTCTAATTCCGTCTCTTCTATTCTTACTTTTCTTCTTACCCTCATCCTTTTCTTACACTTCTCCTTCTACTCACCCTCTTCTTCTATTTTCAATTCTTTCTTCCTTTCTCCTTTTTCTGTCCTCATTCATCTTCCTCTCCTCATCCTCACTTTCCTTCTCTTCTTATTCTCCTACTCTTATTCTTATTCTTCTCTTCATGCATCTCTTTACATTCGACCCATCCCAAAATTCGCGTTCTTAAAATATATTGTTAGGGACAAAAGGAGCGGCTTCTCCACTCCTCAGTTGGCTCTACTCGTTTTTAGGTGCCAGTAACTATTTCCTCCTCATATGCGAAAAAAGAAATACTTACAGCTCTTTTTTTCCGTCAAAATTTTTGTTTATATACGAAAAAGAAAACAAAAAAACCCATCCATGCCTCACTTTTAATGCACTTTTTGAACTTCACGATTTGTAATTATTTTTGTTTTCAAATTTCCAAAAGATTCGATAATCATATTTATTTTTTCTGAACTTCACCATTTCGTTTTTCAATCCCTAAAGGAACTCTTAAAATATACTCAAGTCATAACCAAACTAAGAAAAATTTATAGCGCCTATTTTTTTTTTTTTTAGATCCATGCTTATTTTCTAGGTCTAAAGGCAATAAAAACTATTATCGGAATTCTCTTGATAGAGGGAAAAATAATCCTCAGATCTTTTTTTTTTTTCAACTAAATTTACTTTTATATACGAAAAAAAACAAAAACACAAAACAAAAATAACCATACGTTAAACTCTTAAAAATTTTGAGGTTATAACCAAACTAAGAAAAAAAATTATTATTCCAAACCTCAAAAAAAGCCCGTTCTTAAAATAAAAAAAACATAAGTCATAACCAAACTAAGATGAAATTATTATTCAAATACTCAAAAAAATCCTCTTCTTAAATTATAGAGTTGTGATAAAGTGATGATTCTGGAGGATATGTATTGGAAACCTTTTAATTTTTTAAAACTCAAACCCCGTTGCTAGAGTCAGATAGGCCGTAGGCCACATACTGAAGGTCTTCTTGCGAAGCGCAAGCTCAGACTTTTAAGAAGAGTGGCGAAGCCGTTCCTCTTGTTACTTTATTATTTATCATTACTTTTCTAATGACAATTACTCACTGAGGATCTCTGGTGACTTCTACATCATCATCATCATCACTAACTATAATTTAAGAAGGGGATTTTTTGAGTATTTGAATAATAATTTCATCTTAGTTTGGTTATGACTTATGTTTTTTCATCAAAGTTATTTTTAATAATTCTTTTATAATATCAAAAAACAAAATGGTGAAGTTCAGAAATAAATATAAGTATCTAAATTTTGTGAAATTTTTGAAAACCCAAAGAATTACAAATCTCGAAGTTCAGAAAATTTATTTTTATATATCTTCTATAACTCTATATTATATCAACGTGATATTTTGAAAGGGGGAAATTTAGTTTAGAGTTCCTTTTAAAAATTATTATAATTGGCGAAGTTCAGAAAAAATGTAACCATGGCTGCTTTTTTTTTAGATTTTAAATTTTAATCTTAGTAGCGAAGAGCAAGCTCCCCCTCCCCCACGGAGGGAGGAGCGAAGCCATTGCCTGGTCTCTGTATTGATTTATTATTAATTTTCTAATCAGAATTGCTCACTGGAGATGTCTATTTGCCTGATGGGCAGTTGATTTCTTGCGATATTCAAATATTGACAATTATTTCATCTCTTCCTTTGCAGCCGATTGGAGCATAACGGAATCTCTCACATCCCCGAAAAGGCTTTTTCCTCCTATCAGTATATGAAAAGAATGTGAGTAACTCTATTTGCTCCTACATATCTTTCCCACTCATACAACATAGTAGTGAACATAAGTATCGATGATACCGAGGCCTCGTCCTCTTGATAAAGGGAGGAAAAGTCGCCTGTCATGAAATCCTCTTCTCCCAGGGAGATGAATAGTATTAGTGTGCTGTGTGTAACGAGAAAAAGCTGATGGTGGAGCATTGATTGTGAGAGTGCATAATAAACAGCTGGTGGTCTGATAGGATGTGAAAGGCAATTTTAGATGCAGGAGAGGCTGTATATGTTTGGTTCTGCAACAGTTGCTTGAGAAGAAACAAGAAGGAAATTATTTTACCTGTTCTATGGGTCTATAAAAGACCCATTCTAGTTGGTTGTAGTGTGTGAGTGACAATCACGATAGTAGAGACGATTTGGAATTTTAGGGAACTAAAGACGGACCTCCTGACTTAAGGAACCGTCTAATGCAGTGGTTCCCAATATTTTAATGCCCCCGACCTCTAGGAAATATTCGCCCGCCCACCTACACAGGTAATATCAAGTTTGAAGGAGAAAAGTAGCTTTTTCAGCCACGTACCATACCACGTCTAACTACTCAAGGCACACTTCCACCACCATCTCTAACTGCTTCGACCCTTCTTAGGGGGAGCTCTCGCCTCACTAGCGCATGCATAAGGCGTTGGATTTCTAGCGTCTAGGCAAAGATTCGATCTGAGCGAGGACAATAAACTTTAATGGGCGTCATGTACTGATTGGGGGGATACGCTAATACTCACTCCTGTGGGGGTGAGTAGCTCCACATACATAACCAATCATTGTACCACTATCTTTCCCTGACCGTTTTCACATAACATTTCCCTGACGCGGCGCCCGACACCTGGAAGGATTCTGTTTGCTGGTTGGTGTGAAAATGCTACCCAGCACAGCCCCCATTCCCCCCAACAAAGACCTGCCCCTTGTGCCTTCGCACTTGTTACTGAGTCATTCTAATCTTTATGTTCATTTCATTATCCAATTCGATTATCTCGTCCATGATGCGAAGGGCGAATGATGCAAATTACTACTACTACCCCTTGTGGATGAAGACCCCCAAGGTCGGGAATCCATTTACTAATGCTTATCTCGGTGGTTGCCTCCAACTTATGGCTGAATGGCACCTACGAAACACGTGCGACTGCCATCCTCAAGGTTTCAATTGTCGGTGGTCTAAATTATGCGACTCAATTCCTTGTCAACGCATTAATATGGTTGTGTGCGATGCGATGAGTGTCTGAGATATTCACATTGCAACCTGACCTCCTTTTGTCTTTCACTGTTTGTTTGGCTTTCAGTTGCTATGGTTCTGTATCGAATGTATCTTATATCAACACGACTAAATAGGTTCTAAAAAGCCTCCCCCCCCCTTCTTTAGAGTGTTTTTCTTCTACAGAGATCTAAGCAACAACGAAATCGCGGAAATGGACGACGGCGCCTTCCACGGAATGAAGAATCTCAATTCTCTGTGAGTATAATTATAATACCAACACTGATAATAATAGTAATTAATAGTTAATAATAATAATAAATATGACGGAGTTGCAAACTTTTGTCATTAAGAAAGGAAAAAATAAAATCCCTCTGATTTTTGTTTCCATCATTTTCATTATTCCTTATTTACACCATTGTTAGAATATATGTTACAAGTGTTAAAAGAGATGTTAAAATTAGTGTTAAATGTGTTAAAAGAAATGTTAAATGTGTGTTCATAGTGTTAAAAGATATGTTAAAAGCGTTAAAAAAGATTTTAAAAGTGTGTTAATACCGTTAAAAGAGATGTTAATGGTGTTAAAAAGGTGTTAAGAGAGATATTAAAAGAGATGCTAAAAAAGTGTTAAAGAGATGTTAAAGGCGTTATAAGAGATTTTAAAAGATATTAAAAGAGTAATACAAAGATGTTAAAATAATTATTAAAAGTGTTAATAGCGATGTTAAATGAGATGATAGTTTTAAAAGAGATTTTAAAAGAAATGTTAAAAATGTGTAAAAATATATGCTAAAAGAGATCTTCAAAGTGTTAAAAGAGATGTTAAAAAGTTAAAATTATGATAAAAGTGTTAAAAGATTTACAAAATGTTAAAAGAGCTGTTAAACGTGTTAATAGTGTTAAAAGAGTTGTTAAGTAAATGTTACAAAAGTTTGCTAGAGTTGTTAAAAATTTTACAAGAGATGTTAAGAATCTTCAAAGATATGTTAAAAGTGTTTAAAGAGAGATTAAAATTGATAGCAGATATATTAAAGGTGTTAGAAAAGATGGTAAAATAGTGCTAAAAGAGTTAATATTATTAAAACAGATGTTAAGAGTGGTAGAAGTGATGTTAAAAGTGTTAAAAGATATGCTAAAAGAGTTAATAGAGATGTTAAGTGGATGTTAGAAGTGTTAGAAGTTATGTAAAAGTGTTAACAGATAAGTTAAGTGTTAAAAGAGATGTCGAAAGTGCTAGAAGTGATGTTAAAAGTGTTAACAAATGTTAAAAGATGTCAAAAGTGTTTAAATTAATGTTAAGTGTTAACAGATATGTTAAGGTGTTAAATTTGTTAAAAAGATGGTAAAAGTGTGTTAAAAGATATCTTAAAAGAGATGTTGAAGTTAAAAGTGGTGGTAAAATGGTAGAGATCGCTAAAGAAAATGGTAAATTTAAGACATGTTGAATGCGTTTATTTTCTATACGGTAAATCTTTTTCGTGAGCAAATTTTCGATATTACGAATAGAGCAAAGCAACGCGTCAAAATTTTCAACTTAAAATTGAATAAAGATGAAAATCATTCATTGCCTTTTTTAGCGCTTTCACTTCTTATGAACTATATTTGCCTTTAGTTGTTAGCCAAAACGAAGACCTAAATTGTTTCCTTTTCTTTCTTTCTTTTCGTTCTCAATGCCCTCACACATTCTTCTGTTTACCTAACATAGCAACGAAATGCTAATTGTATTATAAGTCACTATATGTACACCAGGGGTCCTCAACCCGCAGAGTACCGCGGTCCGCACCAATAAAAAGCTCTGAAAACCACATTTATACAGAACAAAAAATTTCAAAGGATTTATTAATGAGACGCCTCGTGACATTTCTCAGCACAAAGATTATCTAAATATATAAAAAATATACTTAACCTAACCTCCTAACCTGAACTAACCAATTCACCTAACTTAACCCTAACATAACCTCTCCTAAACCACGCTCTTGAGGAAAAAAAAAATGTTTCAACACACGTTTGGAAGGATGGAGGGTCGCACAGATGATTCCAGGAATGTTAATTTAGACAAGTGGCCGCGAGTCGCATGTGGCCCTCGGGCGCGGGTTGGAGACTCCTGTTATACACTCTTAAGTATCATAAAATCAGGATCCTCAAACTGGTTGCTGATGGAGTGGTAGGTTTGAGAAAGCTGCGCACTTTGTGCCTCATGCTCACACCTCATCCATTTATTATAAGTAAAATGTAGTGTGAAGTATAGTGGTTTTATTTTGCCACTCTTAACAAAAAGGTTAGTCTTCGCATTCATAAAATTAGCTAATTAAGATTGTGAGAGTACGACCTCGAAGGTCCACCTTGAACCTCCCTCCCCTTCCCGTCGGGTAGAGGCCACGTGGCCTTAAGCAGGATTTTAAAAAGCGAGGCAGCAGAGAAATTGCCGCGTGGGAACAGCCAACGCGACTGTCCACAGCTGTGTGCTTAAGCCGGCCGATCCCCAACTGAGACGCCTTCACCAGCCCACCGAGTCTCCAGCTAACCCCCCATGCCTTGAGGCGAGGATCGCCCCCATGAACGAACGTATTCCCATGGCACTGCCATGCCCTGGAGGCCTTCTAGCGAGCAAGCCAACATGGTATTTATTCTGAGGTCTCCTGTTACACGAGAGAGAGTACCGCCCGCTTTCCGCGAAGCTACATACCCCTCGTCTCGAGTCGAACCTCAGAGTTAGAAGATTTCGTCAGGTAGACTAATTGCCGTAAATTGTGGCCACAGTCAATAGGCAAATCCGCGAAGCGGCATTTCTTTGGAGAATTGTGCGACCCACTCATCTCATGCCGTTTTCAAGATTACTTCGCCTCCTCGTTCGAGATTACTTATCCCCGCATCCAAGAGTATCTCGCCCCGAGTTCAAGAATATTTCGCCTCACCTTTCAAGAGTAATTCGCCCAGTATTCAAGATTACCTCGCTTGTGCCCAAGGTAATCCAATCCCGCCGTTGAGATTACTTCGCCCGTGCCGCAAGATTAATCTCACCCCGTAAGAATCCGAGCTTTGGTTTCACCCACCCACCCTCACCAAGAGTCAAGTCTATGTACAAGGTAAAAACATTTTCCCATTTTATACTCCGACCTGAAGATTATCCCCTTTTGTCATTATTTTCCTTTCTGACTGACTCAAACATTTATCCCCTGATTGTCTCTTTAGTCATTGAGTTATTATTTCCTTTGAGCCCTGACATTATCTTTCAATTTATCCCTATGTACATATTTCCATATTTATCTTGTTTTTGTTTTAATTAAACCTTTATTTGGGGCTTTAATCTTTCGATAACCTTGAATGAAACTTGGCATTTAAAGAACTTCCCCGACCAACGAATACACACTCACCTAGATTTAATCGCTTTAAACTTCCCGAACCAAAGGAGGATTCACTGTCCCACCTTATTAGCTCGGCACAGCCGGTCATCCGCCGGCCGCCTGCCACGTAAGTGTAATTGCCTTCATAGCTGCTAAGTAAGATACCACGACAAAGATCATTAGATCAAGATTGAAGCAAATATAACTCGCTGTTGCGAGTAATAAATTAAATGGAGGATATAAAAAAAATGGATCGCAAAAGAACGAAATAGCTTGACACAATAACAATTAATTGTAATATTGCAAAATGGCTATATAATTAAAAATGCAAATGGACGCCCTATTGTTGGTGGTAATGGCGTTTCTGGGTGTTATGCGCGATAGAAGCTAAAAGAGTAGAGTAAATTCTGACGTCGATTTGGCAAAGGTAGAAGATTAAAAGGGGGACTTTACCTTAGATATGTCTCCAGGGCCACAACAATGGATATTGCTTGTATTCTGCTAGTGAACAACCCACATTCGATGGATTTAGAAACAATAGTCACACGCAGACGGCGATCCATCCACCGAGTTGGGAAACGGCTGCTGTTTGATGCACCATTTCTGCTTGCAATTTGCTACATACCACCAAAACATGTTTAAAAGAACCACTTTTATTGTTTGAAGTTCATCGCCTATAGAACAATAGCTTAATACAAGAATCGCCTCGTGCTTTTAGGAAGCATAAGTCTGGTTTGACAAATTTCGGAGTTTTATCATAATGAATTTAACATTTATCTACACTGTAATGAATATTATTTACCTCTAATTTAAGGCAAGTTAGTAAAGGACGTAAAGGAATTCGGATCTAGTAAAAGAGGAGGCAATGTTTCCTACCAGAAATTGAAACCCAAGCGGAACGGAACTGTGAAATTTAGGAAAGGTAGTTGATAGTCAATCCTGAGTCACTGACTCAAATCATGGCCCCTCCCCCGCACCATTAAGCCTCTGGCCATAGCGTAATCGACATCTCAATTTGTCCTCTGCGACTTCCCTATCAATAAAGGGATTACAGGGTAACCCCCACAAAACGGGCCCCAACTTTCGATAGGCCTCATTTCTTAATTTCCCTCAAGGATTGAATGAAACTGGTGATCTAAATAATTTATTGTGTTTAAAAACATCATATCAAAACATGAGTCTTTCGACGTTTCTTCTTCATTCTAGAGCACGTGTTCGAGATGAGCTCCATTTAGGTCTGTTCATTTCTTGAGGCGCAGCACAAAGTTGTCCATGACGTCCTTACAAACCGACCGATTAATGGTTCTAATCTCCTCTCTAATGAGCTCCTTGAATTCCGTTATGGTCCTGGGTCTCCCTGCGTACACTCTGTCTTTAAGGTAGCCACAGAGAAAGAAATCTGGGGTGCCCACTCAAAATCAGTCTTAAGACTAATCACACGCTCACCAAAGTTCTCTTTCAGCCAATCTCGGAACAGGTTTGAGGTGTGAGAGCTTGCTCCATCTTGCTGGAACCCGAACTTTCCCATAAGCGACAGGAACAGGGTCTGTAGCTTCCTCTTGAAGGTTTTGGGGACCTCAACATACCGCTCCTTAGTGACTGTCACCGTCGCGCCAGATTTCTCGAAGAAGAATGGTCTGATGATGCCTCTGGCTGAGATTCCAGTCCAACCGTGCACTTAGGGGATTGTAGGGGTTTGGTGGCTACCTCATTTGGTCTGGAGGTCCCAGAAGATATTTGTCTTCGAGTTTACCTTTGCTTCAAGATGGAAGTGAGCTTCATCTGAGGTCCAAAGGAGGTTAAGGAAAGTTGGGGTCTCCTGAATCTACTCCAGTATCTTGACTGCCACAACCTTTCTCTGCTCCTTGTCTGAGGCTGTAGGGGTCTGCTTCGTCTGTATGTGTAAGCCTTAACATCCATTACTAGCACTCCTGCAAGTCTCACGGGATATACCGAGGGACTGACTTCGCTTGCGCTCTGCTGAACTGATTCTCTCATGCTCTCGACCAGCTCAGCTGTACGCTTCCTGGGGCGTCCTGAGTTGCTTGGATGGTTGTTACTGGCTGCATTGATGTTCTCCACTGTCCCATAGTTCTCGAAGTGGTTCACCCAGTCCTGAATTCTGCTCTTGGAGGGGGGCTTTTTCACATTAGAAACTGATCCACGAAAGTGTCCTGCACTTTCTTGAACGAGCCTGTCTTGTAGTAATGTTTGACGCAATATATTCTTTGCTGGAGCTCCCATTGAGATCTAGTTGTGTTCACAGGCGTTGCTTCTGTCATGGCCTGCAAAGTAAGGGTGGTTAGTGAATGAATGAAGGATATATCACAAAAAGTGTGTGTAGGCCCGTTTTGTGGGGCGTCACCCTGTATAAACGAAGCTTCCTTATTGCTATGTTCGGCCTCGCGCATCGGTGAAATTGATCGTGAAACAAAAGGTAGTTGATGATGATACGACATCGGGGTTGGCTTCAATGCCAAGGAGGATGCCACAAGGTTCTCTACTGGGTCTTTTGTTATTTATTTAGCAATAAATGACTTGGATGTAGGAATTCACAGTACGGATTCAAAAGATGTTGCTAAGTAGGAACCAGCGTTGCTAAATCCAAGTACTTTTAACATGTACCACATCGCACTACTCCGAGATGACTTGACCCTCCTCCCCAACCTCTTCACCCTTCTACATTATCCCCCCCCCCACACACACCTTATTGAAGAATGTCACTTGGGAGCACGGAAACACACATATACACACACGAAGCGAATAAAAGGAATCAAATCACCTTCCGCAACACAACCTGAACCACTTTATTCTTCCCACCAAAATAACTTTCTCCACCTTCACCGTCATCATTCAATCATTCCGCATCAAACCACGCCAACCCCAACAGACAGAGGGAAGAGTGTACATCATACCCCGGGGGGTAGATGATAGCTCGAGTTCTATGGATACGAAAAGGGTCGAACCTTGTGGCCAACGCATTTACGACCCTAAGGGCCACTCACCTCCCCGTCACTGCCACTCTATCAATCTGCACTCAATCCACCTCAACTCTCATCGGAAAAATCCCCAATTTCAACCCACCCGAAGCCACTCACACCGTCCAAGCAATCGGTCCCGAACCTGCCGTCCAACAACTCCCTCCTCAAATAGACTTCACAACACCACCAGCCTCTCTCTAAATTTTGCCTCCTTTCACACTTACTCCATTACCCTCCCCTTTAGCAGTTTAGCATTCCTTGGCTTCCCGACTAGTTTCCCCATTTCGTCGCCTCATTTACTAGTTCCACATTTTCTTTGCCTCCTTTACTACTTCCCACATTTCTTTTGTCTCGTATACTAGTTCCCACATTTCGCCTCATTTACTAGTTTCTACATTTCGCCTCATTTACTAGTTTCCACATTTCGCATCATTCACTAGTTCCATATTTCTTTGTCTCCTCTACTAGTTTTCTCATTTCTTATCCGCTTTTAATAATTTTCTCATTTACTTGCCTCCTTTGCAAAAATTCCCTTTCCCCCTCTACCTTTTTCTTAATTTTTGCCTCCTTTCTTTGCCTAATTGAATAAATTCAACATTTATTTGCCTCCTTTATATAATTTCCATCTCTTTGTCCCATTTAGCAGTTTCCTCATTTATTTGCTTCTTTTACTAGTTTTCCATTTTTACCTCTTACTACTCTCCCCATCGTTTTTCCTCCTCTACTAGTTCCATTCATATGCCTCCTTTACTAGTTCCGAATTCTTTTACCTCCTTTATTAATTTCCCCATTTTATTGCCTTCTTCACCAGGTTTACATTCTTTCTCCCCCCCTCCTTTACCAGTTTCCCATCCCTCTGCCTCTTCTACCAGTTTTCTAAAAAATTGAATTGTAAATTTAAAAAAAAATTCCATTATCTTAATTTTTAAAAAGCTAAATTTTGATCGGTCAATTTAATACATCTAGATTCTGAATATTCTATAAAATAGTGCAGGTGGGTCCATTCAAGAGTAGTCACTCTACAAAGAATGAAGTCGAGACCTATATATAACCTCTCGAACCTGGTCTCGAAGTAAATGTTTCCAATACTCGAAACTTAATCCCACGCGGTCATTTAGCTACCTACAATGGACCTCGAGTGACGAGGGTAAGCCCCAGAAGATAAGGATATTATTGACTCGCCCTCGACTAAATGGCAATTGACAGAAATTACGTCAGTATATTCGCGCCCTTACCCAGTATCTTGGAACCGCCAAAACACATTAAAACTTACAACAACGCACATAACCCATCGATGCCTAATTATGATGGGGATGACTTGGCGTAGCAGAAAATCAGCCATTTGGATACGCGAACAAACCAAACTTCAGGATAGAGTGGAACCTATAAGAAACCTGCAATGGAGCTGGACAGGCCATGTGGCAGGATTCAAAGATGATAGATGGACCAGAAAAAAATACCGATTGGTTACCACTTGATAAAAGACGACCGAAAAGAAGACTCAAAACAAAATGGACAGATGATCTTCAAAAATATGCTATAAATTGGAAAAATATTGCCCAATATCAACAAAAATAAAGAAAGTTGAGAGGGTTTTTCTCACTAGTGAGTGGCAAATGACTGAAATGATGAGGGCCTAGTACATTACTAGCGAAGAACACACACCCACAGTTTTTTTCCCTGCACTAGTTGCGCGGGGATGTCGCGGACTGCTTCCAGTCAATGTACAAACCGAGGGAGTGTATGGAAATGTTGGGAAGAGAAAGTAGTGGTTAATGTGTTTAAAACAGGAAGATGCTTGTGTTATGTGAAACAAACAGAAAGAAGAGTTTGTGGCATGGGGGTGAATGAAATGTGTTCGGGTAGAGAGAAGGTGTGGCAGTGCTTTTGAATGAGGACTGACTAATGCAATGGTTGGGAGTGAATGTTTGAACTAGAGAATTACAAAGGTGAAACTTGTATCGCATCAACCATGTAATAATAGAAGTTCAGTTAATAAAGAGAGGTTCTAGAATGACTTGGAACGAGTGTTGGATGGAATTGGAAATGGGTATCGGTTGATGGTTGTAGGAGATATGGATGGACGAAGAGGTGTGAGAAGTGAAACCTTTGGTACACGTACAGAGAATGGAAACGGAGAGAGGGTGTAGGGTTCTGGGAGGCAAGAACCATACGTGTCAAACCCGTTCTTTTAACTAAATAGTGTTGATAAATACATGTGTGTTTGGCAAAAGAGATAGGGAGAAGTTAAAAGTATGATTAGTAAGAAAGAATATCTCGCGGGGTGTATTTGATGTGAAAGCTGTTAGAAGTATGAGGATACGACTATTGGATTACATAACTGGGCTTTGTAAGGTGAAACTAGTGGGCGTATGGATGAGAATAGGTGAGGGATTAAGAATCAGAAGTGAAAAGGTGTTGAACTAGAAGGAAAAGAGAGAGTATGTGTGAATGCTTGAGAGTAGAAGAGAACAAATATTTGCGAGTATGGCGATCGAGCAAATATCGAATAAATTTAGGCTGTTATGGTGGATAGTGCATGGGATGTATATGGGTGTAATAGAACTGGAAAGAGAAAGCATAACGCTTGCTGGTGGGATGACGAGGTGAATAATGCAGTGGAAAGCAAAAGGGAGACGTACTTACAAATGCGGATAAATGTATACAAAGAAGCCAAAATACGAGTGAAATGAGTGATTGACCAGAGTAAAAAAAAAAAGAAGCAAATAAAGCATTTGGATGGAAGATGAATGAGTATCGTGATGGGAACAGGAAATTATTATGGAAGGAAGTAAGTAACTGAGACAAGGAGAGCTGCGTGAACATTAAGAATAAGAATTATATAATGTGGGTATAGAAAATGACCCAAAGTGGTGATAATTGTGTTATTAAATAATTGGCGGTTGTATCGTCTTTGAAAATGAAAGAGCGTCCGAGGACTGAAAAAAGGAGCTGTAAATAGGAGAAAGGCGATTGCACGAACTAAAGTGTGTGGGAGGGGGGGGGGTGAGTCTGTTGAGTGTTAGGGACAAAGTGTATGGTAAAATTATGATGGGCCGTATAAGAATAATAAATGAGGGATTAATAGGAGATGAACAATTTTGGTTTACTGCTGGAGCGGAGTGGTGTGGATTCAGTATTGGCACTAAGACAGCTATCTAAAAAAAGGGGTGAGATGTAAGGTTTATGCTGGAGAAAGTTATGATTGTCTATAGAGGAAAGCATTATGGCAGGTTCTAAGAATGCATTTATAGAGTGGAAAACCTTTTTGGATCGTGTGAAAAGAATTTAGTGGGAATTAAGGGGTGAGTTAAGGTGTTTTGTTTGATATACGTGTGGCTGGGGGTTAAGACGAGGGTGTTTGATGTCATCATGACTGTTTTATATCGTATGGATAGAGTACTGAGAGAAGTACGAATAGGAATAAGGTAATGGTACGTGAGATTGGTGAGGAATAGTGAAGGAGGGGTTCTATCTACAGTTGCTCCATAAAATATTCATAGCACAACAGATTTTTAGCCAAAGTTTATGAGAGTTATGCATCCAAAAAATTTCAACAAGTTGGATAGAGAAATAAAAGAATATTGACACTTTTTAACTAAAATTTTCTCTAAAAAGGTATTTATACTCCATTTAATTTGATAATAATCAATAGTTATAACCTTTTTACTTAATGGCACACATCAAAGGATTAAAGTTTTTAATTAGGTTCAAACAAACTTCAAATGGAATTTTGTCCTACTCGACTTTGCAAAACTTTTCCACTATGAGTTGGCTAATCCGACCCCTTCCCTTATGGAGTTAAAGCGCAAAGACAAAGTCACCGAGTGCGCCGGTTGGAGTTGCCAAGGCCCCTCTTGACTCACATCCACAGCAGGCCGAGTATGTGCAAAGGATCACATTCTGGACGTTTCTAATCTTATGGGGACTTTTCTCTTTACCTCTCATCTGTCTTTTCCTTTTTTTACATTTTACTATGGCTACAACAGAAGGAAAAATAGAACGTCCGCCGGCGAAGGGAGAGCGGACTCGTTTCCCCCAGGTGCCGGGGAGGGTGACGGAAATCGAGGAACCTCTTGAAGCGGTGTAAGGGCTCCCACCCTACCATCTTCAACAGGCAAAGGGGTTCCCTTTTACCATCTTCGCAGCTGCCGTCGGGCAGATCAACCTCTTAAGAAGAGATGGGCCGGCCCCCTATAATTTTTCAGGAGAGAGGGTGTTCCTCCTATACTATGTCTACCCCTTCCTCGAGAGTCATCCCCCGGCGACTATCTTTAGCAGTGGCGCCCCCACCCCCTTCTCATCCTCATGGGACCGCCAAGACAACAAATCCCGCTCTTGCTTAACCTCCTTAGGGGGTTAAAGGGTGGTGGGGCTCCACCGGCCCTTGTCCCTCACTTTTTCCCAATATAGGCCGGCACCAACGACGTGGTGTCCCCTGTCGTAATCCGCGACACCTTTGGGGGAGATGGCTAAATTGAGGTTCCTCTCAAGGTGGACATGCGCCCGGAGGTGTCCCTACCCCAGATGGTAGGGTCTTCCTTGGGAGCGACTAATGCTAGGTGGGAGACCCCCCCAAAATCTAAGTCCGCTCCTGAAAAAGATCCTCTGTGGGCCCCTGAGGACTCAAGAAGAGATTTTTTTTTTCCAAAGCGCTTATCTGGCGACCCCTCCTCCAAAGGGCAAGTCTCAGAAATTAAATTAGCCAAAAAAAATTAGACAAAAGAAAAACCCAAGAAGAAAGAAACAAAAACCAGAACCTTCCCCATCTCGGAGAAGGAACAGGCTGAGCTGGCCCGTCCGGCCTCTGCGCCCCACCCGAAGGATTAAAGAAGGTACAATCCCAGGCGTCCTCCAGCCCCCCAAATTGATGTAAAAATAAAAGTAAGAAGAAAAAAGAATATGGGTTCCTCACCTTCCTGAAGTGGTTCCGGGATGGACGGGTCCCTTGGCATGTGACCAGTCCAATGATCGTACGTCTGCCCTTCGGTTCCTTTCGGCTGGTGAGGGCAAATCCAAAAACTAAATTGAGAGGAGCCCCATCAATTTTGGGGGCTAGGGGACGCCTGGGATTGTACCTTCTTTAATCCCTCAGATGGGGTACAGAGGCCGGACGGGTCAGCTCAGCCTGTTCCTTCTCCGAGATGGGGAAGGTTCTGGTTTTTGTTTCTTTTTTCTTGGGTTTTCTTTTGAAACCTGCCGGGTTCAAAGTTTTTTTTTATTATTCGTTATACTGATAGGAGCATTGTGTCCAAAGGACATGCTCTATCATTTTCAGCCTTTTTCCGTGGTTTTCGTAGTTAAGAGAAAGTCAACCGTTTCTCGGACGAAACCCTTCTGATGAACGCGGCTGACCCTGCTCAGGCGCCATTGTGCGTGCTCTTCCGGGCCTCGATGACTCCCCTGTGCTGGCGACACCGCACTCTACCATGAATTTCGTAAAATGTGAAGTCTATGCGAGGGAATTTGTTGACTATTCCCAGGAACACGTCACAGATGAGCCGGCCGATCAGGGCGTGGTCAAAATCCAACGTGTTATGTGGAAATAGTGAGGGAGGCTTCGATACCCACCGCTAGACTCTTTGTCACGTTTGATCGTGCCAGGCATCCTGAGTCTGTGTGAGTTGGTTGGTATCGCTACCGCTTAAAGGCCCATAGGCTATGGAGAGGCTACCATTATTAACACTCCAGGCATACAAATTGAATGTGCAGACGTGCTAAGGCAACTCTGAGATCTTCGCAAACTCCTCTAAAGGTTTACATGTTAAATCTGTAGAGAATATAGCCAAGTATGTGAATTGAGGCGAGCTGCACCCTGCTCTTTCTAAGCAATATGACTCGTATTTCTGCAAAAAAGAGGTTCAGGCTTCGGACCGAATCTCTTTTCAAGAGGCCATTGACTGGTTTAATACATCCTCGTACGACCTGATGCTCCCTACACCTCTCATATGAAAAAAAAACATCTGCTCCAGGCCTACCAGCACGGTAGCCACCGCGCCCACTCGGAACCCTTCTGCGTGATTTATCCTTCCCGGGTGCCACCCAGATAAAGCTGGCTGCAACACGGGCGTGCGTCCCGCCCCCGCTAAAGCAAGACCCCCCTCCCTCCTTACACGACCCGATCCTCAAAAGCGAAGCGGCAGAGTACCTACATCGAGTCGTTATATTCAGAGAAAGCAGATACTATGAAGTTGGTCATGAGGCCATCCCCGGAGCCTCCTGTGTCTGCCCAAGGATTGGGGTAGGAACAACGGAGCTTCAGCTCTCTGGCTCTTGATCAAGGCTGGATCGGGTGACTTTGAAAGTCGGTTTCGAGGCAGGAGTAGAGGAAGGTTCATACGACGAGACACGCCTCATCCAGTAATCCCTCGAAGACAACTGCGTATTCTGCGGCCAGCAGCCCCTGGATCTCTGCATCTAGGAAAGCTACGGCTATTCCTATGAATCTATAAATTAAATAGGGCCTCCCGCATCTCCTTCGAGCAAGGCCTGGAGGTCATTTTCTTCAATGGCATTGCCGTGAACTCAAGGCTTACTGGGGGGAGTTTCGTAGGCTCGTCTCGTCCCGTTTCCCTTTTAGCTATTTGTCTTCAAGAGAGACTATTGGGCGTGTGCCTCCTACGCACCTACCCGACCTCACCACCGCGGGATGCGTGATTTACACCCGGCATGTTGTTTCCGCTCTTCTGGTTCCTATAAATACCTCCTTTCAGGCAGTAGCTGTGCTGCTGCACCTGGATAGGAGGTATACTGTTATTTCCTAGTACATTCCACCGTCAGCCGACTTCGACGTCGTGGGTTTCCGCCCCGTCGTGGCCCGGTTGGCGAGGCCCTTTCTCCTCCTCAGCTACTTGAACGGTAGGCCCTCCATTTGGGAGAACTACACGATCAATCCCAGGGGTGAGGTCCCTGCTGACCTCATCGGAAGGTTGAGTATAGGTGTCCTAAATGAGGATGAGTTTACTTACGCATCATTTCCCGAGAACCGCTGTATCTTGATTTGTCCCTGTGATCTTCAGATGCACAGCCGCCTCATTTTGGTTGGGAGTCGGGTCGGTGACCTTAAGGGTAATCACCACTTTCCCATCCGAATCTTTTTCTGGGCCGCAGCGTAAAGTTAAAGTATCCTTCAAAGGTGGCAATCATTAATTAGGAATTTCATACTATTAACATTGAGTTTTTGTCTTCTTTTGCCCATATGCTAACAAACAATCAAGGCGGAATTTCTGCCACTCCGTTGCAAAATAGCAAATCACGCCCTCTTGTGTGACGTCACCACAAGCCATCTCGGGACCTCTCTCTCTCGATAGCCTGTATGAGGGTGTGCAGTGTAGCATGCGTGAAGCCCCTGCTACACCTGAAAATTGGAGGAATTGCACACCATTCCAGGTGTAAGAGTGGCATGGGCCAACATGTGAATTTTTTAGGATTGAGTGCCCTCGAAGCCCCAATGCCAGCAATATAATCTGCGGGTATATACCTTTTACACATTTTTCCCTCCGATAATTATAATTAGATCCTACAAATTCTATTATGCTTTTACTAACTGCAAAACACGAAGCGGGACCTTTCCTATGATGTAAGATTTCACGTCAGCCGTATGCTCCCCCCCCTTCCCTATAACCCCTCTTTATCCCTTTAATTTCCAGGAACTGAATACGTTTTGAAATTAAATTTTGTTAGATGCATAAATCCACTTTTCCTGAACAAAATGGGAGTTTAAATAGATATTATTAGTAGTACTCTTTTTATTTAGTCCTATTTTGTTTTCAGAGTACTGTATGGTAACAAGATCGCCATGATATCTGCCAAAGTTTTCCGAGGACTTACTGAATTGCAGCTCCTGTAAGTATACTACTGTCATTTTATGATCCAGGCGGAGCGAGAATATTGGACGGTGGTTGATTTTGATTATATTGCGATGGTAGTTTTGGGTATTGCATCCAAACCCTGTGGTTATAAAGGCTTATTCCACCCTCAAATGAAAGACGATGTAATCAATGAAGAGGGAGAGACATAGGTTGAAAGAGAATTAGAGAGAGAGAATGAGACTAGGAACAGAGCTGAATATTCCAGCTGTGGACGCAAGATTGATTTAAACAATGCAACCATTATTTCTTTACTCTTACGAGAGGCGGTCAATAAGTTTTGCGATTCGGTAGGGCAAAATAGAGGAAGGGGGATGGCTGTTTGTGGGGGTGTTAGGACAAGTTATCACAAGTCAGGACCTGCAGCCACACGCTCCTGCATCGTCTATTTAAGAAGCAGTAGCTGATCGCAGATCATCAGTCCCAAATTTTTCAACAATGGAGAAGGTTGAACACCGCGCAGTGATCAAATTTTGACCAAGGAAGGCAAGAATGCAAAAGAGATCCATGAACGCATGGTTGCAGTGTACACCGACATCGCCCCTTTCTATGCAACCATTGCTCGCTGGAATAGGGAGTGCCGCCATGGTCGTGAGTCCCTTGAAGATGACCCCCGTCCAGGACGCCCGTCAGACGTGACCAACGAGGACAATGTGGCCCGTTTGGAGAAGATGATCCTCGAAAATTGACGGGTGAAGCTCGAAAAATCGAGCGAGAACTTGGAATATCACATGGAAGTGTTATCAACATCATCCACGACAATTTGGGTCCCTAGAAACTTGACGCTTCATGATCGATTTCAACGTCGTCAAAGTCCACAAGGCCAGGGTTGCACAAGTTGCCGTGCGCGAGTGAGGATTAGAGGAGCTCAACCATCCCCCCTACAGTCCAGATCTGGCCCCTAGCGACTACTTTTTATTCCGCCAGCTCAAGGTTGCACTGCGTGGACGCCGGTTTGGGGACGATGAAGATGTCCAGCTCGCCGTCCAGGAGTGGATTGAACAGCAGTCTGGAGATTTCTGGTTGTCGGGAATTCCAAGCCTCAGGGACAAGTGGCGCAAGTGCATTAAGGTCGAGGGTAGTTATATTGAAAAATAATAAAACACTTTTTCTCATTTCTCGTTTCCTTATATCCGAATTGCAAAACTTATTGATCGCCCCTCGTATATCGAAACTTCTCGCAATAAAATCATCTGTTCTGTTCGCTTTTTAGTAAGTGTTTGCGTTTGATTGTCTTTAAGCTAATGATAAAATGGGTCAAAGAAAACGGGATATTATTATCTGTCAACATATGTAGTTACTGTGTTCACCCTCCACTACCCACCCCTCGATTTGTGTCAAGATGCACCAGATGGATGATTCTCAAATGTGTATCATTACTGAATTTGTGATTAGAGGATAATAAATTCTGTTGCAATCCCGGGTGTGAAAGCATCCTTCTTTCCTTCCTCTACCGTTACGCCCTCCTTTTTATCCTCGGCAAGGCGAAATTCAAATCTAATAAATAATTACTGCATGTGTAAACTGAATTACTTAATATTTGAGCCATAGGAGGTATTTTACTTATAATTCATAAATATAATTAACTGAATTATAAAAATGCCTTGGCAACCATTTATACAAAGAGGTACGTCATTTTTTAAGGATCCTATTTAGGCTGAATTAAATGTTCGATGAATTGATCTAATTTAATTTTATTACGAATAATATTAATTTAATGTTTCTCTCAAAGTACTTAGTCATTATTTTCTAAATTAGGCACTAAATCAGGGGTGGGCAACTTTTTCAGAGTGAGGGCCAGATGAGACTTTTGCAGGGTTCCCACAGGTCAGGCAAAGTCAGTTAGTAAGGTAGAGTCAGTTTTTTTGATTTCGGTCAGGTAAAGTTAGTTTTTTAAGAAAAAAATCCGGTAATTTGTGCAAATTTATAAAAAAGTCCGACAATTTTTTTCTTCAGATTTTTATGTTTTCCACTCCATCATTATGTAACTGCTATTTTCCTGCATTCTGTGTGCACATTTTACGCAAAACTATAGTACATACTAATATCTAATTAATTTACTTTTAATTTAAAATTAACTTCATTTCTCACCCATGTCTAAAATTCCGCAGCCATTAATTTCCCCTTTGGGGGCTGGTATATACTAACTCAATGGCGTTGGCATGCCTTGGGTCCTTAGCCTCTGCCTAGATAGCAGGGTTTATTTTTATATTTTTAATATTAATTTTTTTTCCTACTCTTCTGATGTTAATATTCTGTCCTACCTATATTTCTTTAATTACTTTCTACTTACGTCAATGAAATAAATAAACTTATCAAAGAGTAAATGTCTGAAACAGGATAAAAAAACCCCCTAAATTTATTGCATACATCTAACATTTTTAAACACTTTTAGAAGCTAATAACTTTTGCAAATAGATGGACATATATTTTAGGCAGATACATCAGATCTATAGGAAAAAAACGAAAATCAAAATTTTGGAAGTAGTTTGGTGTGTAGATTAGTCTACAATTTGGGGGACTTGGAGTTTTGGAGTTGATGTATGCTATTTAGGTTTATTTATAAATATTAAGTTTTTTTGTTTTTTTTTACAGATTGGTTTTATTAATTTTATATAGAAAAATGAGTGCAAAACAAACATATTTGAATAATCAATGGTTAATTGCTGAAAAAATTCATAAATTTTGATATGGTTAGATAGTGTTGCTACAAACAATAAACTACCTTACTGTAAATTGTTTTTCAAAAACATACAGCTGAGTAATATGGGAAAAAGAGCTATAGTCAATCATATGCAATCGAAAAAACATACAGGAAGTGTAACAGCTAGATCAATAACTCCCCCATTAAATTTATTTTATTCTGCATCTGCAACCAGTCAAAAGATCGGCTCAGATTCTGTTCCTGAGTCTTCTACTGCATCAACAAGCAATTCATGCTTAAAGCAGTCGTCACTCACTGAAGGCCTCACTGTTAACATTTCAGATGTTACCAGAGCAGAAATAATATGGGATATACGTACTGTCATGAATTCAAATTCGGACGTTTCTGAGACTTTTAATTATAATGATGTTTTTTGACAGTCAAATTGCTAAACAATTTCAATTAGGAAGTAGTAAAATGTACATATTATTTAAATCATGGCATTGCTCCTTACTTTAATGAATGCTTAAAGGAAATAATTTTAAAATGTCAGGATTTTGTTATTTTATTTAATGAATGTGTTAACAAAATAACCCATAGAAACCAAATGGATATTCACATAAAGTATTTTAATGATGTAACAAGCAGAGTTGAAACAAAATACATTAGCAGTATTTTGGGGGATAAATCTACTGCTGACAATTTGGTAAAGTCATTCAATGAAGAAATTAAAATGCTTCCTGTAAAAAAAAAATGTTACAAATCAGCATGGATGGGCAAATGTCAATTTATCTTTTATAAAGAATATCCAAGAGCAGGAGTTTTCATCAGTTGGGAAACAGCTCATTGAAATTGGAGTCTATGGGCTCCATTTAATAAATGGTGCGGTAAAAACGGGATTTCTTAAAGCAAAATGGCATCTAGAATCTTTTTTAAGTGATATTTATTTTGTTTTTAATGAAGTTCCGTCTAGAAGAGCAGAGTTTAAGAACATCACTGACAGCTGTACAAAGTTTCCTAAAAAATACTGTTCAGTTAGATGGGCGAAGAATATTGATTGCATTGATTGATGTCTGGAAATATTTGATGAACTTAAGTTCTTTTTTTTTAAAACTGAGAGAGAACCTGTTATAAACATAAAAAAAAATGTTAAATGACGTTTCTTCAAAGCAAGTTGGCTTTCTTTAGAGTTATTTCGTATGGATGCCATTCTTTTCTGAAGAGGTTTCAGTCACTTCTTCCTTTAGGACCATTTATATACAGTAATTTAAATGAGCTATTGGAAAATTTGCTAGTGAGGTTTGTGAAACCAATCAGTATTACAATTTCATAGAACATCTTTAGTTAAAATAGATTCAACAGAAATTGAAAATCTTCTCGATATCAATAAATTAGATATTGGCTTTAGAGCGAATAAATATTTGAAGAATCTTAGAGATTCTATCACCCATGATGCAAGTAATAATTTTAAGGCTGAATGTAGAGGAATATTTGTTGCTACTGTTAAAAAACTTTTCGAAAAAAGTCCTTTAGAATATAAAATGACTAGAGGACTTTCTTCTCTAGATCCATTCAAAATAAGAGACAAAAGAAGTATTGCCATTCAAAGATTTAATGTTGCATTAGATGGTTTGTATATAAGTAACATAATTAGTGATACAATTGTTGAAGATGCCAAAAACAAAATACAACTGTATGTGATGAGGCCTTTATGAAATTTAAAGAAAAATTCCAAAATTTCAAAACTACAGATGCATTCACAGAAGAAGGAAGAATAGACAATTTTGGGGGGAAATATTAAAAAGTGATAACCAATATTGTAATGTTTATAAAGTCTTCCAAATATTGCTAATTTTTTCTCATGGGAATGTCGATATGGAAAGTGGATTTCCATAAGCAAATCTCTTCTTGTTAAAAATCAATTAGAAAATTCATTGATCTCCAAAAGGCAAATAATGAATGCATATAAATTTTATGGTGGTCTTCAAAATATCAGCATTAATAATCGAATAATTAACTATGTTAAGACTTCAAGAAAAAGGTATAGTATATACTTAGAACAGCAAAAAATAACAAGAAATAATGTGGAAAAAGAAAAAGAAGTTGATAGGAACAAAGTTCTCACTGAATTAAAAATTCTCCAAGAAGAAAAAGAATGTTTGAAATGTCAACGAGAATGTGAATTGTCAGAGCTTGATTCAAAAATATCTGAAGCAAAAATAGGAAAATTGCCCTTTTTAAAATATTTTTTAGCTTTGTAAAATCAATTGTAATACCTCTAATATCCTTATGTTATTCGTTTTTGTTTTGTTTTTAGAAATAAATATATATATATACATAACATTAAAAACACACACACACAAGAATGATCCTGTAGCATTTTTAAGTTGCTAATTTTTTTAAAATTCTGTTATTCTTTAAATTTTACTATATGCCTATTATTATTTAATAATAGGTAGTAGAGAATTATCGATTTAATGGTCAGGTAATTTTAAAAGTCGGGCAAAGTCAGGTAAAAGTCAGTTTTTTCATATTCATATTCCTGTGGGAACCCTGTTCTAGGAGCAGGCCACGGGCCGGAGTGACAAACGAAATCCCCAAAGTGACCATATATATATATATATATATATATAGACTAGAAAACATTATACAAGAATTTGATTGAAACATACAAATCAGTGCTTGCCATGAAGAAGTGTTTCAATGTTGGGCTCGATGGATGAGGTTAGACAACAGAAGAATGTCATTGAGGTGTCGGTCCGAGAGTTATGAGGGAAGGTGAGACTTCGTGTACTTCATTTTGCAGAAGAGCTGTTCGCAACAGTAGGTGCTGCCAAACATGTCCATTATGCGTTAAACATGATCAATGTATTTTGGAAAATTGCTAGAAGGGAGGACGAGGTTCCGGAAGAAGGACAGCGGAGAAGAGGTGCGAAACTGCCGGTGTAGCCGCACAGAATGGTATGCTCGCACCCATATCTCAGTAAGGATTCATCGCAGCGGAAAAACTCATAAGCATTTTTTGTTTAGAATTTCCTCCTCTACAACTTTGGTCTCTATGGAATCTTTTGTATCTGCGAGAGAAATGCATTTTTGTCTCATTTTTTGCTCCTTTTCACTGCCAGACGTAAGACTCATTGCCCTCTCCCTCTACGAGTCTACCGAGACAGATGCTGTTTGGCAGAATTTATTTTATGTCCTTTTGGCTGTGGTTTCGCGGCTCGGATTGCAATATTAATGCCGGGCCAGGTGGCGGGCCAGACGCTAGGCCTTCGCGGGCTGGATTTGGCCCGCCCCTGCACTAAAGTAATGTTAATAATCGCCACATCTGATCTGAAGTTGGATCGTTCACCCCTCCTATTGATGGTGTTTGGAATGAATTAGTGTTTCGAGGTCTCCATAACCAGGCTATATGGTTATGGTACGCTTCGTGTCGTCCACCCCGGTTATTGATACGAAATGGCTCGTCCCAGTACCAGGATGAGTGGGGTCGCTACCTCTTGGGAGGAGGGGAACCTCGTCCATAGGATTTAACTTTGACGGTTGCTGGTTGTATGTTCAGGCCCTGGGGAGAGGCGAGATTCCCTCTGGCAACTGAGCTCCTTTGAGGGGCGTGGAGTGTTTTGTTTGTTGTGTTAATTGCTCACCAGGAGCAAAGGACCCCCGCTCCCTCCGATCGCTTAGGATATTAAGGGAGAAAGCTTTGGCCCTGACAATGTCCTGTGGGGACCAGGTTAGACTGGAGGGAGGCTGTTGCAGGCTGTTGGAATTTTATAGCGGCCTATGCAACAGTTAAAGAGTGGAAGTTGTATTGCAACTTATCCCCACCGGCAATACATCCAAGTGGGGTGGTCCCACTCAAGGATTGCATTAAGGGATAGGGAGGGGCGTGTCATATCCAATTGGAAATTCTTGCCCTTCAGGTTGGCTCGAGTTAAAAAAAACAGCCTTGCCTGCTGGACATGCTGCAAGCCATAAGCATTATAGCCGTATGTACCCCCAGAACGGCCGCAGAGGCGGGGCGGGGGGTCAACCCATTACACAGGAAAGAGGTTATCAGGGCGAAGCCCGATCTTCCTAGTAATCGCGCCCCAACACCCAGAACCCATGAAGTCCTGGTCCCTTGCGACCCGCAGAAGCGTTGCAGGGCGTTATTTAGAGAGGTCCCGAAGCCTCACTACTGACGCGGCATGAGGTCGCTGGTGACGTTCTTAATCCTAAGCAGAGGTTGAAGGGTGTAGTGTTCGTTGAGGAAAGGGAAATGTTGAGGTGTAGCGAAGAGGAAGCTCAGCAACTTGCCACGGTTCTGTCAGAAAGTTCAGGTCAACCTTCCAGTGACTCGGCTTTCCTAATGGGCACTCGGGCCGGGAAGAGGTGCAGGCCCAGGCAGGTACAATGCGTACCGAACTACACAGGGTACCCCTCTGCGGTGAAAGAGATGAGGAGAGTTGGTACAGAAAAGAAGAAGAAGAAGGAGGAGGAGGGACTAAGCTAGGCCCACGGGGCGCTGAGTTCTGTCAGCACGGCGGCAAGGAAATCATATCGCCGTGCCCCTTACAGGTGTCTTTGTTCGTTTGGGGTTAGGGGGTATGTTTTAATATAACCTAATGATAGGCTGGTTTTTGTTTTCGGTGGCTATGCCATCGTTGGCAGTCGCCAGAACAGACCTTTTCTAGATTACATAAATGGCGCATTGCCAAGGAGACCACTGTGACGTCATTTTACAACATATGATTTCACTTTATTTACTTCGGAGATTTTTTTTGCTACTCCCATCCTTTGCTGTTTCTCCGGTTGGCTCATCTTTTTTTACCGTGCAGTAAATATGTTGTAATTGTAAGCTCTATACTCACTTTAGTACCGCTGATTTGCCTCTTGAAAGTGACCTACTCTTATCCAGTCTTGGAAGACCGTCAAGGATTTCTCCAGGTGATCTTCCATCGCTGATAACACAGGAAAGATTCCTAGAATCGCGTACTCTTCTTTTTCTCTACGCCCTTAGTAGTCATCAATTATAGCTTTTCGAACTATGTCCCTGTAATACATTTTTTCATACTGTAATTCATCACTTTCTTTTAGAACCACTTTGGGAAACCAATTTTGCAAGATGCCTTTTGATGCCGCCTTCGTATGGCGCTTTGCTACTCACTCGTTCACCGTCCTCCCTTGTCTGCCTGCCAAGCACACATGTATAACAAAAACGATCCACACATATTTTTCAAGTTTCTTGTTAGTGTATGTGCCACTCCCTCCGAGCTGACAGTCTCTTCTTCCCTACCACATCTGAATTCTCCTGTATCTTCTTTGAGTAGATGGCCAATATCCGTTCTGAAATACCCTCTACTTCTAACCCTCGCCACAGATAACTCCCAACTACTCCCATTACCTCTCGCTGAGGGATCCCCTGAGGAATTATTAACCTCCCTCCTTCAATCTTAGAAAAAGACCTGTTCTCTTTTCAACTCACCCTGCCCCCAAGTCTCTAATATCAGTCCCTCCATATTCTTTTCTTTTAGATCATTAATATCTCACTCACTTCTGGAATGTCCTCGAGCCATTATCATTGTCCTTGAGCCATTGTCCCGTTCGGATGTGCGTGCAGTGTTGCTCGCGCTATTTGATTTATAGTGATTACAATTTATAATTTTTTGTATTGAAGATTGTTTTTTCTAATAGTTGATTAATTCCTTTCTTTTATAATTGCCCTATTTGTGAATATAAGTTGTTTCTAAAGTAATTTAATTCAATTAATTATTTATAAGGTATCGTTAACCGTGTAAATTTTGACATTGGCGCCATATTTCCCCTAAAAGAAAAGGACCAATCAGTCCTCTCAAGACAAGTGACGTCATAATTTTCAGCTAATCACCTATTAGCTTATTTCTACCCCAGTGAATTCCACCAATAAGCGAATAGGTTGGTTATGATTTAAATTATCTGCCCGGGCCATTTTGGTCCCAAACAAAGAAAACCGTTAATAAGTGTTTTACCATTATTCTTCTAAAATAGTTCTTTAATTAACTATTTTCGCAAAAATTACACACTTATTTACATATTACATTATTCGTAGATAGATCTGAATTATTTTGAGGTGACTGATACTTAACAGTCAGTTTAACACGGAATAGACTAAATTCGATCCACGCCATATTGTTTGACGACCACAAATTTTGAATTAAAAATGTCAGGTGCAGAGAGGTTAAAAGCCTTCTGTTCCAAATGTAAGTCAGTAAAGTGGTGTAGTGACTATGAAGAACAATACTACCAAAGAATTATAGCGGTAAGTGTTTGTTTGTTCTGTAAACTCGCTGAACGACACGATAAAGAAAAAAATGAACTTATGAACATAATTACTAATATGCAAAACCGAATTAACGTGTTAGAACAAAAACAACGAGAAAAGAATAATGAATACTGATACCAATATAATCATATTAGAACAGTTCTTTGCCTTGCTAGAAAATAAAGTGGATCAAAACGACAAAAATGCAAACGGTTTTTCACTTGTCAAAAATAAATATCCATCAAAACCTAAACTTCTTGAGTCGACTGAATTAAAGACGCACAATAGATTTTCAGCTTTATCCAAAGAGGAGGATGATACATACTTAATTGGAGATTCAATAATAAGAAATCAAATTGATTATTTTGGTGTAAAAAACATTAGAAAGCAAAAATTCAGATGCTACCCCAGCGTAGGAATAAAAAAGGTGACTGAAGAAATCGGCAGTTTAAACTTGAAGACTAAAAAATCCTGTTATCGCTCATGTTGGAACACACGATATTTTCTGTGGTAAAATCTTTCCTGGAACTAAAAAACTGATGTCCGACTACACTGAAATGGTGACGAAAATTAAATCGAAAACGGATCACGGAATAATTGTCGGAGTATTACCCAGATTTTATGAGAAAAAGGAAACTATGAGTAGAGCAATTGGAATAAACGAGCGCCTACGAAGTATATGTAAACTGGAAAATGTCAAATTCATCGACTTTTGGATGACCTTTATTAACAATAAAGAATATTTTGCTCATGACGGGACCATCTTAGCACAATGGGTAAAAAGGTATATGGAGATTTGATAAACTTGAGTCTTTATAATACTCTCGAAAAGAATTATCCCCTTGATTCTTCACCGCAGACCTTGGGAAACGAGTCCAACCCAGAAAGACAGTTAAACAGATAAAAAATTTAAAAGCTGAGTTGTTCAATGCCAGGTCTATCAGAAATAAAATGGTAGAATTTAAAGCGTTAGTAGCACTGGATACATACGATATAATAGGCATTACAGAGAGCTGGATACATTGTCACTCAAGAGATTTTAGTGGTGAATTTCAATTACAAGAGTATAAAATGTTTTATAAAAATAGACTAGGAACGGAGGGTGGAGGTGTGATTTTGTGTGTACGGGATGATCTCTTTCCAACAGAATGTAATTTATCCTCTGACTTCGAATTTTTAGGAGTCAAACTAAATCTCGATAAAAGTTTGTATTTATATTTAGTATACAGAAGTCCGCATCAAACCGTAGAATCAGATCAAAGATTCTACGAATGTTTATCAAATGAGATAAATAACGAACTATCTTTAATTATTGGTGACTTCAACTGCGGACGAATAGACTGGTCCACTAAAACTTCTGACGCGGAAGGAGCAAGATTGATAAATTGTATAGATGATAACTCATTAACGCAATGGGTGAAAGAAGCCACAAGAGATCCTAATATTTGTAGATTTAGTATTATCTAGCGACGATGAATTGATAGCAAATTTGAACATCGGAGAAAAGTTTGGTAAGAGTGATCACAATATAATATATTTTAACATTAACGTTCCATCCATAAGTAGAACAATAAGCAGTATTAAATTTTATTTTAAGAAAGCAAATTTCGAGGGTCTAAGGGAAAGTCTTAAAACCTATATTATAAAAGCTGAAGACATTAATAAAGTGTGGCATAATGTAAAAAACAATCTCCTAAATAAACAGGCACAATTCATACCGTCTAATGTTAGTACCGTCAAAAAAATAATGAACCCAAATGGTTGTCCTCTCAGCTTAAAAAAGCCATTAGAGAAAAAGATAAAGAGTATAAGATAATGAAATCTAATATGAATATTGATAATAAAAAGCATTATGTTGAACTGAAAAGAAAAGTAAAGAGTGAAACCAAAAGAGCCAAACGAAATAAAGAATAAGAGTAGCTTTAAAATGTAAAAATAATCCGAAGGAGTTTTTTTCTTTAGTAAATAGTAGAAAACCTATAAAAAATAGCATTAGTCCAATAAAAGACAAAAATGATATATTACAATATAACGATTTCGATATAGCAAATACTTTAAATGAATACTTTTCATCCTTTTTTGTAAAAGAGAATACGAATAATAAACCCACGCCAACTATTAATCATTCCGGTATTAGACCATTGAAATCTATTAGATGTACTGCAAATACTACAAAAAAACATATTGAGAAAATAAACAAATATAAATCTCCTGGACCAGATAAAATACTTCCACGAGTTTTGAAAGAAGTAAAAGACCACGTGTCTGAACACTTAACACAGATTTTTTATACTTCATTAGAGAGTGAAATTGTTCCTCAGGATTGGAAGCTAGCAAACGTGACACCGATATTTAAAAAAGGTCGTATAGAACTAGCTAGTAATTATCGCCCAATAAATTTGACTTCGATAGTTGGAAAACTCCTTGAAACTTGTATTGCAGATAAAATAGTTGAGCATTTAGAAAAAAAATATTAAAAGATTCACAGCACGGATTTAGAAGACATAGGTCTTGCCTTACAAATTTATTAGACTTCTTTCGCTTTGTAAATAAAGAATATGATAATACCTGATCAGCAGATATTTTGCATTTGGATTTTCAAAAAGCTTTCGATAAAGTACCGCATAAGATATTGACGACTAAAGTCAGAACCCTAGGAATAGAAGGAGATGTAGCCAAATGGATCGAGAATTGGCTCACTGATCGCAAGCAAAGAGTAGTTATTAACGGCCAACAGTCAGAATGGACAACTGTAAGTGGTGGAATACAAGAAGGTTCAGTCCTAGGTCCCTTGCTTTTCATTATACTCGTATATGTAGATGATGAGCTGAGTAGTAGTATTGTAGGTGAAGGGTCGAGTGCACACAAACTCGGCCTCATATGTGCGTATCCAGCTACGTACACACGCACATGGACTCGCACTCAAGTCCCCCCCTCCCCCATTTCATTGGTCACTACCAGCCTTGGTGACATGAAGGAGTCCCCTCCCTCCATCCCCCCAATACTTTGGTTAGTGACCTTTCTTCAAAGGATTCATAGTCTACATGCGCGCGCACACACACACACACACTGGAGCTTTCTAAGGCATGGACTCGCACTTAAGTCTCCTTACTCACATCCCTTACTGCTGAGATTTTTCTAAGGATTCAACTCGACATCCTATGAGCGTATCCAGATACGTACACACACAACACACACAGTTGAAAGCGTTTTGAATTTTCAGGATTTTTCTTGTATTAACATAACCGTGGAGTTGCCATTCAACCTTTTAGGGGTCCGTCTAGTTGCCATCTGTTTATATCATTTGTCGTTAAACCTCTTCGTGTGTCACACGTTCTACGATGATCCTCTATCCACACCGTACCACACCTAGACTTAGTAAATATTTTGCAACTGAAGATGTGTGTGGATCGGATTATAAATTTAGCCCAGACTATTCATCTACGGTTGATTTCTTCGATCATCTTCGGCGACTTATTCATGAACACCCAATTGATCGGATTGAATTTCTCTATAGTGGGTCAGTCCAACCACCTTTCAACTATAATAACGGAAAAGAAGTGATTGTGAAAATCTCCAGTTTATGGATTTAGAAGATTTAATCATCGGTGAAAAATTAAAAAACGAGCTTATGGACCAATTTTTCTTTGTAGGAGGTCTATCCGATCGTCACAATACATGGGAGAATAGATATTTCGGCATATTACATTCTAACATTGTGAATGATGGGGGCGAAAGTAGTGAACATCGCTATATTTGACACAAAACACTTGTTACTTCGATTTCTCTCATGGTATTCCCATCAACTCACCGATACGATGAAAAACAAGATTGAAGAGGCAAGGATGAAAGAATTCTCCTTCTCACAAGGTCAAGAGAATGTGATGAGATATTATTCAAATCAGTATGATAGGGATCAAATAAACGAATATGCAGATGAAGTACTAGGAACACTGGAGCCTAATGTTTGTGAAAGGAGTAGATTAATTTGTCAGACATTATAAAATACAGAAGGATTCAGTTGGGATAATAATGGGGTGATTACAATCGACGGTAAAAGACTCCCACAATCTAACATTATCGACCTCATTAATGATTTAACTAGAACGTGGAAAAGACCACCACTCCTTTTCTGGGAAGAAGTAAGAGCAAAGTTAATATCTTCCAATTTCCCGAAATCTATTATAAAAAAATCGCAACGCCGGAAAGAATTAGAAAAATATTACTGATGCATTAACTTCTAGCACTTCAACCTCAAGGGTTTGCGCAAACACACGTCGTATTGGGGGGAGGGGACACCTGCATGTCACCAAGGCTGGTAGTGACCAATGTTACAATGCTAGGGGGGTGGAAGACTTGAGGGCTAGTCCATGTTCGTGTGTACGTATCTGGATACGCACATAGGAGGTCAAGTTTGTTTGCACTCGACCCTTCACCTACAATACTACTGAGCTGTTGTCAAAAAATTCTAAATTCGCAGATGATTGTAAGTTAGGAAAAGCAATAGTAACTGAGGATGATGTTATAAAATTTCAAAACGATATTGATAAAATAGCGCAGTGGTCTACAAAATGGGAACCTGCCCCTAAATTTCGAAAAATGTAAAGTAATGCATGTAGGCTATAAAATTACAAACTTTAGATCAAGATATTAGCGTAACTGATAATGAAAAGATCTAGGAGTCCACATATCTAATGAGCTAAAGTTTTCTCAACAGTGTATCGAAGTGGAAAAGAAAGCAATGAAGCTTCTGGGATATATCAAACGCCAATTTAATTTTAAAAATAAAGATACAATTCTGAATATGTTTAATGCATTAGTTAGACCTCAGTTAGAATACTGCGCTCAGGTCTGGTCACCATACCTACAAACAGATATTGGCAGATTGGAAAGAGTGCAAGCTAGAGCCACTAAATTGATACCGGAACTCCGAAATTATATATATGAGAAAAGACTGGATATGCTAAACTTATTTACACTAGAGTAGACGTTTAAGAGGTCTACTAATAGAGGTATTTAAAATAATGAAAGAAATCGATAATGTTAACTACTCTACTTAGTTTCAACTTTGCACAAATAATACACCAAATAACAGCTTTAAAACGTTCCAAAGCGTTTCAGAAAAATATATGTGGAAACTTTTTTTCCTATAAAATTGTTAATTATTGGAATCAGTTTCCTGAAGAAGTAGTGACCAGCAATTCAGTGGAAACTTTTAAAAATAGACTGGACAAAATGATGTCAACCATTAAATAGCGAGTGACAGCATTGTATGTTGCTAAAACTAAAGATAAGAAGAGCTTGCCGTAAGCATAGATAAGTTTAAGATAATATGAGAGACGGTTTTTAAGTCTATAAAACCCCTATATAATATGTAAATAATTTTCTCTGAGGTTATTATTAGGTTAAGATTTAGGTATGTTATTATTATGTTAAGATTTATGTATGTACATATTAAGTTATTCCTGCTATCCTGTAAAAGTTTCCTGGATGTGTCTTTTCTTCCGACACTTTCTGGTATATATTTTCCTTTTATCGAACCCGTGTACAAGGGGAGAGGTGGGTGAGGAGAGACTTCATCTTTACTCTCCTATACCTTATCAATAGGATTGTACATAGTTAAGATAATGAGATGGGTACTTCCACTGAAATGGATCGAATGGTCTTTTGAAGTACTTAATTTCCTTGTAATCTGATTACAAGCATGTTGATGTTCGCCATATCGATGAAAAACATGGCAAGCTCTCGCCCACTCTCTCAATTGCTTATAATTGCGGGTTCAGGGTCTTCCCTAGTCGCCCACAGCTCTCGTTTAGTCCACGGCCGATCTCAACAGTTTATACCAACGAGAGACGCCAAGCAAGCGCTTTCATGATCAAGACTAAGAAACTTACGAGTTTATTGTAACTGTCGAGTTAGTTTCGCCGATGGTTCTTCCCAAGACGCCACCATGGAACATACCATCTTTGAATGTTTGTCTTCAATGCCTCTGCTCCCAAATTTACCACAGCATCGGGAGTATTGGTTTCCCATTTCTTGAAGTATGCATCGTGTCACGTTGCGCTGTTCCAGGCGCTGCAGCTGTCTTCACGGCTGAGCTAATTCAAAATATAAGTGTCAGCATGTGGGATCACACGCCGTACCCGGTTCGAATACCGTTTTGTAATCAATATTGACTCACAGATCGCGCTAGGTGCCCTTTGAACATTAGAAAATCACATCTCTATATTCGCAATATCATTGACTCCACGGCTACAGCGATGTGAGACGACGTGGAGGTTGTCCTATTCTGAGTTCCTTGAGATTAGAGGCTACTTGTAACGAGACTGAGCAACGGAAGAGGAGCTTCGCTCTGCTTAACGCTGACTTTATGACAAGGGTTAAGAAATCGCTCCGAGCTTCTTGGAGAGGAAAATGGGGACTGCGACCGGGAATTCTAAATTGTGTCATTGCCCCTAACTATTCCCGTGGACCTCTTCCCGATCTCTCGAATATATAGTGTTTTGCTGTCTTCTCTGAATCGGATACGCTCGAGGTTCGTAGTGTCATCTGATGATGTGCTACCCCGAACCTTCTAGACTTCTTGGTCCCCCGAACTGTACGATACATTTTTGTTGGATTGTCCTAGTCGGGGATAGCTAGGCCCTTTATTTGTCCCGGTACCTTGATGAGTAGGGTCGCTACCGATTGCCACTTGGTCTGAGGGGGCCTGCTCTTGCGAGCCAGGTTGTGGTGTGTTGTTCTTGGAGGAGACGGGCCTCCATAGTTTGATATATATTTTTTCCTTGCTGGTTTGGGGCCTAGGGGAAATGGGCTACCCCTGGACACCTGAATGTGCCATAGTTATTTTAAACTTTTTGTTATTTTTTGCTGTGGGGTGTTCTAATTCAACCTACTCATAGAGTTGCTCTGCTCAATCGGCGGTCCTGTCTTCGTCGGCGACCGCTAAGAGAATGCCCTAGATTTGAAAAATAAATACTGACGAGGGCGCTCTGCCTATTTCCTTTAATCCAGAATAGTGGAGAACCTTTATTTATTAAATGTCTTTCCTTTTCAGACTACTAAATGCCAACCAAATTCGCTGCGTTCACAAGGATGCCTTCAAGGATCTCAAAAGCCTTTATCTTCTGTGAGTAATCGGAAACAAAAATGGGCACACTGGTATCGGGGCTCATATTAAACAACATACCGCATGAATGTTAAAATAGATAATTAAAACAAGTGTATACCGGGTAACAGACAAAAATGTTCCTTTTTATAATGCTGTATTTTGTTAGCCATTAAAGCTTGAAGGTAGAAATAGATATCATTACTTACTTAATCCTTTTTGCGTCAGATTTTCTCAATTTTGATTTCTTAAGGTTAGACCTTTGATCATTTGTTCCCATCTTTCTCTATCATACGCCTCGTTTTCTTGCACTCCTAACATCGCTATGTCTTCCTCTATATTTTTCTTCCATGTTTTCTTGGGTCTACCTCTTGGCCTTCTTACATCAACCTCCAACTCTCTCCAACTCTTCGCTTCACATGTCCAAACCATCTCAATCTTCTACTCCACACTTTCTAGGTACCTCTTCACTCCGAACTATATCCCTCCATGTTACACCAGCCATATACCTCAACATTCTCTTATCACAGCGCATCAGCACTTTTTCCAACCTCTGTGTGAATCCCCAAGTCTCTGATCCATAAAGTAAGACTGGTCTGACACATGCATCATAAACCCTTCCACGGTTCCTAAGTGGGATCCCCCTGTTGATAAGTAATCCAGCTCCTCCACACTGCTGCCATTCTGCCACGAACTCCTCTTTACACCTCCCTCGCCATCCAGTACATCACCCAAATAACAGAAATGTTCAACTTCCTCCACCACCTGTCCATCAACAACAATGATGTTTTCCACTCTAGGGACAGCATTTCGCCTCCTTACGCAAAATTTTGAGCTCGATTAATGTTCCTCAGGCCTGAATACCTCTTATGCACCCTCTTGGAACATTCAGTGAATAGAATGGAGTTAACTCCAACTCCCTTTCCACAAACTGCACAAGGGTACCTCCCCGACTGCACCACCTCGCCTGCCTCTCCAGTTATCATTACTTAGCCTTACCGATGTTAACTCTCAATCCTGCTCCCTCTATTGCCTCTTCCATTCTACAAACATTCGTTCCACTTCTTCTTTACTCTCTGCTGTTAAAACTAAGTCATCAGCATACAAGAGTTCCCATGGATCAACTCGCCTATACTCTCTAGTTGCTTCCTCCATGACCACTATGAACAATAGTGGACTCAGAGCTGAACCTTTGTGTACTACTTCAATGATGAATCTCTCCGACAAACCTCCTCCTACCCACACTCTTGATTTCGTTCCAACATACAATTCCATTACATTATTAATCAGCCTCTTTGGTACTCGCTGCCTTCGTAACGCCCAAAGCAATGCTTTCATCGGAACTCTATCAAATGCCTTTTCCAAATCCACAAACACATGATAAAGCTTCCTCTTCTCCTCACCATACTTTTCCTGGAGTTGTCTTACAATAAACACAGCATCCAATGTTGACCTTCCTGCCATATACCCAAACTGACACTGATCAATATTATCTATCTTACGCAGTCTCTTATCCAACACTTTCTCCCACACCTTCATTCCATGTTCTAATAGCCTTAGACCTCTGTGTTGGCTACACTGCAATTAATAACTTTTGCCTTTGTAGAGTGGTACTGTTAAACTCTCCGGCCACACCTCTGGACACCTCCCTCCACCTGCCACTGACTGCAATACTTTTGTTAGCTCTCTAATGCCCGCTCTCTCTGCATCTTTTTTAGCAAAGAGTTACTAACGCCTGATGGTCCTGATGCTTTGTTAGCTTTCATACTATTTAGGGCAGCTTCAACCTCACTTTCTGTCAATTCTTGTATTGGACCCTCTGCGGGATGCTCTTCTTCCAGTTGGTTATCATTTTCTACATTCAAAATCTCTTCAAAATAGGTCCTCTCGCTTGTTCCTCCTCAACTTTGATATTCCCATCACTGTCTTTTATGAATCTACCACCTTTTACATCCTTCTTGCCTTTCTTCATTTGTTTTGCAATTCTAAACATTTCATTTTTCCCAGCAACTATATTTAGGTTCGCACTAAACTCCTGCCATGCTGTCTTTTTCACTCTCGCCACCTGTCTTCTAGCTTCTCTCTTTGCTTCCTTCTACTGTTCTTTATCTCTTATATTACCAGACCGCTGCCATTGTTTAAAAAGTCTTTTCTTTTCTTTAATTGCCTCTTGCACCTCTTCACACCACCACCAAGTTTCCTTTTCTCTGATGTTACACCACATGTGTGTTCTGCTGCTTTAACTATATTGTCCTGCAGAGTTTTCCAACTTCCATCTGCACCATTCATAAGTTCCTCAAACTCTCATTCAAATGCCTGTTTCTTCTCATCTTTCAACTTCTCAACCGCCGTCTTCCCTCTCTTTTTTTTTTTTTAAATCTTTCATTCTTAAATCCGCTCTTACCATTCGGTACTGTGGCAGTCTTCCACCAGCATTCCTGCTGTCTTTCTTATCATTATTTAATCGACCTGTGTTTCGTCTCCTCCACTCTTGTATGTTATATATTTTTCTCGGTCTTTTTAAAATAAGTGTTTAAAATTCTTAACTCTTAATTTTTGCACATTTTTAGTACAGCATATCTCTCATTGTTCTCCTCTCCAAAACCATAATATCCCATAATGTCCTCAAATCCAACCCTGTCTTTTCCAATGTGAGCTTTTATATCCTGGGAAACTCTTGCAATCTCATCCTCCAACTTATTCCAACATCCTTCTTTTTCTTGAGCTTTTCTCCCCACTTGTGGTGCATATAACATCATCAACCTTACCTCAACGCATTAAAACACCTTTCGTTCCCTACTTGTTTCTACTGAAATAGATCATTACCAAGAAGATTATTTGAATTTTTATTATCTAGCTTAGGTATCCTAGTCTTGCACTAGATAGTCTATGCCAGCCTAGGATAGTCTCACTATGCAGATATTAAACAGTTTTGTTTTAGGCTCTCAAAATGGCACAATTAACTCTTGGACAGCGCTCGTTTGTCGTGTAATTAATGATTCGACATGACTCCATAATCAAATCATTTCGTCATTTTCAAGCAAGATATGGTATACGATTAGACAAAAAAACAATCCAGAGAAAATATGCCAAATGGAATACACACAGCACAATTCGTAATTTAAATAAGGGAAATTACGCTCGTAAGTGTGAGGATGGAAACGACTCTTGACAAAGTAAGGAATTTAATTGATGCAATGAAACAAAGTGAGTGAGAAAATTGACTGCTGAGACACATATGAATAGAGAAGTGTGCGAACTATTCTCAAAACTATTTTAATTTAAAACCATACAAAATTCAATGTTATCAAGAAATCTCAATGCATGATAAGGGTTAAAGAAATGTGCGATGATAAACAATTAGTATTGAATAACATAGTTTTCAGTGATGAATGTCACGTTTACCTGAAATGTGGCCAAATAAACAGAATTACATTCAAAAACCTTTACACCCCCCCAAAGATAACAGAGGGTGTGGACTAAGTGGAAATAAGATTTACGGGCCCTATTTTGTTGAGGACCATGGAACAGGACAAGCTCAGTCGACTAACGCTGCCATCTTGACATGCTCAAAAGCATTTTCTTCAATAGCAAATATCCTGACGAATGGTTTCATCAAGATGGCGCTACCATGATATTGTTGAAGGCTCGATTTCCTCAACGACTAATCTTGCATAGGACAAATTTCCCCTGGCCCTCCAGGTCACCTGACTCTTCACCTTTAGACTACTTGCAATGAAGTTTTGTAAAAGAAAGACTATTTCGATCTGCACCATTTAATATCGCAGAACTGAAGAATGAGTTTCGAGAAATCATTGCATCCATCCATGTCAATATTTGGCAGAATGCCATAAGAAATTTTGCTATTGCTATTGGTAAGTGCATACAGTCCAGTGGTGGTTATTTCAAATGTTATAAAGCTAGAGCTAATAAAATTTCAAATATTGTTTTTTGTAATAATACTTATTTTTACCTTCAAGCTTTAATGATTTAACAAATATTACAGCATTATAAAAAAGGGACATTTTTGGCTGTCCCCCGGTATATATATATATATATATATATATATATATATATATATATATATATATATATATATATATATATATATATATATATATAAGGGCAAAAATTTTGAAACTATTTTTTTCCTATAAGAAAATTAATAAAACTAATCAAACGTTGCTTTTTGTTTTAGCATGTTTGTATCATAATTTGAAAGTGAAATACAAACAAATCAAGAGCCCAAACCCATTTTATTAATAAATACAGTCAATTGATACGCACTTTCATTATTTATAGTGATGTTCCTTGTTCAGGATTGCTTCAATTCGTTTTGGCATGTTGTAGACCAAATTTGTGATGATATATTGACTCATATTCTTCTATTTTCATTTTTGTTCATTGAGTACTCACAATTGATCACAATTGAATGCCTTCTGTTTATCAACCGCGTTGCAGTCACCAACAAATTTTCTATTGGATTTAAATTAGGCGATTTCCCCGGCCAAGGTCCCTCAAGTTGAATGCTATTTTCAGCCAAGAACTTTGTTGCTGCCCCAATTTCGCGACGGCTTCAGGTTGCTTTCTGTCATCTCCGAATTGAACGCACTCGCTGGACGCACCGCCCCTTGATGGAGCGCTCGCCTGCGCTTTATTGCGACGACTGCGTTGTTCCCCAGACTGTTCGCCGCATTCTTGTTGATTGTCCCAGTCTGGGCAATCTTAGCGCCTGCTACCTGTCCCGGTACCGGGACGAGTGGGGTCGCTACCGCTTGTCGCTTGTACACGGGACTAGTTCGTGGACACAGACTTGTGGACTATATGACTTTTTGGAGGAGGCTGGCCTCCTCCACTTTATTTTACTGTTTTTGTAGGTCGCATGTTCCTGCGCCGAGGGAGGCGGGCCTACCCCCGACGCCGGAGCGCGCTTCCTTGTTGCCTTTTTGCTCTTTTCTTTTTTTATTGTTGTTTTTTAGCCTGTGCTTAGCCTTTTTTTTCTTTGTTATTTGTTATTTACACATTGTTATTTGTTTTTAGTCTAGTCTGGTAGTAGGCTTTGTTGTGAGTACGGCGACTTTTGCCCTAGTAAGCAGTCGCGAGATGGACTTCTCAAAATTAAAAAAAAACAACAAAACAAAACCTTTGTTGCTGCTTTTTTGTGACAAGATGCTCCTTCATGTTGAAAAATACATTTATCATCCTAAAATTGGTCCTGAACTGTTGGGAAGGTACTGATGAAGCTCGTCTTGGTACCATTTTGAGTTCATGGCATCGTTTTGGGTCAAAAGTGTTATTATTCCAGTTCCCTTAAATGGGAAGCAGCCTCAGACATGGGGAGTGTCCGGATGCTTCACCGTGGGCTCGACCCAAGACTTGGTGGAATTGCTTCCCTTTTCTCATCTGAGGAAGGTGTCTTCCCGAATCTCGAAACAAGCGGAAAGGAGCTTTAGAGAATATCACTTTGCCTTAGTCTTCAACAGTCGATTCTTTATATTTGCTACAAAAGTGGAGCCTATCCGTAAGGTTCTTCTTGGTGGGATGAGGCTTCTTCGCCGCCCTTCTCAACTTGAGACTTTTGTCGAAAAGTCTCCGCCTCACCATGAGCGGAGACTTATTTCCAATCGTGAGCAAGTTTGGTACTGGAGGCAACTCGATCCTTGAGCTGGTACTTTACCCGGAAGCGATCTTCATGTTCATTTGAATCTCTTGGACGTGCAAAAGTCTTCTTCACAGGAGTATAACCGGTCTTTATGGAATTCATTAATGATCCTAAAGATGGTGCTCCTTGATGCAATACCCTTAGCAACTATGTCCTTGCTGCAATTCAGTCGACTTTGGTGCAGAGCAACACAAGTTTGTCGCTTTTCTTTGGAAAGAATAATTTCTGGAATTGAAAAAGATTCAAACATTTTTTCTTACCCCCAAAATATTACGAAATAGATTATAATTACCCAAAATCATTTTTGACCCACATTTGTCATCATTTTACCCTTTTGATCGAATAGCAAAGCTCCAGAGACTGAAACTCACCTCCTACAGGAACACTGGATCAGAGCGAGATTTTGAATTCAGCGACGGAATTCTGTTTATTATTATTATTATTTTTGAAGTTGCTGAATTTTGTAATATACTTGCAATAAATTAAATATTAGAATTAAACCTATGAACTTAAATTTAAAAACGAATGAAAAAATAATAAAATATACATTAGTCACAAACTTTTGGCCAGGACGATACTTATATAAATATACTTCAAACACTCATAAAATAACACTATTATATTGTCACTCCCTCAACGAAATTCAGCTTCGCGTGACAATACTAATTGGAGCAGCTGTACATAGATTACGAAATACGAAGACTGATTGGATCGGTTTTGATTGAGAATCCTTAAAACATTAAGAGTAATAACAAAAAAAGACATGGACTGGTCATCTGAAATATAAAATTAAAACATTCACAGGGGTTGACAAGACTTTCGGACCACCCTGTATATTCTTAAGTATCTTTGTTCGCAGATCCCTGTATGATAACCAGATCATGTCGCTGTCCAACGGCACGTTTCTTCCGCTTATGAAGATCCAAACCATGTAAGTCAGGCAGCGTCGCTTCTCTTAATGATAAATGTTGTACCGAATGTATGGAAGAAGAGGGAGAGGGGTATCTTTCATTACGTTATGCTGAAGGTAAGTGCTGACTCAACATCATTTTTGTCAGGTACTATAGACCAGTGGTTCCCAAACTTTTTCTGATCTTTACCCATTTTTCATATATGATCCTCAGCCATGGCCCCCAATCCACATCTCGTTACTACAGTGAGTCCTTAGTCCTACATTTATTTAGGTCCATTATGAAAAAACTCAGGCAATACCTGTTATTTTATTCATTCGACCTCATATTTTTTTCTTTTCTCAAATACTGAGTTATGGAAACTTGCAATTAACTTTTGCCAAATCTCAAATAAAAATTAAAAAAGCCCCTCCAAATTTTGCAGTATGGCCCCGGAATGGGCCATGACCCCCAGGTTGGGAACCACTGCTATAAGTCATAGTGCAAGAAACATATTTAATAATACAGTTTGCTGATACCTGTCCTTACCGTTACCCTTGGCCTACCATCCTACCTCCAGGCCGGTGGCGTCTATTGACTCTCAACAGGACAGGGTGCTACCAAAGATCCGACCAGTGCCCCCTCACTCCCCCAGTGTGACCATTTCCCGTAAAGAAAAACCGCCGCTCGCCTCATCCGAGTCGTCGTTAGACTCACAGGAGGCAACGTCCCTTAAGGTGGTCGCGAAGCCGTCTTCCGGGGTCCCTAAAGCTGCTCCCCGAAATGAGGAAAGCACCAAAGGAGCTTCGGCTCCTATAGCCCGATCCAAGGCTGGACGGGGAGCCTCGGAGACGGTGGAACCTCCAAAAGATTGCCCCCTCGCCTCCGAAGCCGCCTCGCCTGCTAAAGGTTTCGAGGCAGAAGGAGGAAAAGACTATCATAGCGAGGCCAACCTCTCCCGTTAAGTCCTCGAAGGCGACAGCGACAGGAGCTCAGCCTCCGGGAAGCGTGCGGCCAATCACGTGGGGGTCTTTTGTTCGAAGAGGGCCCCCGAATCGACTCCGAGCTAGGCCTGGGGGGTATATTCCTTCAATGGAATTGCCGCGGACTCCAGGCCAGCTGGGAGAAGCTACGGGTGCTCGTCATTTCCCGTTCCTGGTTAGTTATTTTTTTACAGACCCCACCACCAGGTGATGGGGGCGTGGCAGGAGTATGTGCGATATACGCCCGCCATGATGTCTCTGTCCTATTTGCTATAAATACCTCCTTTCAGGCAGTAGCATAGTAGCTGCACCTGGATAGAACGTATACTGTTATTTCTGTGTACATTCCACTTTCAACCGCCTTAGACGCGGGGACTTCCGCCGCATCGCGTCACCGATGTCGAGAGCCTTTCTACTGCTTGGAGATTTGAACGTTAGGTACCCCTCTAGGGAAGTACTCTATCAATCCCAGGGTCAGGTCCTTGCGACTTGATCGACAAGCTAGAGATAGGTGTCCTTAATGTGGATGAGTTTACACATTACTTCTCGAGAATCGCTTCATTTAGGAGGCGCAGTCTCCTTATATACCCGCAGGCGTTGTCACGGTTTTTAGGAGGCCCGCGATGCAATATTAAGTTACGAAGCTTCTGGACGCAGCATCGGCCAGGTTACGAGCTGACCTTATGAAAGTGATGTTGACAGCTGCCTTCCTGAAGATTGAAGTAAAGGCACGTCTGGAGGAGTCGGAGAGTGAGCAAATGATGTTGTCGGGGAATTTGCCTCTGGCAAAGTTCCAGATAGCTCCCAGGTTATCCGCATGTAACCTAGCGTTAAGAGCCATCAGGAACCAAGGGTCAAAGCCAGAGAATCCTTCTCGAAGATGTTGAGAAAGCTGAAGGATGTGGCAGGAATGGCAAGAGAGGCGAAGCGGGCCTTCTTCTCCATTTAGTCCACTTAGTGTGGATAAAAGGAAGCAGTGGTGCAAGGTCGGAAGGACGTGGATAGTGAAGCTGCTTAAAGCATAATTGAACTCATATGAAGGGAATTTTTAACACTGGAGTGATAAAGTTTATGAGTCCTGCCATGCGGAGTCAGGTTTTCTTGGGAGCACTATTTACACTTAAGTAAGAAACCGCACTTCTTACTTTGTTTGCGAGAGCGGAGGTTAGCGCAGCACTTTTACGTCGTATATCAAGTTAATGCCGAGAAACACAATTTTCTTAGTAGGAACTAATTCACTTTTACGTAGATTTATATTGAGGGAACTTCACTATGAGGGCAATGTACTTTCGGAGGTTTCTTTTGCTTCCGAGGAGGAGGATATCGTCGAGATAAGTGAAGGACAGACCATGTCTTTGAGGCCCATGTTTTTATCACCGGGCCAACAGCCTGCTGCATATGAAGTGAGACCCGAGGAACATCATAAGCATGCGCTTGAATCTAAATTTTTCTCCGCCTATGGAGGCTCCAAAGAGGGGTCTTGCCTTCTCGTGCAGGGAGAGATGGTAAAAACCATCCTTAAGGTCAATTTTTACTGCAAAGTGGGAAGGATCACAGTTTGTTAGGACCTTGTCGATCGCGGGGAGTTGAAAGGCCGGCGGAGTGTAGTGGTCTGTTATCTAGCTCATGTCGTAAACGAGTCTTATGGTACCGTTGGGTTTAGGTACGGGAAATATGCGGTGAGCTGCTCTTATGTTTGAAGATTTTTCGAGGATGCCTATTTCGACCATTTTGTTGGCCCAGGGCAGAAGCCTGGGGTCCGAGGCCATCCAGTTGCGGTAGTTGCCTTTGGTAAAGACTTTCACTCCGTCCTTTTGAAGCGCTTTGACGATGTCGTTTATGAAACGGGGTTTTTGAGAAGTCTCCTAGAGGTTTCACGTCAATTTCGGCTTCCCAGTTGGTGACCGGGTGTTCGGGTTCCAGCTGGTCCATTTGTGGGCTTATGAACTCCATTCCTTCGATTCCGGTTTGCAGGGTCATCCTGTTGCTGGTCTCATTGTTGATCCTGTTGTTGTTGCTCTTCTTGGTCGTTGTTGTCTTCTTCTTCCGCTTCTTCATTTGTGACGGGTTGTCTGATGTCCAGAGGTCCGCTCGTTATGTCGAGCAGGACGTCCCCGTGTTCCGACGGGTGGTCGGACGAAAGAAGGGAGGATGTCGAGAATGGAGCGGGTACCGTGATAACGGTAGGTACAGCCAAACCAGGTTCCGAGATATGAGTTATGGAAGCCGGTGGACCTATGTGGAGAGCTCCCAGTTTTGTGGCGGCTTCTTCGAAGAATTCTCGAAGGTTGGCGATTTGAGGATCCCTTGCTTGTTGAGCCATAAGAGAGTGAAAGAGCAGCACACTAATTAACACTTTAAAGAGAAGAAAAGAACACTAATTCACTATATGAATTAACTTGGGTCTCTAGCAAGACGACCGCTGATCATAAGCAACTGCACAGCATCATGTCAACACATGTATTATTCGCACACAACCAAATCAAACTAGCACTTCAAAATTATGATGAATATCGAATTGTATAGAGAGCTTCTTAAAATGCAACCTTCTAAGAGCAAACCAGGTAGCCAACCTATTGAGCACTCCCGAATCGTCAATTGAACCCTCCCGTATCACCCATTGAGCTCTCCTGCATTACCCATTGAGCCCTACCATACTACCCATTGAGCCTTCCCGTACTACTAATTAAACTACCCCGTACTAGCCATTGCATGTTACAATCAACAACAACAAAACAGACGTTCCCAGTCTCTAGCAACGGTTCTTGAACAGACCTAGGCAGCAGTTGGATACTTCCCCTCCCTCATCTGCATTGAAGGCCTTGATATCAATAAGTGCTATGTAGTGTAAAACATTGATAGATGCCCTTTATCGCCCAAAATGAAGCGGTAAGTGGTGTATTGTAGCCGATGTAGAAGCGATAGACAGCAGTGTTGAATCATTGCGTCATCGTGGGCCGGGAGCTGAGGCACAGTGTTTACATAGCAGCTTTAATCAAAGATTTAACTTCTACAGTCACTTTATTCTCTTGTGTAGTGTTGCATTCAACGTTGCCGAGTGCCGATCGTGAAGTTCCTTTCTTAATTAAACTTACTAAAGTAATTAAACCATGGGAATAGTGATGTCCAGCAGTGACACCTACTACGAACACCTGTGACTATCATTCTATTATTTTTCTTCCATTTTAGGCATCTCGGATTGAACCCGTTTATGTGCGACTGCCATCTTAGGTGGTTAGCCAAGTACCTGTCTGACAATCCAATCGAGACATCGGAGGCGAGGTGTAAAGAGCCGGTCAAGCTGTCAAGAAAACCCCTCGGTCGAATCAGGGTAGAAAGTTTCAGGTGTAAGTACGAATCACTGTATACACATGTCTGTTTATGATGAAAGTTTTAGGTGTAAGTACTTTGTCGTCTCCCGAAATTCTCTTCAATCGAATTCTGAAGCACTCCGGAAGGCTGCCACTCCATGTGGTTTTCTCCAGAAGTCTCCAAGGGAGAATATAGTGAAAATGGTTCATATATGATAATGGGAAGAGACAGATGAGCAGTATGTTGAGGTTGAAGTGGGGTCATTCGGTGGTGGTGTGCAGGGGGGCCGCCAGGATTTAATGGGGGGTTTTTTTCTATTCGTGCAGTGCGGGTGGAGGTCCTGATTGCAGCCGAGGCAGTGAAATTCTGATTTAGCGATCTGGGGTGCTTCAGATTTGCGGATATCGGAGGGGGGAGGGGGATTTGGAATATGGTGTTTTGCGGTGAGTGTGTGTGTTTCATAGCGTTCTGCTTTGGTGAGGTCAAGGGTAGGAAAACTAGTGATTGAGTGTAGAGGTCGGAGGGAGTGGTTTTAAAGGTTTTGTAGGCGTGGAGCTGGCGTGTAAGAAACATGGCAGTTTGCTGCAGAACTGTGGGACTATTATATTCAGGTGCTCCTCGAGTGGGAGGATTTTTCTTTCGGTATGGTGGTGGTGTATTGGGGTGATTTTTGTGCGGCCAGTTTCGATGTGAAGGGGATAATTTGGACTATTTTGCACTGTTTGTATCTTGTAGAGGTATGTATTAGATATGGTTGGTGCCCAGGCTGAGGGTGAGTAGTTGAGTGTCGCGCGGATGAATTGTCCGTATTGAAATGTCAGTTTGTGTGTTATCAAATAGTGATGTTTGTAAAGGTTCTGAAAGTGTTGTATTTGCACATGGCCTTCCATTTCCAGGTGATGTATTTTGAGCGGTCCATTAGTGTGGAGTTGCGGTTGACTCGGAGAGGTTGGTTGTGCAACAAGTTGTGAGAGTGGTCGTGTGTACTTTCGTCTGGGGTAAGAAGGTAACTTGAGGAGATGTGGAGGTGGACATTCTGTTTAGCATGAAGCAGGAGGTTTCGAGCGGCGGGGGGGGGGGGGGGGGTAGGAGACTCGAAATTTAAACCGTGAAACTAACGAGGGCATTTTCACTCATAAAGTTGTGATGAGAGATGTGTAAAAAATAGTATGGAAGTGACATGAAGCGAAAGTAGTGAAAGATATAGCCGCAGGCCCTTCTGCAGGCATTGCGGCACGGAGGGTGCACACCTACGGGTAGTCGGGTCGGGGGGGGGGGGGGTAGTCCTATCAGGGTCATTACCCATTTTACACCACCCCACTTCTTTTGTATGGAACGGGGAAGATAAGTGTAGTTGGGTGGGTGCGGGGTGGGGGGTGGGGGGCATGCGAAGGTTGAAGAGAGTGGGAGAGAAGGTGGCCCCTTGGTGGACCCCGTTGGGGAGCCCGGTTTTTTCGGACTGAGCTATATGTTGGGAAGGTAAAAATTCCCTCTTTGCTCACCACTTTTCGAGATGAAAAATATTTTCTCTTTTGTTGCCTCTGTCATAGGGACCACCTCACACCCCTAAGAGGGACCCATTGTGTGCATACGTCCCCCGGGGCCCCGATCTGGGTCCCCTCTCCCCTTCCGCCTCGTGTTCAGATTTTCCCCTTCCTTAATAAACTCCGATGAAGATTTTGCAAGCGAGCTGAAACGTCGCTTTCTCGTGCTTCTTTCTTTTCCTGCGCGTACCCCGCAAGGGGGCTGACCGGGGTAAAGTGGTATACCAGGTACCCTGAGGTGCGGCACGCTCTTCCGATCCCAGTTCCTGTGGCACTCTTAAACTAGATTGATGCTACCTGGGCTTTATTCCTTCAGGACACTTTGTTCGTAAGCTTCTTCTCACTTTGTCGCCGACCAGCTTTCGTCCTTTCATTTCATCCCTGGTCGTGCCTGTGGGTGGAAGAAGCCTGCATCCCCCCCCCCCTCTTGTCTCCGGTCGGGGGTGGGTGGGTTGTAACATACCTGCATTCTTATCCCCCTATTCTCCTACCCCCCCGCCCATACTCATTTTCTTTATCTCTTCTTTTACCCAGCGGCAAGGAAATGTGAGGTGCAGGGAGCCTTGCTGCTGTTGACATCTGGAGGATCGTGTGCCCTCCCGGCCCCAATACCTGCAGGAGGAGCTGCGGTTATATATATATCTTCCACACATTTTGACTTCTTCAACTTCACCACTTTCTTTGCAGATCTTATAAACGTCCTGTGGGATTCAGCCGCGTTGTTATTGCGTTTCAAATTCTAAAAAAAATTTCCTTCGCGTCGCTCTTCCTTGTTCACCCCTTTGCCCTCTCTCTTTCACTCCTCACCCGGCTATATTCACCCTATGTGTATCCTCTCTTTCCTTTATTCACTCAGATTTAACACGCCATTCACCCGACTTAACATCCCGAGTCTATTTATACGTCGTTTCCTTCATTCTTTGTCAGCCCCCCTCATTTTGGGCCTTGTTTGATATCTGAATTACTACAGGACTCTATTCATTTTCGGACATTAAACTATTCCACTCTTCCTGATCTTTTTCGATTTCCCATACACAGTCATCACCCCATTTCCCCCCCCCTCCCTCCCAAGAAGCTTTTTCACTGGGTCCAACGCACGAGTTTGCCCCCTTGCTCTTTCCATTTGGAGAATTTTATCCCGCCCCCCTTGCGATGGCGTCTTCTAGGTTTCTTTAGGTATAAATGAGTCCAGTTAAGGATTTATTTTCTAGTATCTTCCGGCGACACGTCCTGATAAATCCCACGCTAGATCGGTTGTTGTTTTTCTTACTAGATCTGTCACTCGTGTTTGCGTCCTTACCCAAATGTTTCTTTTAAGGTGTTCGAGTTATTTCCCTTATGTATCGGTCTGTGTTTATCTGAGTTGTCCTTTTTTGTGTTTCGTGTCTATCCTTCTTCATAAGAGAGACAGGTCGCTTCTGAAGAAGTAGCGGAGCTTTCTAACCACCGCTCTCCAAATTAAGTTTGTTCTTCTACCGATTTCCTTTTCCATGTTCCCATCAGTAATAACAAAAGCTGTTGTTGTTGTTGTTGTTAATTGCTTCCCATGAGCAGATGAGCGTTGTAGGCCTCTGCCAACGTTACCTCACAAAAGCTGTCTTAAGTAAACTTATTATGCATAATTCAGGCCTAAATTCAATTTCATCCCAGTGTAAACAGTTAACAGTTGCAGTGAGTGTGAAGAGTGATCACTAAGAGTACTCCTGTCGGCTTGTAACCCCCTTCTCTTCTCTAGGATTGCATTTGATACACTTCTCTATCGACAGGTTCAAGCGATCTTCGGTCGAAGTACAGCAACCAGTGTGGAGACGATGTTCCGTGTCCTGATATTTGTCATTGCGACGGTTCAAGGGTGGATTGTTCGGGTCGTGAACTCACCTTCCCACCAAAGAACATTCCAACATCTACTACACAACTGTAAGAATCAGATCTGCTGTTGTTATCACAATTTTATAAGAGATATGTTAAATAGTAGTTTGCCTTTGTGTGTGCTTCATATCGACTATTGTAGGGACTCCATATATGATATTATTAAGGACTAAATATAAAATGTCCGATGATACAGATTCAATTATGAGTACCTTAAAAAAATAGCAATGCGAGAACATTTTTTTATTTCACGCACTGAATTATTTTCAAAAAATCTCATCTCGGGTTTTCAGCTGTACTGCACAATGAATTATAAGAAATATGTACTCTGCTTTTCCACAAAACCAATAATGAATTCAGTGTATGTATTTCTTATAACTCATTCTATAGATGAAAGATGAGACACTAGGCCTCGAACCTAGTACTGAGATCGGGCCAAAAAGAATTCTAGACTAGCTTTATTTCTGGGTAGCTCAGCGTAAACAATCTACATCTTTACAATCTAATATGTACGTTATTTTATGCACCGTACATTGGCCTCCTGGAATTAGGTTATTTCATTTACTAATATAAAATAATAAAGTCATATTTAAAATTTGATCATCCAAGTGGCTGTGGCTAATTAGGATTTTATTTGAATAAATCAAACCCTAATTGATTTTCATAGCACGATTTTCAGGAAGAATAGAAAGTAAATGTCGTTTTTACGAAGAGGAAGGAAGTGCGGGAAAGTAAGGGAGTGAGGATCAATATTAATTCGGAACTTTAAAATAGGTGGATTGAAATTTCAAATATTAATGATATAGAAACAACCATTAAAATAAAAAAAATGTTATATTTATATGAATTGGTTTATCGTGAACTCAGCAGTATACCTAAAAACAACTGTACTATAGTTAGGGCTTTAAATTGCGCTCATGTTCCTAAAGCGGAGTAACTTCAGAGTTTATGGATATTACCAATGGATGCCTCAAGCAACGGGTATTGGCCTCTGCGTAAATTTACATAATAATGAAATACATAGCTAAGATTTGATGTTATTACGAAGTTGGGCAGGAGGACATTAGGACTGATAGGCTTTCCGCTCTATAAAGAGACGTGTGGTCAAAGTGTGGAATTTTGAGCAACTATAATGCTAAAGTGCTAGAGCTACAACCTAAATTCTGTAGAAGATTGCGTGAATAACTAAGGCACAATGGGCGATTCCAAACGAACATGACCAAGAATATTTTGCATACAAAGTGCCCTTGATGGCAATCGATAGACGAGACCCTTTAAATTAAAAAAAACAACAACAAATAAACAAAAATGTGCAAGGTGGTAACCTGCTGGAATTAATTAATTTAAAATAGGATAATCAGCTTAGGTTTTAAAGAAATCATTCTTGTTTAACGAATTTACAGGGTGAAAACACGAAGTGTAGACTGCTTTTTACAATTCATTTTAAATATGTTTACATACTATTTAATTACATACTTTCTTGCAAGTTCTTTCACGATTTATTGATTTCTTTAATTAAAGTATAAATTCCTAAAAATTAACACCCGTTTACAAATGTGACTGTAAAATGGAAACTACTCGTGTATCTGTAGAGAAGCGGGAACATAGTGGGCAATATTTTCAAAATTTTGAACTCCAGAGGTCTCCCAAGAGGGAGGATTGATTGATTGATTATTGATTGTTTAAGGGCTACGCAAACCAAGAGTGAGGACCACCTTGCCCCGATCAGTGAGAACCCAATCCCTCAGAAAAACACGATAAACATCAAACGAAATCCAAGGAGGAGTGTCAGACAACTTGCTTTAAAGGCCAAAATAAGTCATGCGGCCATGCCAATATTTTTAAAAGATGTTCAGAAACTTGGTCCATTCAAGATAGCTAAAGGACATCATCCGATTTCCCCCCAAATAAGACATTATGTAATATTGCATTGTGTTATGAAAGATAATTGAATAGATATCGGTCTACATTTTGTGTCTCCACCCTCTACCTCAGTCTTATAGCACTGGCAAAGTCCCAGTTATAGACAGACCGGTGTCGTAATTTTGCCGTGCTGGGGAAGGGGTGGGAAAAAACGGCCACACTTAGCCTGGGCCGAGGGCCCGGTCGGTCTATAGTCTCAGTTGATTTTCAAATGGTAAATAATGCTCTCATTTTCAAAAAGGGGGATAAAGGTTAAGCAACAAATTACAGACCTGAGAGAAGCCATATTATATACCATGACAAGTGAAAATTCTCCGGTCCAAAATTAAAAACTAGGATGAGTCAACCATAAATATAATTAACTAAGATTACAAACCGATTTTTACTTTAAATAAAACCTTGTTGTATATTTAATGTTTATTAAGTTAAAAAAATATCAACCACCGAATTTTACCATTAGTTGACTATCTCGAGAGCTTTTGTGCCTTTGCTGCAAAAGTGGTTTAAAATTGTACTCTCGATTGTTTGATTGTTTGTACTCTCAATTGTTAGTGTTCAGTACAAATTTGTTTCCGGAGGATCTGAGGTACATTCCAGATCACATTATTCTCAGATAAAAAGATCACATCAGTTAGGTTAGGTTAGGTTAGATTGGGACTTTTTTTTCTGTTTCAATTCCTTTGATGTTTACCCGTTTGTTGTTTTTTTTTTAGCCTCTCCGCTGTCCTAGTCTTAATTAATTGCGTCCACGTCTATTTTCAATCGTGGACTAGGTCCTCCAAACGGGTAATAAAATTCACATAACGATCAGATTGACAATCGCTGGAAAGCCTGCTAGCACCAGAAGCCGGTCCTCGCCGGTGTTAAAAGTGCTTAGAGTGGTTGGTGCCTGCCCCGTCCAAGCGCTGATATTTTTTGTCTATTCTTACCGAGATTCTAACCCGATACCTAGGCGTTAGAAGTCCAACTTATCCACTCGGCACGTGAGATGTTATGTACAATTCTCCAACATCGAGTGAATATTCCAAAATGACTCTTTCACCTCCCGGGAGTTACCTCTCGCCTTCGCCCATTACACACACTGACCCCCCCTCCCCCTTATCCCACTCCACCAGGGACTTGAGCTACAACCAGATGACGACGCTGGAGACTGAACGGGGCCTGCGAGACCTCTCCGCCTTCAGAGCCTTGGTCTCCGTCGACCTCTCCCACAACCGCCTCGTCACCCTCTCTTCCTCCTTCTTCAGAGGCGCCAAAAACCTCGCCACTCTGTAAGTAGAGGTTGACTCAAGACATTTAGGCTCAAAGTTACTGCATTAACAAATCACAGGCCACTATCCAGGTTTAGTTGCCTCTTTTTGGGGGGTGTCCAATAAATATGGGACCTAACAGAAATTAAATATATACTGATTTAATTGAATATATTTATTTTAATGGTACTACTGATTAACGTTAGATCCGAACCACGGGGATCTAAAACGTATGCCAGCAACCGGGAAGGCGACTCCATCCAGCGACTAACCACACCCGATGTCGCTTAACATCACTAAAATCGGAAGTGGTGTTTCCACTCGGCTAAGCCGTAGCTCAGATATAGAATATGCAGGGTGTGGTGGGTAAATAGTCGCATAACTTCAATACAAAAGTAAATAACGCGGAGTTCACTTATAGAAGATATATTTACCAAAGTTACATGTTGGGGGATTCCTGTCCTATTCGTTTTATTCAATGAAATCGCCCACTGCCTCCAGGAGGCGTCGGAACCTGCTGCAGGCCTTCTCGAGGGTCCCCCTGTTTAACTGGGTGAAAACTGTGGTGCCCTTGGACCTAAGCTTCACCATAGTGGTGCACGGGGACTTGGTCTCTCTTTCAATCACACCCCACCCCCAGGAGGTTGTAGTGTGGGGGAGTTAGGAGGCCGCATGTTGGGAGGGATATGGTCAAAGAAATTGTCTGACAGCCAAGACTGGTTCCTCCTCCTGCTTGTGTGGTATGGTGCAGAGACCCGCCGCCACCGGTACGGCCTTCCAACGGCCATCTCCTGGATCAAGGGCGACACCAACGCGTCCAGGCAATTGATGTATCCCTCCGGGAAGATAAACGGGAGCATAACGTGGCCCCCGCTACTGACCACCCCAAACACCTTGAAGTGGACCAGGAATTTGGGCTTCGCGACTCTCGGTACATTTTGGGGGAGACACAGGAAGCCAGCGGTTAACTCCCTGGTTCTGGCAGATATTATTCTCGTCTCGTCTGAGAAGAACCAATGCATACCACACTTGAAGGAATGTTTCAGTTTCTTCACAAGCTTCGTAACACGTTCCTTCTGCTTGTCCTTCATCTTCTGAGACAGAGGTTTGGCCTTTCTCATCTTGTATGAGTAGTAGCAAATGTCCTCATGCAGTAACTGCCTCATGAGAGAGACCGACACACCCTTGTCCCTGACTATGGACCTCATTGACTTGCTGGAATCGTTGTCAAGGATGTCTTGGATCTGCGCGACAAATTCGGGAGTTCTTTTCGTATTGGAACGTTTAGAGAGAGTTTTCAGAATCGCCGTACCCTCGTAATCAGACCCTGGTTCATTCAACTCTATCCTAATCTTCTGCACCGACCTCATATCGACACCCAAGCACTCGGAGATCTCCACATGTAGCTCCCGGCGGAATCCCAAGCAGCGCAGCTTGCCTTTTCCAATATTTTCAAGATTGAATTCATCCATGGTATTGCTTCCTTAACAGATGATGCACAACTGAATATACTATGAGAGGAAGAAGAGAGAACCGACGCCAAACAACACGCATTCTTGGAATTCAGAGTTGCCAATGGCGACAAATTATGCATTTCATCCTATATATTATATTATTATTATTATTTTCATTTCAGATTACAGTATATTGATAGTTTATAGCAACCAGCCATGCCACGGACACCAAAAGCAAACGGGCCTCGGCAACCGTGTCACGACTCGAAGGAAGTCCACCGCGTCGAAGTCGGCTGAGAGTGAAAGGGGTATTCAAAGCGAGTAAGTTACTCCTACCTGCCTGCATCCTGTGGTGGTTGATCGCAAAACAATTATACCCCTGGAGGATGGGCAAAGAGCACGCCGCCAGCATGGTCTTCTGGAGACATATAGTTAAAAGGGGAACGGAAGGAGACAAGCCTCCGCAGTTCCTCTCAATTAGCCCGAAATCCAAGGCAATTCCATTGAATGAAATTACCCTCCAGATCTAACTCTGAGGATATGCGGGGGGACCCCTCTTCCAAGTGAAGACCCTCACGGGAATAGATGTAGACTTCCTGAGCTGCTGGCCGTAGGTGCTGCTGTCGACTTCGAGGACTTATTGAGGGAGATTGAGATCGCTACGCGAGTCTTTTCCGCCCATCACCTTGTAACCTGTTGGAGGGTCGCGCGTCTTCGAGTCACCCCGTCCAACCTTGGACTTTGTGTGGGAGACTAGGTTCCTCTGGTGCTCTCTTCATTTCGGGGAGCAGCCTTGGAAACCCCCGAAGACAGTCTCAAGACCACTTTCGGGGGGGAGGGGGTGCTTCCAGTGATTCTAACGACTCGGTGGATGCGCTTCACTGCAATTCACACATTTGGCAATGCATAATACGAATTTGTCTGCAGGCCCTTTGAGTAGTTGACGCATATTTTGGATTGAGCCCAGTTGGTATATCTGCAGGTTCGATTAGTATGGCCAAAGCGACGGCAATTGCAACGCCTCCGTAACAGTAACATGAATGCCTTGACGCAGGGGCGATACCAACCGACACGCACTAACTCAGAGAGCCTGTCACTATCGAATGTGAAGAGTGCATGGGTGAGTCTCGAGGCCTTTCACTATTTTCTCAACCCACGCTTGACCATCAACGTTCCTTGGTCGGCCAGCTCTTTAATGATGTCTTCTTAAGAGTCCTCCACGATGACCCTCACATAGACCACACCTTTTGCAAAATTCAGGGTAGAATGTGGTGTCACTTGCACAGGCGAGCCTTTGACTGTCGGAAGAGCACCAAAAATGGTTGCCTGGCCAGGGTCTGTCGGTATTCGCCAGAAGGCTCCCGTCCGAGAAACGAGTAACCTTTTATTCTCTACTAATTAACCTAGCTAAGATGCCCTTTGGTGGAACATGTTACATTTGGCCAACATGCTACCATCATTGGAGCGAATAACTATAAAGCGTTTGAAGCTAGTGGGCTCTAAAACACAGCTAGTCTCTTGATGAAGGGCCCTGAATTCATCGAGGTTCCACTCGCATCTGCAAATTTAGTCTCTTCCTGGCTCTCCTCGCCCGAGGGCTCTTGGTGTCGGATGTGCCAGTCATAGCTTAGTCACCTGCCAAAACGACAGCAGACCCATACGTTCCTGAACCCCGTTCTGGGGAGGGGGCTGAAGGATAGGAACCCATGGTCTTCTTTGTCTTCTTCTCTTTGCTTTCATTTCTTTTAGGAGAGGGCGGGGAATAGACCCTGCCCCGTTAGCGGCTTCAAGGCCAGACACCAGCCTCAGCCATATCCTTCTCTCAAATGGGGAAGTCCATAGTTGACAAGGCAAGGGGGCGCCAACCGAGGGAAAAGATCCCTCCTCCCCTCGTGACTCCGCAGGAGCCCGTGCCGCCTCGGGACTATCTTACTCACCCCTATAGAAGAGCCTACTCTCTAGGGCAAGGGCACCTCTGGAACCATTTCCACCTTAGGAGGGGCCTCCAAATTCCCCCTTCCTCCAAGATATCGCAGATCCTAGGCTTATGACTTGAAATCAACGTCATTGGGGATGGAGAACCTACCTACATCGAGAAAGAAAGAGTAAGGAGCACGGCCCGCAGGCCCCACCAACCCTTTCCTCACTATGGAGATTCGCCGTATCGAGTCTTCACACTGGGACGGTAAATTTTGGGCCGTCCCCAGTGCTGAAGTTGTGTCTTCTAAGGAGCAGTCCAAGGAAGAGAGTGAGTAGAAGGCCGCCTCGCCCATAAACCTAGAAGCTGGGGAGACTCCCTCTCCGCTAAGAGTTTCTTGGATGGGCCCCAAAGCAAGCACGGGGATGGGGGAAGCATCTCCATCACGGATGTGGAACTGCCCGAGGTCGGCTTCGAAAATGCAAAAAGGGAAACCTCTTTACCACAGACAAATAGTTTGAGGTGAAGCCCTCCACCAGTCAGAGTAGTGTTGTCGCGTTTTTTCTCGCCCACCTCAACACCAAGGTTGGGCGAGGTTTGACTAAGAGGGATGTAGTCCAAATTTTTTAAAGCTTGCCTTCAAACGGAAATTCCGAACGTGTGAACTATGAGAATAAAAAAAAAGGTTGGTGAGCTAAATCCTTCTTCTGTTCAAGTCTCCAACTGTGTGCGTTGAGGAGTTGTATTCGCACCTATGCAACGACAGACACCGAGCAGATGCTCGGTAGACGGTCGCTCGCCACAGGCCGCAGCTCCCAAATGAGCAGCCAGAGAGGCAGGGCGACAGGGTGGATGATTTCCTTACCAGGTTGTACTAGTCGTCAATAAGGCAGACTGTACGCCGCATTTTGGTTGGTGTCCTACTCTTGCGAGCTTCGTGATTGGTACCTGCCGCAATACCATGACAAGACCGCTCTCGCCTGTCCTGAATCTTTGGGAGGAACTCCTGCCCACCAGACGTGTGTGATGATGTTTTGGGATGAGGGAGGCTGCCTCTTCCATACTATTTTTTTTTAATTGTTGATGGCTTACTCCTGAAGGAAAGGAGGCAGGCCTTTCCTTTTTGTCCTCGTGACTTTGTTTTATTCTTTTTCTTTATGATCCTGCCCTTCCTTTATTCCTCATCTTTGCTTTAAGCTGACATTAGCTCTTGTCCTGGGAGACCGTGAGTGAGAGAGTGAAAGAAAATAGCAAACAAACAGAGAGAGGGGAACAAACAAACAAACAGAGAGGGTGTTTATCTTAATGTTATTAAGGAGGTGAAGGGTGAGAGTGCTTCAGTTTCTATTATTAAAGAGAAAACGAGAGAGAGAAACAAATAGAGATAGTCTTTAAACTACTTTTAACGGGAGAGAGAGTATAAATTAACGTTATTAACCCTTGGCGTTGGGACCAGTACCGAAGCACTCACACCTTTGGATTCGTTCCAAATCGACGCAAGCTTCCATGACCGATCCATTCAATCTCCTCATTATGTGTTTTTGTATATGTTAATGTGTGTGTGTATGACATGTTAAGGAGACTAGATGTTTTGTTTTTTCTCTTCGATTCTGTCTGTTGCCCTCTTTGCTAGTAGGTGTAAGGGCTTTTCACATGATTACACCCCAAAGCAACCTTTTGGCAAAGTTAACCACGTGCAAAAGACCCATGATTAATTATACATCTGCCTCACAATGCAGAAAGTTATCAATAAACGAATTATCTACGTCCAGATGCCACTAGGGCCCTAGTTATTAATTATATACTTGAAGAATTAGACACTAATAACTATCGACGTGCCTTTATATGAAATTAGGGGACGATTAATTAGATATTGGTAGTTATCGAATAGTCACCATTATTCGAGGAGATTTATATTTATTTTTTGTCTTAAGACCGACGATCAATTAATTACTCAATTAGGCATTAAATTCTGCCAAGGCTTCAACATAAATTTAGTATCAGAGTGTAAATATGTAAATTTTCCTGCGTCGATAAAGCGGGTTCAAATTTACAAGTTCAAATGGCAGTCAACCCTCAAGACACACCCACAGGCTGGCTTCGTCTGCGTCACAGACCCTAGCAATAAGTGCCATCATTCATTAAATTACAATTGAATTGTTATGAAATTTCAGGGTTAGAGGATTAGAGATTGCTCGCCTTTTTTCTGTATCACTAAAGATAAGCAGCATAGGTAGTTTCGTGGGATTATATTCCTTTCACACGGTTCCACTCCGCTAAACTTTCTCTACGAGCGTCTTTTTCAATAACGTTCTGGTGATAATTCCCTCATTGGCTTTAAACTATTATGACCACATTTATGAAATTAAGTTTAGAATTATCTAGCCTCATAGGGCCTTGGTATGTTGATACGATTTTAATGTGATTACATCCAAATTGCTTCTAAGTATCATGATATATTTTTAACCTCATTAAATTCCCAATTTTAATGGAAACTATTAAATCCTAACTCCTGAAGAAAGTTCGGACCTCTTAAATGTTAATCTCTTCAACGTTTTTTGTTCTCATTCACAGCGACCTATCTCATAACTCGTTGCTTTCGGTTGGAGGAAATGTTTTGCAAAAGATCTCAAATCTGTTTCATTTGTAAGTCTCTATTTTTTAAGTTTAGACGACTCATCCAAGCATCCGCTATTACTAATCTCAGTGCATCTTGTTAAAATTTGTTACGAATTGTCTGCTATTGCCACACTCTTTTTCATTTCAAGATCCCACTTCGTTGTTCTTCACATGTGTATCTCACTCTTGGAATTCTGTCCGCTCATATGCGGCTCTCGAGTAAAGCCCGTTCGAGATTTTCTCTTTAAGAATCTACACGGCTCTTCATAATGATTCACCCGATTTCAAATAACTTGAAACCGAGAGAATCATTTTAAATAACTATTTTCCATTGATAAAGAATCTACTTGCACGTTGATGGGGTGGATTATAGTTTCTTTAACTAATCCGCATCATACAAGTTTCTAGTTCCATTGAATAAACACTAGATAAATTTTACATCTAATAGTTTATGTATAAAGCTTTCGTTTTCCGCATCATTTACTAATTTGTTTATGGTGAACTAATTATCTAGTAATGTTTGATTCCCCATTAAAATGTATTCACCACTTAACATTTGAATCTTCGTTTATGGTCAGTAAGTGAATCTGAGTCACAGGCTATGCCCGGAGTTACCACGCTGGTTTAACGTGGGCCCAGAACCATGGATATTTACAGCGCGTGCCAGACACCGTGAAGTCGACTGCGACTCAAATCAGCTCGTCCAACAACTAACCACACAGAGTGTGGATTAACGTCACTCATGTAGGTGTTTTTACTCAGCTACGTCCTAGACGGTTCTGGGATATTCTCAAAAGACCAACTACGATTTCGACCCTTTTCACCTAAATACATTTAAAAATCAGGTCCAGGAGGATCATTCATTTGTTTTTAAACTATTTCCAAAGTTTCTAGATTTATTTTTTTTAATAAAACATGTCGAGATAAGTATGAATTTATAGAGGTTTTTAAGAATATAATATAAATTTTGTCGTTATTGTTAATTGAAATCAATGTCCAAAATGGTTGAGTGGAAGAGTTTGATAGTATGAGTTACTATTGCTCTACACATAATTTTTACCACCAAATTTCAGTAGCATCCTCAACCGCAGTTTGCGAAAAAAACAAAGGTTTTGTGAGTAAAAAATAATATTCGTAATCCCCAAAATTATATCTAATTTTCCAAATTCAGCTGCTGGTTATCGATGCCGATGATCAGACTCGCCGGTCAATCAGCCCCGAAACGCTGTACCGAGTTTACCCAAGAGCCCTCAGGGAGCGTATATTGTATTGTTGGAGTGTGTGATTGTGTGTAGTGCTCTTTCATAGTGTGTTTGATTGTATAGGCGGAGGGGATTCATTCTGGACAGGCATCAGCCATGGTCACATCCAGGCTTGTCCGGTAGCTCAGAAGGGCTGGGTGATGGCCCATCGCAGCCTGGAAAATGGTTCACTACTACTGACATCCACACCACAGCCTGACCAGGTAGACTGTTCTCAGGAGGGAGTGAGGATTCAGAGGGATAGATGTCAGGAAGACGTGCGTGCAGCAGGGTGTTATGTGTGAGTGAAATGAGTGTGAATATTTCTGGAAGCTGTTTTGGGATGAGTAAGACAGTTCATCTCTGATGAAGTATATATTAGGTACAGTTTTAATGTTTCTTTGTCGATGTTCTGCGGCGTAATGCAGTGGGTGCTCTGGGTTTGTGGGCTTTGCAACTAGTTTTTGTGTGCCTTTCATGTTAAGGTGATCCTTCACCATGTTTAAGTAAAAAGTACATCTGATCAGTTGGAAAGTTAAAGTGGGTCTAAGACAGCTAACATCGATAAGTGACTAGCCAAATCTGACCCTGTCGACTGGCCGCGTTGGGCGCGCTAACTGGACCCTTTCCCAGTATAGTGATTTTCCACTATTTACAATATGACTGCCGAGTGTTAAGGATTTACTCCCCTCCCCCCTGAAGTCAAGCGGTTGTTTTAGGGACACTACTTTCATTTACGGGCGTAGGGGGGGTGGGGTTTATTTGGGGGGATACGGAAGCATCCCTTGGAAAGGTGTAATGGTGGGTGTGTGTCTTTTGTGATGTATTTAGAAGCGTTGGTGAAAGATCTAATGCCCAAGCCATGCCGGCATCGGCCTAAAGTCAGTATGTTACATGCGTACTGTTTGTTAGTGTGTGGGTGATGGTATCTTTGGATTATTTAAGGGAGGTACTTGTGAGTGCTCGATGTTTGTTCATTTTTGTGTTTGATTTGTTTCCCATTGTTGTTTTGTGCTTGCTCGATCTGTATTAATTTTTTGTTTGCTTTGTTTACTTGTTTGCTTTGTTTATTATATTTGTTTGTTTGCTTTGTTTCCCGTGTTTGTTTTTTTTCTCGTGTTTGCTTTGTTTGTCTTTTTGTTTGTGTTAGCTTGGTCATGTTTATCTTGGGTTCGCTATCTTCGCGTATTGGTTTTATGTTATCTGAATCTTGTGCCTAAGCTGACGTTTTTTTATGTGATGCGAATGCTCTGGCCCTTGAAGAAAGATGTAAAAAGCGTGAAAGAAGATTTTTTTTATGGACAAGAACGGTCTTCCGTTTCTCTTTCACCCAGCGTAGATGTATTATTGGAGCTCGAGCTGTGTATGTATATTTCGTGGGCTTTTGAATAATTTGATAACTTGGGCAGCGCCGTGGCACGGTTGCCGAGGCCCTTTGTCTTGCTGGGAGATCTGACGGTAGACACCCCCTCTGGGGAGACTACCCGCTTAATCCCCGGGATGAAGTCCTTACCGACCTGATCAACGAGCTGGAGATAGGTGTCCTGAATGTACATGAGTTTACGCATCACTGCCCGAGAACCGCTTGATTTTCCTGCCTCGATCTATCTTTGTGCTCTCCGGATGCACAGCCTGATTTTGGGTGGGGGGGGTGGTCGATGACCTACATGGTAGTGATCACTTTGCCATTCAAATATCATTTTCTGGGTCGCTGCCTGAGAGCCCGCCCCGATGGTGCTTGGCGCGGGCACGGTAGTTCGCCTTTCAGGAAATGACTGATTTTTGTGGCTCAGTCGAGGAGTTTAGGTCGGTTGATGAGGCTGTTGAGTTCTTCTCCGAGAACCTCATCGCCGTGGGCCTGACTACTATCCCTACAACGTCTGGCCATTTTGCACTCCGGCCACTTCCGTGGTGGTCAGCCGAGTGTGAGACAACCCTCAAACAGAAGCGTTATGCCTACATGCGCTATAAGCGCCGCACGAACGATTTCCATGTCGGTGAATTTCGTCGGGCTAGGGCTAGTTTCCGGTATATTTCGAAGCCCGCCAGCCGCTATACGTGTCTTCACTTAACAAGAAGCGAGTCAAAAGGATTTTGGGTAAGTTCTGGCAGGATCCCCCCTCCCGTTCTCCAGGAGAATGGGACTGCAATCTCTGACCCCGCGTCCGTCGCGTAATCTTTCGCGACCGCTTTCTCCGCATTCTCTAGCCGGAGTACTGCTCCGCCAGCATTCAATACACGTCGTAAAGTCGCGTAAGGCCGGCGACTGGACTTTACCTGTAGAGGCAGAGAACCCTTCAACAACAGGTTTACTCTGAGCGAGTTGCGCTCCACTCTTGCTTCGTGCGCAGACACCGCCCCTGGTCCAGACGCTGTCCCGTACGCCATGCTTCGACACCTGGGTGAGCGAGGCATGGTCTTTCTGTTAGATTTGTTCAACAGGATCTGGGTAAACTCATCCACATTTAGGACACCTATCTCCAGCTCTTCGATCAGGTCGGCAAGGACTTGACCCCGGAAATTAATCGAGTAGTCTCCCCAGAGGGGGTGTCTACCGTTCAGATTTCCGAGCAAGAGAAATGGCCTCGGCAATCGTGCCATGCGTCGAAGTCGGCTGACGGTGGAATGTACGCGGAAATATCAGTATACCTCCTATCCAGGTGCAGTTGCACAAATCCTGCCTTAAAGGAGGTATCTAAAGCGAAGAGAAGAACGGAGACATCATGCCGAAAGTAAATCGCACATCCTCCCGCCCGGCACTCATCTTGTGGTGGTGGGGTCGCAAACCCCTTATACCCCGGGAGGGTGGGCAGGGGGCACGCGCCCAGTATGATCTCATGCAAAAAGATAGTTAACGGGGAACGGGAGGAGACGAGCCTCCGCAACTCCTCCCAGTTGGCCCGGAGTCCGCGGCAATTCCATTGAAGAAATATGCCCTCCAGGCCTAGCTCGAAGGAGATGCGGGGCTCCTCTTCGAAGAGAAGACCGACACGGAAATGGCTGTACGCTCCCCGGAGGCAGAACTCCGGGCGCTGCTGGCTGGACAATGCGCTGAGGGCGCTGTCGCCTTCGAGGACTTATCGGGGGAGGCTAAGCTCGTCATGCATCTTTTCCTTCCTCCGCCTCGAAACCTTAGGCGAGCGGAGCGGCTTCGGAGGCGGGGCGCCCTCTTTTGGGGGATCCACCGTCTCCGAAACACCCAGCCTACTACTGGGTGCGAGCGAAAAAGCCGAAGCTCCTTTAGTGCTGTCCTCCTTTTGGGGGCAGCTTTAGGAACCCCGGAAGATGGCCTCGCAACCCTCTTCAGGGGGTGTTGCCTCCTGTGAGTCTAACGACTCGGTGGAGGCGCGCGGCTGTTTCGCCTTACGCGAAATGGTCACGCTGGGGAAAGGAAGGGGAACCCTGGTTTTAGCCTGGGCTTGGTGTGGAGTCTTTGTGCGACCAGCTTTACCAGAGGAGCGCCCGGGGCAGGTAAAACCCGCAGAAGGGTTCCGAATGGGCGCGGAAACGACCGTGCTCGTAGGCCTGGAGGGCCAGGGAGCAGAGGGTGACTTTCTCAACATTGAGGCATAGGACGTCCTTGGCAGCGCCGGGCGCGCCAGGACCAAGTCCATAGCCTCGCGAAATGAGAGACAATTCTGAGCCTGAACGGCCAGGGTTTCCTTCTCAAGGAGAAACGCACCACATTGCTTCGAACAAGCGGGGTGCTGCTCTCCGTAATTGACACACTTGGCCACACAATTTGGACTTATCGTGTGTGTTTTTGGAGCAATTTACACCGACTTCGGGTAACCCCGACTTTGCATGTCGACAGGAGCGATTAGTATGAACGAAGTGGTGACAGTAATAGCACCTCCGCAGTGGCTCGAATACCTTCATACGGTAGCGATAGCCAACATGCTGCCATCAGTGGAGCGAATAACGAGGAAACGCTTGAAGCCAGCGGGCTCGAAAATACCAGGTAGCCTCTGAATGAGGGGCCCCGACGTAATTGAGGCTCCGCTCTGCGCAGTTCTGGTCTTCGTCTGGGACTCTCCACACGGTCGAGCAACGTGGCCGGACGCGCCGATCTTGGCTTGGCACTTAACGCAACGGCTGTGGCCACCGCGGAAGGAGAGGAGCTCCGAGTCGTCTTCCTCTTTTGTTCTTTTTAGGATAGGATGGTGGGGAATGAAGCCGCTTCTCCACTCCGCCGGCAGGAGCCCCCAGGCCATATGGACCGGCCTCAACAAGATCCTTCTCCGAGATGGAGAAGGTCTTGGATTTCACAGGGGCACTACCCGGAGGAGGAGATCCTTCCTCTCCTTGTTCAGTTTTGGAGACCGGAGCCGTCTGAGGAGGACCTTGCACAGGGGCGGACTCAGGTTCGTCCCCATGGAAGTTCCTAGCGTCTGGGGCTGGGTTGCCTCAGGGACCATGTCCATCTCAAGGGGGGGGGTTCCATGTGGCCTTCCCCCCCCAGGACATCACAGGTTTCATTGGTCATAAACTCCTTTGTCGGGGAAGAGAGTGGTTAATTATGGGCCGCCTGCCTGAGATGGACATGGTCCCTGAGGCAAACAAGCCCCAGACGGTAGGACCTTCCATGGGGACGAACCTGAGTCCACCCTGTGCAAGGTCCGCCTCAGACGGCTCGGGTCTCCAAGACTGTACAAGGAGAGGAAGGATCTCCTCCTCCGGCTGGTGGCCTTGTGAAAGCCAAAACCTCCTCCATCTGGGAGAAGGATCTTGCTGAGGCCGGTCCATCTGGCCTGGGGGCCGCCTGTCTTAGAAAGTAAAGAGGAAGATACCCGAGGGCACCTCCAGAGAAGGTGGTGAGTGGGAGTCTCCTACACCCGTAGGCAAAAGAGAGGAGTAAGCCTCCTCTCCGGTTGAGTTTTGGAGGGTCCCCTGCGATAGCACAGGTGTGGGGAACCTCCATCTTTTTCAGTGGAGCTGCCCGAGGGAGGTTCCGACGATGGTCGAGGGGAAGGTAAGGGAGTTTTTTTTATTTCATCATTGGGCATGGGGACCCTGTTTTAAATACGGGATGCAAACGCTAATCACCTCACGCAGTAGCCTGCTCTGCGAGGGGTGAGTTCGGAGCTGGCAGGGCCAGCTGCCGCCATTTGGGGCCACTCCTTCCCCTAGTGGCCTAGCAGCCCATCGGCATGGCGGTTCCGCCTTGGGCTTGGTGTAAAATGGATAGAGATTGAAAGGGGAAGTGAGGAAGGTGTGGATGGGGATGAAGCAGGTTGTTAAAAACCCACCACCCCAGACCGGAGCTCAGGGGTGAGTGAACGTTGTCCCCCTTCCCTCTCAGCCCCGGTCCAAGATAGTTGGGTGAGAGGAATCTAGTCGTCATTTACCCTGTGAAATTAGAGACCGACCAGAGAAAATTGTGAGAGAGGTTGTAGGGTAGAAACAGGGGCTGTATGAAAGAAGAAGAGGCTAAGCTGGGGCCGGACGGGGCGCTGAATCCTGTCAGCAAGGCAAATCTCCGCGCCCCTTACGAAGGACTTGTTTCTAAATGGGGTGCGCCTGCCTGTAAGTGGTAAACTCGCACCGTTTCTTTGGTCTTGTATTTGACCGATGCCTCACCTGGGTGGCTCATATTCGCAGCCTCAAGCGCTCTTGCACCGGCGCCATGGATATTCTTAGTTTACATGACCTTCAGCACCTGGAACGCTGATAGGGCTACTGCCTTACTTTTTTCTCGATCCTTTGTTCGTTTGAAGCTCGACTACGGATGCGAGTTTTATGCATCCGCAGCCGAGCGTTTATTGCGGAAGGTGGACTCGATCCACCATACCGGCCTTCGCCTTGCAACCTGTGCCTTCCACACTTCCCCCATTGAGAGCCTGTTGGTCGATGCTGGGGAGATGCCACTCGCTCTACGACGCGTGCAGTGCATCACTCGCCTGTACGCGCGAGCCCAGCGCCTCCCTCAGTCGCCAACAGCTCTCACTGCATCCCCAGCTGATCTCGACGGTGCCTATGCCGCCGAGAGACGCCAGTCATATCCTAAGGTTTTGGGGTTTAGGGACAGGAAACTCCTTCGAGAGCTAGGTATAGCTCTCGGACCGGTGGCGCCCCTGGTTCTGCCCAGAACGCTACCCTGGAGGGTACCATATTTGGCTATTTGTCGCCACGCCTCTGCTCCCAAAGCTTGTACAGCGCCGGGAGTATTGCGTTCGGCCTTTTTGGAGCACACTTCGTGTCACGCTGGAACCGTGCCAGTGTATACGGGTGGCTCCAAGTCCCAAGAAGGGATCAGTTTCCACGCCGTATCCCCTCTGTTTGAAGTCAATGCGGCTCTGCCAGGCGCTGTGTCTGTCTTAACGACCGAGCTGGTTGCAGCACACCGCTTGGTATGGGAGATCACGCGACGTGCCCGGTTCAGAGACCGGATTGTGATTTATAGACACTCATAAAGCTCCCTGAGTGCACTCAGAGCATTGGAATCTCCGCATCCCCTGTTTCGCGATATCCGTGACGCCACAGTTTAGGCGAGCCGGGCGGATGTCGAGATTATCTTCTGCTGGGTTCCTGGACATGTAGGAATTGCGTGGAATGAGCACACCGATGTGGGTACCAAAGAGTCCGCGACGACTGGGCGACCAGACCAGCGTTTGGCTCTTCCTCACACCGACTACATGGCAGGAATACGGGCAGCTCTTCTGACTGCTTGGCAAAGAAATGGGATACCGTCGAGGAGAACCTAAAGTTGCGTGTCATTGCGCCGCGACTGTTCCCATGGACCTACCCCCAATGCCGCGACGGCTTCAGGTTGCTTTCTGTCATCTCCGTATTGGACATACTCGCGTTACGCACCGCCATTTGATGGAGCGCTTGCCTGCGCTTTATTGCGACGACTGCGTAGTGTCCCACACTGTTCGTCACCTTCTTGTTAAATGTCCCAGTCTGGGTGATCTTCGCGCACGTTACCTGTCCCGGATGAGCTAGGTCGCTACCGCTTGTCCCTTGTACTTGGGGCGGGTTCCTGCACACTGACTTGTGGACTTTTTGACTTTTTGGATGAGGCTGGCCTCCTCCACCTGATCTGTTTTGTTGTTGTTTTTATGTTTTGTTGTAGGTCGCACGTTCCTGCGCCGGGTCCTCCCCTCGTCGCCCGAGCCTGCTTGCTGCCCTTTTACTTTTTTATTGTTTTTTTTTTATTCTGCATATTGTTATTTTAATGTATCCTAGTACTAGGCTGTCGTGAGTACGGCGATTTATGCCCAACTAGGCAGTCGCCAGATGGACTCCTAAAATTTTAAAAAAAGAAGAAGAATAATTTGACATCATCAGCCTAGCTTTAGTGTGGTAATCCGTGCAAAGAAGTAATTAGCGATGTTAATCTGCGAGGTATTTTGTAAGACCTGTTCTATGTTGGTGTCTAATGGAGTGTAGTGTATTTAATTTAATGGGGATCTGCTTCCGTATTGTTTCGAAGGCTTTATGTCTATTAGTGCCATAACGTCCCATGCGGTGGTGTGTGTTGATTGAAGAATGTATTAGATGACTGATGTTGGTGAGTAGAGTTTGTTAAGTGCGCTGATTGGAATCCATCGCCCAGTTCACTACCTAATGTGTGAAAAAACTTTAAAAAAAGAAGTCATATTAAAAACAAGTAATGTTTGGAAAATGAAACTTAAAAATGTAACCTTCAAAATATTTTACTTTAAAAACTTAAAATTTAAAGCAAATTTTAAAATTACTAAAAAATAATTATTCGTGTATTAGGTTGAGGAATAAGTTCTTGCGGTTTTTTTTTAATGTTGTGTTGATTTAAGTTTTGTTGACGTGATTTGTGCACATATTAAGAAACAATAATAAATAATGTGAGCAAAATTTGCAAAGGTTAGGCTACGTCTCTTAACAGCGTAGACTATTAGGCTTTTGCTTAGGCTACGCCTTGAAGTTGAGTAATGAGTCATTGCGGTTTATTTAAAAGTTGTGTTAATTTAATTTTTGTTCTGTACCCTCAAAATGGAATGTCAAGTTGAAAGAAAGTCACATTTTCGACAGTTGTTGTTATTCATTTTCAATCGAAACGGGAACAATGCAAACGCACCCAAAGCTCGTCGTGATATTTGTGCTGTGTACGGAGAAAATGCTTTATCAGAAAGGACGTTCTGGTCGCCCCATTAAGTTGGATGAAGATCGATTGAACGACCTTCTTCATGAAAATCCTCGTCAAACGACTAGCGAATTGTCTGTACAATTGGCGTGTGATCAGAAAACTGTAGTGAATCAATCACCTTCATTCGATGGGGAAAGTTCAAAAACTCGCTGCATGGGTTCCGCACGCTTTGAGCGAAAGCAACAAACTTCAACGCTCCACGATTGCCGCAGGTTTGCTTGCTCGGCACAGGGCTACTCGTGGATATAAGGACAGATTTCTTCACCGCATCATTGTCAACATGAACCATTGAAAACAATGGCTTAGCCCCAATAAAAACCACTTCCGCGATTAAAGCAAGGACTTCATCAACGAAAGACGATGCTGTGTGTGTAGTTGGATTGTGAAGGCACCATTCCTTATGAGCTCCTTGCGAACAACGAGATTGTCAATGCAGAACTCTACGTTCAACAAATGTATCGACTCGCCGAAGCTATTCGTGAAAAGCGACCTCATTGACGTTATGGAGTCCTTCTGCAACACGACAATGCTCGTCCTCACATTGCCAATATGACAAAAGACGCAATCCAAACGCTTAATTGGGAAACCCTGCCGCATCATCCATATTCGCCAGACTTGGCTCCATCGGATTTCCATCTGTTCCGATCGCTCTCCAACAATTTGCGCGGCGTTTCGTTCAATATTGATGTGGAATTAAGAACCTGGTTAGACGAATTCTTCGAGTCAAAATCCAGAGATTTTTATTGCAGAGGCACCAAAAAACGTTGAACGTTGGGAAGAAGTCGTAAATAACAACGGAGAATACATTATTGATTAAATTGCATATTGTTATCGAATAAAAATGAAGTTTTTCTAAAATTGTTAATGGTAATGAATAAATTTGATAAAACCGCAAGAACTTATTCCTCAACCCAATACATTATTCTTCCATATTTATACTTTGTTTATAGCTTCCACGACCTAATAACCATCTGACTCCTCTTTTAGGGAACTATAGTTTAACGCGAGATCCGAACCACCGGTTGCTTTGGCATCAACCCAATCGAAATCGACCCGAATCGTGAGCCCCATTCCACTGCAAGCAAGCATTCTTACTCACATTGGGTAAGCTTAATGGATGGATGGGAGCACGGTCAACTTACCAGCGGTTGCCATAACGATCAGTGGTTGATACCCATTCATAAACTCTATCCCTCCGCTGAGGCAATTTTTGCCCACCAAGTATCTGGGATGGACTACTTTCTACCTCTATAGTTGCCATGATGATTTACAAAATTAAGTTTGGCATATTCCTCATTTACTCACTTGATTGTGGTTTGTTCAGTATAGAAGGGAACTTCAAAAAGTCCCCGGAAAATGACAACAGTAAACTAAGCCTCAAATTTTCCCCCAGGGAATTAAAGTTAAGTGGTTGGGTTTATGTGTTAAATATGAAGTAAGTCAATGGTGTTTTGTTGCAATTAAATCTCGTTAGAGTATCGATGATTCACTCATCCTCCGCCACATTTTAACATAATTAATGTTGCTTCAACGGAAGCTTCATTTAAACAGTCCTTTCTCACGTGATAATATATAAAATCACTTCATTTTCATACACAAACTAACAGGGCCATGGGGCTCTATCGCTCTGGAAGAAGAATGGAAATTTGAGTCTTAGTTTCTTGGTAATTCGTATTTTCCGGAAACTTGTTGAACACACATTGTATATTATCCCTTGTTCCGAACCTCTTTGAATTCATTTTAAGCAACTCTTGTACCGGTTTCATTCCTAGTTGGCCTTAACACCTTGGCTTCTATATATATATATATATATATATATATATATATATATATATATATATATATATATAGCAGGAATATGAAGACCCCGGTGATTATACTAATCATTTATTGGCCGGACGTTTCGGACCTTTACTAGGACCATCTTCAGCGACTATATCGTCTAATGAGAAGGGGAAGGAACATTAATTGATAACACTTAAAAGAATGCATTAAAAAAAAGCGGAAGAAGGCAAGTTAAAATAAAAAAATTGACAATAATTAAAATTAAAGTAAAAACAATATTACCCAGTGGTATTTAAAAAAGAAAAGAAAAAGAAAGTAAAATTATAACAAACTGACTTGATTATCACATATTAAAAGTTACCGAAGTAAACAAAAAATAACATTATATTAAATTATAAAAACACACTGGTATTCCCATTTCTAAACCTGAAGCCTCTTCCATCAGGCAACATTCAGAGTATCACCATCATCCTCTTAATTGTAATTCATTTACTATATTATCTTCAGCCTTAACTTCTCTCGATTTGAAAATCTTAGAGTCACTATATATCATTAAAATAAATCCAAAGTTAAATAATTACTCCTCCTCAATTAAATTATTCACAATATAACCAACCAACACTTCATTAGATTAACTAGCCAACTGACCAACCAAATAAATTTCGTCAGTAATTTTAAATGTTTAGTTAGTTGATTTCTCAACTCCCACGTTTAAGGTCAGTCCCTTTGTTCATTCTGATTTATTTTCGGGTTTTTTTGTCTTTTTTTGGTGTGTGTTTTTACAATTTAATATAATGTTATTTTTTGTTTACTTCGGTAACTTTTAATATGTGATAATCAAGTCAGTTTGTTATTATTTCACTTTCTATTTTTCTTTTAAATACCACTGGGTAATATTATTTAATTCTATATATTATTAGTGTTTTTACTTTAATTTTAATTATTGTCAATTTTATTATTTTAACTTGCCTTCTTCCGCTTTTTTTTTTAATGCATTCTTTTAAGTGTTATCAATTAATGTTCCTTCCCCTTCTCATTAGACGATATAGTCGTTGAAGATGGTCCTAGTAAAGGTCCGAAACGTCCGGCCAATAAATGATTAGTATAATCACCTGGGTCTTCATATTCCTGCTACATATCAGATTCCCAAGGAACAAATCAATTACCAGTATATATATATATATATATATATATATATATATATATATATATATATATATATATATATATGTATATATATATATATATATATATATATATATATATATATATATATATATATATATATATATATATGCGGTTAAGAAGGCAATAATTTGGCTAACTAGCTCTTCATCGAAGCCCTCGGAAGGAGCTCATCTCACATACACGGGAAAATAATGCGTTATCTTCTCGTGTATGTGAGAAGAGTACCTTCCGAGGGCTTCGATGAAGAGCTAGTTAGCCAAAATATTGCCTGCTTAACAGCATAGTTATGATTGCGCTATTGCAAATACTTCTCGATATATATATATATATATATATATATATATATATATATATATATATATATATATATATATATATATATATATATATATATATATATTCCCGATCGAACTAGCGAAGCGTGCCTTCAAAGCTTGAAATGTTTGTTCTTCCGTGTATCCGAGTTGCTAAAGGCTTACTTTAATTGCGATCAAAGCGGTTGCTCGCTGCCTCAGTGTGTTTGGTTTGAATCTCACTGTAGTACGGATTTTTTGGATATATATATATATATATATATTTTTTTTTTCGTTTCACTTTGCCACATATTTGTCACCCAAATTCGTTTATATTTGTTGCTTCCGATTTCGTTCGTTTCAACATTGGAGTCGTGTTTATCATTTATTTTTCACTCCGCTACTTTTTGTTTCAATCGACTTCGTTCTTTTATAGCCTTTTATAGAATTCTTTCGTAGAGAGAACCTTTCCTGTCCTGTGGCTCACACCCAAATGTGAACAGAACCTCACCTGTTAGGCTTCACTCTATTAATTGTAAAACGGAAATCACAACGGACGATTTTAAAATCTTGAAAACCACCCCTGATCCCATATCCCTAAGGATTCTTGAATCCATGTATATTAAATACCTTTCTCCTTCCTTAAATTCCCATTCTTCTTCTCACCCACTACTTCTACTCTAAACAAAAATATTACCAACCTCCAAACCTTCTCTTTCTTCTTACATTCCTCGCCCTTTCTCCCCAGTTATCCTCTAACGGCTGATTGTTTAAGGTTGGTTTATCCTTATGTGTTTCCTGTGTTTCCCCAATCGTTAATACTTAACTCGCAACATAATAATCCAAAAATATCAATTACCTGTAAATTTATCGCTATTCCCCCCCTTAATAAACATTAAATACTTTCCATAAATTCGTCATTTTGATTATCTGTTTGACTCTTAACTTAAAATTGTTTTCCACGAATTGTATTTCCAGTACCCGAAGATGGGTGAAAAGTTCACCCAAAACGTTGTATCAAGAAAATTAAATGAATTTTCCCTTATACGTCCTTTCGTTCATCCTTCAAATTATATATATATATATATATATATATATATATATATATATATATATATATATTAGGGTGGTCCCCCTAAAAAAAAATAGTTTTTATCTCCACATGCTTGATTATATTACCACATTGAACAGTAGGTCACATACTCAATTTCATCAAAATCGAACAATATTTACTGGTCGCTATATGGATCTTAACTTATTAGTCTGCTGGTAAATTAATCTTTGGGATAGAAATGAACAGTCTTTGCAAATACTAGTTTATTTGAAACAGATCTTGGTGTTGAAAGACAATTTTTAAAAAATATTTATATTAAAGTGAAAAGAAAATAGTTAAATGGCAAATGATTTCTTTTTGACACAAATTATAACTAAAATTGCTGATTAAACATTGATCCTTTTGAGCATGAGGGAAATTTTTGTTAAGTTTTGCCACAAGTCTGAGAAGCAACTGTTTCTGTTCTTCATCTTTTGTTAGAGATGCATTATACGATTTGATAAGTGCAATACCTCTTTCTGCTGGATCGTTAACAACCATTAAGTTAATCGCTCGACGTTGAAATTCTTGAAACCACGTATTCTTTTCCCAAGAACTTGGGTTAGTCTTCAGGAATGTATCCTCTGCAAACTTGTATCCATCTTTCATTAGGAGACTTAAGATTAGCTTAGTTTTTTGAGTTACCAGTTCATGCAAGTCCAAATCCTCGATGGTGTTTGTAAGATTCAATCGGCGAACAACTTTGGTGTTTTCATTACGTTGGAGATTCGAGACCATCTTCTGTTTGGTTTCAGCATTAATTCTATGATCGAAAAATGAAAGACCAACAAGATTTTTTCCAAGATACCAAAAGTGTCTGTGAAGGGCTGTGGTTGCTTCTTTAGATATTGTCTGATTTGGGTACTTTTGCAAAGTTTTAAGAAGCAGAATGTCATTTAAAGGAGCATTAATTCCAAAATGGGCTTCATTCCCAAAACGCGGGTAGACCAAAGCAATAAAAAGAGAGCACTCTGTAATATTGGCCTTTTCACGTTCCGTTAGTTTCAGTTGATGCTTAAACAAGTATATTTTCAGGACAAATATAGCCTTAGCCATCCAGCGTGCATGATGAGTCGCTTCTGGGGCTCTTAATGTAACTTCTGTCTTATCAATGCCCCCAAGAAAGATGAGACTGAGTCGCAGCAATTTTTCATAATCATCACGCAACTGACGAGATTTTAAAGTTTCCTGAAAATTTGGGATCATTTCTCCTCGAAGATTATGCATTACTGGATTGACGAATAAACTGCTATCCGCCACTAAAAAAGAATCCTTTTTAAGTGACGACCATTGTTCTTTAAAACGTTCAAAGACACTCCTCTTTGGACCACTTGTAGGCCCAAGTAAAATATTGCCACCACATGACAACATAATTTCGAAAATATGATGACGGCACGCAATCCAAACAAGCTCCTTTCCTAATACTTTCTCAATTATGGTACAGGCTCCTTTTTGTAGGCCTGTATTTGATGCAGTTGTGTCACATACAAGGCCTTGAATTTCGTCACGAAGATTCCAGTCATTAATTGATGAAATGCATGCCATAGCCTGTTCTTCTCCTGTTGCTCGTGTTATTTTTGGCAAACCAAGAAGTTTTTCCATTCCATTTACAGAAACTATTATTGCAATTCGTTCTACTTTTTCCTTTGCCCCATCAATAGCAGGTAGTAGTTTTCCATCCCAGTGAAGAAGGATCGGTCCTTCAACAGACAAGGAGGCTTTGTCTTCATTGTATGTTGCCTCTCTTACTTGCTTTTTGGAACGTCGTATAGAACTCCTGGAAAGTGTCATAGCTGCAATATCCTGACCCGAGGCTTGTGCTATTGATCCAGCAACCATTGCTGCTTTCTATCCGTAATATTTGCACGATCAAGAACAGCAGCCACACCTGAAGTTGTAAAGATATTTTTGGAATTTGAAGGACTACATTGTGCATTCTTTTTTCTAGTTGAAGAAGGTGGACAAAACTCTTTGTGTGCTGCAATTAAACTTTCTCCTTCAGATGATGATGACTCGAAATCTGCATGAGCAGCAGCCTCTGCTTGATTTTTAGAAGTATATACTTTTTCTTTGTATTGTAAAGCCTTCTCATATCGATATCTTTGCGGGATTCCTTGGCTGAAGTAATCTTATCACTGCACGACATACTGCAGGAGAAAATGTTCTCTCTCTCTGCATCAACAGAAATTGGCGGTCTTCATTTTTTACCACATTTAAAGCATTTTTTGAGGCTATGTCAAAAAGTTTTGAAAGAGTAGATTCGAAACTACGCTCATTCATTCTACATGAGTACAGTTCGGTTTTGCGGTTCTTCTTCAAAGAAGGTATTCTTCATACAATCTTGAGAGTTTCCTAACGCAAGAGTCTATTCGCTGTGTGGAAATTCGGGTTCTTTCCCGTACTTTTATGACTTTTTTTGCAAGCGAGGTTGTAACTTTATGTCAAAGTCATTGACTCCACTTGATGGTAGTACTGAACAACACGAAGCACATCACCACATGCTGGTATTCTTGCATATGAAAGCTCACTAGTAGTAACAAACTGCAAATTATCTATGCACTGAATAAACAAAGTATATTACTTACCTAAATAATTATATATATATACTTGCATAAACCAGCACTTGTATTCACTTGTATTACGTGAACTGTTAAACTTCAAACTAGAAATGAACAATTAATCAATCCTCGTTGACTTATATAGGAAATGGTGCGATTGCATCACCATTTGAAACGAGGGGGCGTTATTGCGTCATCCCTTTACAAATGGGCTCAGAAATCAACAAAATGAAACAACAATTATTATTGCATCCTACGCCGAGTATATGAATGCCATTCCACTTTTCAGATAATGCAATATTGATCTTGATTTTTTTGAGAATTATTGTAATTCATAAGGAATGAGTTATCAATGACAAATATATGATAGTATATAAGTAACAACCAATAAATGCCTACTATTAAAAAGTTCAAAAATTTTGACTGAAATTTAAAAATATGGAGACACATAGCGACCTCTAAATATTCACCAATTTAGTCAATATTTTGCATCAGCTCTTTTAACATCTTATAGCATAATTTTAGCCACGTGGAGAACATTTCCAACTAATTTCAATTTTTTGCATATACTTTTGGACCACCGTAATATATATATATATATATATATATATATATATATATATATATATATATATATATATATATATATATATATATATATATTTTTTTTTTGTGAAAGCAATTATGGCGCTAATCTTTATATTTAGGGACCAAACTACTACGTCTTCCCGTTTCATTTTTTCAGTTATAAATTTAAGATATTTTCACTTTCATGTTTGGCAATGTGGGTCAGGTCAGGTCAGGTCAGGTCAGTTAGTATTTCAATCTCCGATCAAATTCAGGGTAGGAATAATTGATCATCTCATAATTGTATGGTATTTAGTAATCAAACTTAAAAAGCCGTCTAATCGCTAACTTGGTTTGTGCGTGATGGAATAAGTTTTCCTTCTAAAAAGTTTTCACTGTTTTTATTCGGCAAAAGCCTCTTATCCTGTTTCCTGTCCACGGTAATTAGAGTTAATAACAGGAAAGCCTCTTATCCTGTTTCCTGTCCACGGTAATTAGAGTTAATAACAGGAAAGCCTCTTATCCTGTTTCCTGTCCACGGTAATTAGAGTTAATAACAGGACTTCCGCCTAATCTTGTCTCATCTTTTCAGAGACTTGGCCGAAAACCACATTTCTTGTCTCTCAAAGGAAATCCTCGAATATATTCCGCAAATTAAGGATTTGTGAGTTGCCTTTAAATTTACTTCCATTGCCTGTATGTGGGACAGGAAAAAGCCTGTATTAGGGGCAGGAGGAATAAGCCTGTATGTGGGGTAGGAAAATACCTGTATGTGGAGCAGGAAAATGCCTGCATGTGGGACAGTGAAAAGCCTTATGTGACTGCAAGAAAAACCTGTATGTGGAACAGAGAAGGAAAGACCTGTATGTAGGAATGGAAAGAAACCTGTATGTGGAGAAGGGGGGCAGAGGGGGAAAAGACTGTATGTTGGACAGGGAAGGAAAAGCCTGTATTTGGAGCAAGGAGGGCAAAGACTGTATTGGGGCAAGGGAGAAAAAACTGTATGTGGGGCATAAAGAGAAAAGCCTGTATGTTGGGCAGGAAAAAGCCTTAATCTAAGGCAGGAAGATGCGTGTATGTGCTCAGGAAAAAGCCTGTATGTGGGGCAGGAAAATGCCTTATGTGATGGCAAGAAAAGCCTGTATGTTGAGTTTGTAGAGCAGAGAGAGAAAGCCTGTATGTGGGGCAAGGAGGGAAAAACCTGCATGTACGGCGGCAGAGAGAGAAAAGCCTGTATATGGGGCAGGGAGAGAAAAGCCTGTATGTAGGGCGGGGAGGTAAAACCTGTATTTGCATCAGGGAGGGAAAAGCCTGTATTTGCAGCAGGTAGGGCAAAGCCTGTATTTGGGGCAGGGAGGGAAAGCCTTATGTGGGGCAGAGAGGGAAAACCTGTATGTGGGGCAGGAAAATGCCCTATGAGTTAGGAGAGAAAAGCCTGTATGTAGGGCAGAGAAAAAGCCTGTATGCGGGGCAGAGAGGGAAAAGCCTGTCTGTGGGTCAGGGAGGGAAGAGCCTGTATGTGGGTCAGGGAAGGAAGAGCCTGTATGTGGGACAAGGAAGGAAGAGCCTGTATGTGGGACAGAAAGAATAGCCATACCGACGCGGGTCATTAAAGTCGACTAACTCCGGATATGGGCCGTTGACCGGGGAAGCTTTGTTAGTGTGAGCGGAATAGGAAATGAGACTAATGCGAGGAGTATCGCGGACACGTAGTCATGCCAGGTGGTTTCGATGCGTACCGACCTCACATTGTGGGAAAGCGGTCAATGATGATGATAAATGTAGTGTGTCCTGGCTGTATCAGTTTGGAGACGTCTCAATCAATACTATTATAAATAAAACTATTTTTTTATCTAAATAATTATGTTCTAAGATTATTTTTGTCCAACAAATGACGATCATGGCAGTTTTAGGACATGATGCCCATGACTGTTGTATAATGTCACGAATCATGTACATTATTTATTTACATGATCCTATATTTAGATAGTCTTATGGCAAATCAATTATTTACATAGTTTAATGGCAAATAATTTATTTACTTAGTTGTTTGGCAGATATGGTTTATGCACAATTTGTTTATATATTTGCGGACAAATAATATACTTGCATATATGGCAGATAATTTAGCTACATAGTTTATGGCAAATAATTTGCTTAGATATTTCATGGCACATAATGTATTTTCATCATTTTAGTGCCAATAATTTAGTTACTTATTTAGTTAGATAATTTAGTTACTTATTTAGTTAGATATTTTGTCCACATAGTTTATAGCAAATAATTTGGGTTACACTTTTATGTCAAAGAATTTATTTACAGTTTTAATGGCACGCGACTCTTTTTAAATGCCTTTCCCAAAGAATATTGATGCTTTCTTTGATAACAATTGTTTTGATTTATTGCAGAGATCTAACTGGTAATCCTCTTCGGTGTGATTGTCGTTTGCGATGGCTGGCAACCTGGCTTAAGAATCACCCTCTAGTGCCCGTGCCACAGTGCCAACTCCCAGATGAGATCCAGGGCACTGATGTTACAAAAATACCAAAGACACACCTGGAATGCCCCGGTAAATTTGATTTTTAGGCCCTTTACCTCTAATGGGAGGGGGGGATGACCGGTTACTCTAGACCGGAAGGGAGTGCACAACGGTACGTACAGAAGCTGCCCCACTTCCACAAGGTACACACTGAATGTTGGGGACGGGACTAGACACAATCATTCAGATGTCAACTGCAGCAGGGTTGTATATGCTACTCCGTCCACCCCTTTGAGAAGTAGTCCTGTCTAACAGTTCCTCTCCAACAGCTGGATGAACGAATATCAGTGAAACTGGAAGGGGTATTTTATATAATTTAAAGGGAGATACTAATGACTGCATATTCAGTATTGGAGCCTGGGGGGAACGCAACTGTGGCCGTCGGGGCCGGAAGATGAACAGGGTGGTTCCACCGGTATGAGTCAGGCATGAAATATATTCTTAGATAATGGGTGACTTTCGATGGCTTATTTATTCAATCTCTTTCTATTTCCTCTTCGTCCTTCATCGGTGTGAATGACCTTTTCATTTCCCACGATGGTAGTATCTTAAATCCCCCCCATCCTACCCTTCGCCTGGTAACCACTAGTAGTAACCAGCATCAACTTGTACCCCACCTCATTAATACAATTGAGGAATGAATCATTTTTCGTCACCTCCCTCTTGCATCGCGCACCCAGACTCAGCCATGGTCGACGGCTGCGAAGGAACCTTCTTCTGTCCTTCCCAATGCCAATGTCTGAAGGGCATCGTGAGATGCACCAGGAGTCATCTGAAGGAGATTCCCAAAGGAATACCACCCGATACCACGGAATTGTGAGTAAAGAGAATTTTACCACTCTCTCGGAGGGTCGCCTTCCTTTCCCTAAGGTTTAGTCCATGTGCTCTTGTTTACCCAACAGAGTTGGCGGCGGTACGTGATTACCCGTTTATGTCTGTGTACAACATAACTTAAAAAGTTATTGACGAATTTCGATAAAATTATGTGGATATGTGGGCCAAATTTTTTACCACCTTAATAAACAAAAATAAATAATCAAAAATAATCGAATAAAATTATCTATATCCAAGTTAAAACAATGTGGCACCATGTTGCTATTTTTAGTAAAGTTGTATTGCAACTACATCACCCGATACCTGTCACACTATTGCCCTAGGAAACACTATATCATGTTATCTTTTCTTACAGTGTATTAATCTACAGCATTACATGTATAATTCACAAGGGGTCTAAAGTGTAGTATCGTGGGCAACTATGCCATAACTGATATTTGTAGGGCTGGTGTTCCCTCCCTTCACCAACACCGAAGAGAAGGCGGTGTTGGTACCTCCTTCAACTAGAATCACTGTCAAGAGAAACTGGTTCCTTATTTCGGGTCCTCATTATCACCTGTTTAACGTCTCCACCTGTATTTTCATTAATTTTTCGTACTACTAGGAACTTGACGAGCTGCGAGTCATGTCGTGTCAAAAGAGAGGCTTTCGAACTACTATAAACACCGTCTTTTAACGTAGATTGCAAATCCAAGCTTGAGGTGACGTCAGCGTTGTGGTGCGATTAATGGGAGACTACTGAAATGTTTATCTTAGTCGAGAAGTGTAGGTCAGTTGATACAGGCCGTTTAGTTCTTCTCTGGCGCCTCGATTTCCGTCGTCTTGCTTTTCATTCCTTGAGCGTCTGGCTGTTATTCCGACCACTTTCGTGGTGATTTACCTTTTCGGTTCGTTGAGTGTTAGACTACAGGTGGTTGATGTATTCCTCCAAACCCATACATATTTTGTGGATAGTCGTATCGATCCACCTCACTTCTCCGCTCAATTAATGATATTTTTAGCATATTGTTTATCGAGAGTTACTGATTAAAGCCGAGAGCTTGCCGGATTACTAACAGCTATTTCATCCTTGATCGACCGCGACGATAACATTGCCGTAAATATATGCGAATCACACCATAAAACTTTTGGATTTAGAGTATGGATACTCCTGCGAGGGTTCGGTGCAATTCTCAGACCCTCGCATAGATGTTTCTGTCTAATGGGCTCTAAAAGATGCCACTATAAAACATCTGTCGCCGCTCTCAGGGCTTCAACAGCTTTGGCAATACTGTGTTCGTCGCTATTGAAAACCACTCCGTGTCGCACTGAAGTCGTGCCCGTATACATGGATAGTTCCAAGTCCTTTGGGGGTAGGCAATTTCTCCATCGTTTCCCACCCAACCGTTTTGAAGTTAACGGGAGCTTTTTCGGGCTCTGCCTTCATCTTCTTGGTTATGCTGGTTGCGATATACCGCTCGGTATGGGTGATCACGCACCATGTTAGTTTGGGGCCTTTTTCTCTTATACCAACTCATTGAGGAAGGTCTTTTGCTGTTTCCCGGACATGCAGGTACTTGTATTTTTAGGAAATGGGTGTACTGGTGAGGTCTCTAAGTTGTCTGCTGAGCTGGAAGTTGCTCCTATCAACTTTACCATGAAATGTGTGTGCGTCCCTGTTTCATGTTTATCTCTTGTAGTTTTAGGATTAAAAAACAAATGACGGACTTGTCCTGTTTCTCTAATTCCCATTCATTTTGTCAGATACTTGGATGTGAATGAAATCAAAAGCATCGATCCTTCAAGAATCAAACATTTGAAGGCGTTGAAAAGACTGTAGGTATCTTTGGCAAATAGACCCTTTGACGGTAACTGATGGGAAATTTCTTTTATTTTCTGGCAGGGGCGGATTTACATAGGTAGGGGCAATATGGGCAGCCACCCAGGGTGGCATGGAATGCTGGGGGGGGGGGGTGAGTACCAAGGGCGGCCGGTTCTTGTATGTGTATTATTCTATTTTTAAAAGGAATTTGTGTAATTTATTACATTGAATCACTATTTAATTTATATTTAATTACTTTTTATATCCATGTTACTTTATTTTTTTTATTATTTATGGTTGTTTAATTATATTTTTTGTATTTCTTTAATAGTTATAAATATATTTGTGTTGTTACACGTCTAAACAATTCTAATTTATGTTATTGTTCCAAATAGGTGACTAATAGTAATAATAAAAACTAATAGTTGCTTCCGACTGTTTTTTTTTGGAGGGGGAGGGGGATGAAACAGTTCCAAGGGGTGGAGGGCCCAGGGCGCCATACCTGCCAGAGCCACCACTGGTTTCTGGAGTTTAGTTTCCTTCACCTTTCCTTGTACACCTTTTCTAGAGATAAACGTAGAAGGATAGTTTCTAGAGATAAACGTCGAAGGATATTTTCTAGCGATAAACGTCGAAGGATAGTTTCTAGAGATAAACGTAGAAGGATAGTTTCTAGAGATAAACGTAGAAGGATAGTTTCTAGAGATGAACGTCGAAGGATAGTTCTAGATATGAACGTCGAAGGATATTTTCTAGCGATAAACGTCAAAGGATAGTTTCTAGAGATAAACGGAGAAGGATAGTTTCTAGAGATAAACGTAGAAGGATAGTTCTAGAGATGAACGTCGAAGGATAGTTTCTAGAGAAACGTAAAGGATAGTTTCTAGAGATAAACATCGAAGGATAGTTTCTAGAGATAAACGTCGAAGGATAGTTCTAGAGATAAACGTCAAAGGATAGTTTCTATAGATAAACGTCGAAGGATAGTTCTAGAGATGAACGTCGAAGGATAGTTTCTAGAGATAAACGTAAAGGATAGTTTCTAGAGATAAACATCGAAGGATAGTTTCTAGAGATAAACGTAGAAGGATAGTTCTAGAGATGAACGTCGAAGGATAGTTTCTAGAGATAAACGTCGAAGGATAGTTCTAGAGATAAACGTCAAAGGATAGTGTCTATAGATTAGCGTCGAAGGATAGTTTCTAGAGATAAACGTCGAAGGATAGTTTCTAGAGATAAACGTCGAAGGATAGTTTCTAGAAATAAACGTCAAAGGATAGTTTCTGAAACATTCGGTAGTCTGAAATGGTTCCCCAGTACCATTTCTTTGGCCCGCAAATGGCAGAGTGGTACATAAATATGTAAAAGTATTAAATAATATCAGTTCTCGCAACTTCATTCCTGAAAGGGTCATATATTAGCCTCTGTTTTTACTCATGCATGAGACTCTTATAAGTTCGTATGTCGGTCCGTAGGTAGGTCGGTCGAATGGTAATAATTTTACTTTTCAATGAGTTTTCTGGCCATAATATCGTAACTATTCGGCCGATTCTAACGAAATTTGAAACCCTTTATGCAGTTTTACATTCTCTTTCCAATCATATAATTGCCAAGGTCCTCCCATGCTAGTCCCGGAAATATTGAAAGAAACCTAACTATGTGTCGGATTGCCCCACTTGTTGAAAGTTTTGAAGGTCATAAGTTAGAGTAATTGATAGCACGCGACTTAGCTCTGTTGACTCTGTTTTATTCGTGATTAATGGCGTAATACTTTAACTGCGGTGTATGAATAAACGGGCAGAAACTTTGAGTTGGGAACCCGCTCTCTGTATAATAAAGCCCGGTTTCTAATTTACCCGCAATAAAGAACTATTTGGCACCTATTTAATACTGCAAGTAGGCCAACTCGCTGGGGTTGTAAGCCTCGATCCTAAGTTCCTTTTATCCTATTTCCTAAATTCGCTTTAAGAAGATTCTGACCTCCAAGGAAGATTTTAATTGCGGAACGACGTTATTAGGGTAAACTTCGTTGCCTATCTCCGGAGATCCACAGTAGGCGGTAAGGTAAATCTCAGTAAACAAACATTCGGAGGTTTTGTTTAGTTGAAAGTCCCTCCTTTTATCTGCGGTGAAGCGCCAGGTCAAGGCGTCGCTTTTTTTCTCAAAAGGAGTAAAGTTCAATTGTACCCATTTAGAGCCACGAAATGACCCATATGTCATGTGGTTATTCACCCTCGAGATTTCAAATCTGTCATCGGATTTGGCGCTGGATGGCGCCATCTAGTGGCAGAAGCCTCATTTAGCCATTCAAAGGCACTTGTAAGTGATTTGAACCATGGGAAACCATCAATGCAATAACCATCTCATCACAAAACGCCGCAGCTCATTGGAGGGACTTTCCCTATTGTTAATTTCTAAGGAGGAGCAGATACGTCCATACCACAAAGCATGACCGGCGAATCTATGGTATCAGTTTAGAATATATACAACTGGATCATCGTTCTGCGTTGTAATAGTAAATACAACCAATCCTACCTCTTTTCCTTACCGCCCATTTCCCTTCCTCACCCTACCTCTTATTTCCAAGGGTCTTACTGGTCTGTAATTCTGTAATGCTATGTATCTTTTACCATTGGTTCATTATGATATGTACTTTTTCAGGGACTTCAGCAACAACCAGATTTCTATTCTCCCCAACCATACATTTTCGGAACTCGAAAATCTGGCAACGCTGTGAGTATCATTCTGTTTAGACAACTTTCTCTGCAATTAGCTTTTGGTGTGCAATCTAAAGTTGTTGCAAAAGTGGACCATTCTGGAACTAAATCACTCCATCTGGTTCGTCCAGGGTTGTTTCCTACAACAAACTAGGATGTATCGAGCAAGATGCATTGAAGGGCCTCAAGTCTCTCCGAATCCTTTCCTTACACGGAAATGACATTTCCTACATCCAAGAAGGAACCTTCGTTGATTTGCAGAGCCTCTCCCATATGTAAGTCACTCGAGTCTCGATTTTATTTAGCTCCTACAAATTGGGGTCGGTGTCCATGAACATCACTTTTTTTAGGCCAAAATGGCGCTTTATAGCAATGGGAGAACTGTCAAAAATTAAATATATGAAAGTTAATAGGTACGAATAACGTAAAGAGAAGACTAATTGGAGGGGGGACAGGGACCCAAGGAGCACGCAACTCTCCGATATCCTACCTCGTTTGGTCAATGTGTCCTCGCCCAGAACTACTTATTCAGCATTTCAGTTTCGGCAGGATCTGTCGTCTTGTTGTCGTTGTCACTGATTGTTAATTTTAGCTTTGTCGCTGTTGTTTTTATTTTAATTGAAAAACCTCTTATTTCTTTCGGGGGGGGGGGGGCGGTTGCCAGATGAGCGGCTTAGAATAATAATAATAAAATAAACTTGTTTTGTCTATATCCTATTTTCGTCTTATTGTCGCCCTCCATTGTGGTGCAGCGCACAGGGATTTTTGCTCGTCTATTTTCCAAATGTTTGGGAATTAATTTCTCTTGAGATAAAATTAATTTAATGTCTGTTTTATCGCCGGTCCACACTGTATGTAGGTTTGGGGTACATGCTCGGACAGCGGAGGGAGGGGGGGCGGGCATCCCTCCGACGCCGCCGAAGTGTGCCTCTGTAGTTCAGGTCTGTTTTCTGGTTTTTGCCTCTATTTTTGTTTAGTTTTTGGTTTGGAGGAGGAAAAGGAGGTAATTTAAAGTAGCCTAAAATTAGGATTTCGTATAATTTCGGTGACTATGCCCTTGAAGGTAGTCGCCAGGGTAGTGCCCTAAAAAAAAACCACTCACTTAAAAGACGTTTATTCTCAGTAGGGCGCTTCCATTTAACGTAGAATCCGAACCAAGGGAAGCTACAGAGTATGACAACCGCCATGAATTCGAACCAACTCAGGATCCTATTTGGAGCTTTACCACACCCGATGTGGTTACCTTCTCTGCAATCGAATGTGGGTTCCCACTCTACCAGGCCGTAGGCCTCTCTGAGATAAACTGTTACACAATACCAGGTACTTCACCAAAGCTCTTCTTTAAAGTTATAGCTCTTATCTCTCTACCTCACTGAGGTCTTCTTCCTTGATTCTAGCGCTTTAGGAGCGAATCCCTTATACTGCGACTGCACCTTATCCTGGTTGGCCAAATGGGTAAAAAACGACTATGTGGAGCCTGGTATCGCCAAGTGTGCCAACCCGAGGGTTATGAGAGACAAACTTATTCTTACCTCACCCCCTGCACTGTTCATCTGTAAAGGTAGGTCTCATTACATAAGTAAATCGTGTATCGTTATCTAGTACCGCTAATATTTACGTAAGTTTTGCCTTCTTCGCTCTTTCCTATTATCAACATGCTAATTTTGCTGCTCCTGTTTACCCTCTGATTCTTAATATGTGTTAAGAACACTAGAACTACTAGAAATTATGGGTTTAATATAGTTTGTGTCGCATTTTTTGGTACATTCAACATTAGAGTAATTGCCGAAAGACTGTGTTTTCACCTTATCTTCAGGATTAGCTTGTTTTCACCTTATATTTTCAGGCTTTTGTGCAGCCATTGATTTCCCAGGTTATTTATTAACCTCTGCGTCGTATTTCAGATAAGGTCCCTGATGAAGTGTTAGCCAAATGCGACTTATGTTACACGCATCCATGTCAACATGGAGGCACCTGCGTATCACTGCCTGGCCGCCAGTACGACTGCATATGCGCTCCGGGATATCATGGGTCCGAGTGCCAGTACAAGATAGATGCATGTTATGGCAACCCCTGTGTCAATGGAGGCACCTGCAAGGTTTTTGAAACCGGAAGATTTGCGTAAGTCATTTTCACAATTATAGGGGTAAATTGGTAAAAGTTATACCCGCTGCACCTGATGGATCAAATCAACAACACAAAATATGCATTGTAAATTGCATTCAAAATGGGAAAAGGTATGAATATTAATAACTGGAATATAGTATTTGGGTGAAATACGAAAGAGAAGGTTAGTCTTTCTTTTGTCAGTGCATGGTTGAACTGAACGAGCTATAATTTGGGCCAACCTCAATCCCGGCGCTCGTATATGGCTGAATTTTAAGATTTAGGACGATTTTCTTTTGCTTTCACAAAGGCATTCGATTTCAAAGAAGCCAATTTGCATACACTGCCAAGAACAGTCATGCTCAAAGAACTCAATTTACATGCTGCAATGGGCATTCGTGTTCAAAGAAGTCACTTTGCACGCTGCAATGAGCATTCGTGTTTAAAGAAGTTAATTTGTATTCAGCGCCATGGGCATTCGTGTTCAAAGAAGTCAATTTGAATACACTGCCAAGAAAAGTCTAGCTCAACAAAGTCAATTTACATAAGCACCTATCGTTTCTGTTCAAAGAAATCAACTGGCATTCGCTGCCATGAACATTCAAACTCAAAGAAGTCAATATGTATACTTCAATGGGCATTCGTGTTCAAAAAAAGACAATTTGTATACGCTAACATGAGCTCTCGTGTTCAAAGAAGTTAAATTGCATACACTACCATGATAATCCGTGTTCAAAGAAGTCAATTTATCTTTGCTGTCGTGGAATTCGTGCTCAAAAAAGTTAACTTGCATAAGCAGCCATCATTCGTGTTCAAATAAGTTGATTTGCATACGCAGCCATGAGAATTGGTGTTAAAAGAAGTTAATTTGCATATACTGAAATTATCATTCCTGTTCAAAGAAGTAAATTTCATTTGCTGTCATGAACATTCTTGTTAAAAAATATTTTCCTACGCTGTCGTTCGTGTTCAATTAAGTCATTTCGCATACGGTGCCATGAGCATTCAGGTTAAAAGTAGTCAATTTACATCTACTTCCGTGAGTATTAGTGTTCAAATAAGTCAATTTGTTTATGCTTCGATTAACATTCGTTTCAAAGATGTTAATTCGCATACGCTGACATGAACATTCCTGTTCAAAAAGGTAGGTTTGACTACATTGCCTGCTCAATTTTGTTCAAAGAAATTAAAATGTATACCCTGCCATGAGTATTCATGTTCAAAGATGTCAATTTGCCTAAACTGCCATGAACAGCTCTTTTGAAACATAAATTTGCATACGCTGTCACGAGGATTCTTATTCAAATAAGTCATTATTTCACACGGTGCAATTGACATTAGTTTTCAAAAAAGTTAATTGCATACGCTTTCATTGGGATTCGTGTTCAAAGAAGTAATTTTGCATATGTTATCATGAACATTCGTCTTCAAAGTAGTCAATTTACATACGCTGTGATGAGCATTCGTGTTAAAAAAAAATCAATTTACATACGTCGACATGAGCAATCCTGTTTAAGAAGTCAATTTGCATTCTCTGTCATAAGCATAGGTGTTCAAAGAAATCAATTTCTATACGCTATCATGAGCATTAGTGTGTAAAATCGTCAATTTACATATGCTACAATTATCATTCGTATTTAAAGAATTCAATTTGCATACGCTGCCGTGAGCATTATTAGTATTCAGTGAACTAAGCATTTGCAGACGCTGCCATGAGCATTCGTGTTCAAAGAGGTCAATTTATATGCGCTGTAATGAGCTTTACTGTTCAAAGAATTCAATTTCATACGTTAGCATTACCGTTCGTGTTCTAAAAAGTTATTTTGCATATGCTGACATGAGCATTCGCGTTTAAAATGTCAATTTGCACATGCTCATTTGGCAGTCGTATTCAAAGAAGTCAATTTCTATTCGCTGATTTGAGCATTCTTGGTAAAAGACGTTCGTTTGCATACGGTATCATGAACATTTGTGTTTAAAGGAGCCAATTTGCATACTCTGCCATGAGCCTTCTTGTTCAAAAAAGTCAATTTGTATAGGCTGTCATCAACATTCGTCTCCAAAGTAGTCGATAATCATTCGTGTTCAAGATGTCGATGTGCAATTGCTTATATGAGCATTTGTCTTTAAAGAAGTAAATTTCCATACGCAGCTATAAGCATTCGTATTCAAAGAAGTTAATTCGCTTAGGCTGCCGTGAGCATCCATGTTCACTGAAGCTAATTTGCATACACTGTTAAGTGATTCGTGCTCAAATAACTTAAATTGCATACACTTCCCAGATGATTAATGTTCAAAGAAGTAGATTTGCATACACTTTCATGAACAGTCGTGTTCAAAGAAGTAATTTTGCGTACACTCCCATGAGAATTCGTGTGTCAATTAATTCAATCTGCATACGCTTCTATTGACCTTTCTGTTTAAAAAAAAAGTAATTTTATCTCTGGGTAAAAGGATGCTGGAATACCTCGGCGTTTTATACACTTTCGATGTTGCCAAAGAGCAGGACTATCTCAGGTTTGGTGTTGAAGAAATTCGCTCCGCTGCGGAGGTTGAAGTGGTGTTTTATAGGCACTATTTCTGTTTTGGGGTATAAATAATTAATTGAGGTTTCTTCAGATCTATCCAGGGCTTTATTTGGTTTGTTTTTAGTCTGGTTACGTGTACGAATGCTAGATCAGGTCTCCAAACCTCGCTACCCATGGTTGGTAGGAGATTTTTCTTATTGGTGTGCGTGATAAACACTGAATAACCCTAAATTTATTCCTTATGAATGTTCGGAAGGTTTGCTTTACGTGTCATGTTTAGTATTTGTTGTCTGAATCTTTGTCTTAGGTTCAGGGTGACACAGAGTGCATCTCTTTCTTTAGGAGTAGCGGTGTGTTTGATTGGGGATAATAATTGTAATATCCAATTGTATAGCTGGATAATAATAGAACTGATTTTTATTTCTTGATCAAGGTGTCATTGCTCTCCCGGCTATGAAGGTGAAAGGTGCGAAATCAACATTGATGATTGTCAACAACATAAGTGCACGAATGGCGGCAGCTGCCATGATGACATCAACTCATACTCCTGCATATGTTTGCCTGGATTCACGGGCGAATACTGCGAGAAGAAGATTGAATTTTGTTCCAAGGAATTCAACCCTTGCCAGAACGACGCGGTTTGCAAAGACGAGGGCTCTAAAGGATACTTGTGTGTGTGTAATCACGGGTGGAGTGGCACTAACTGCTCTCACAATATTGACGATTGTGCCACTCATCTCTGCCAGGTGAGGCATTGTTTTTCTATGTGTAAATGAATCAGGTGAACGACGGCACGATTTCTATTTGGTGTTGACGAACCGGAGCTAGGATAACGGTCGGTGAAGATGTCATCCACATAACGTCCTCATCCCGTTATCGCTGTTTTCGCTTAAACTGCGATACACCGCCTTCAGGGGCGGGGCTCGTAAGCCACCCGCTCTATTTCGTCACCCCACACTACTCAGAACAAGAACATGGACGATTCCAACTTCCTCAACGAATACACATTAAAGACCGACATATTCCCAACTTGCCCATCACTCACTCAACACATTACACAAAATCTACGGAGTGCTGAATCTTCATAGAACAATGTCCTCTTAGTAGATGGCCTTGGGACAAGACTCGTATTCCAGAACAAATTAACTAATAAGAATATTTTGCTCTAGGATTTTTAATTTTGTAAAATAGATCATCGATCTAGAAATATTCCATCATATAGAATTATCAATTGAATATGATGATTTTCGAAAATTGATGCTTGAAGAGAACCCCTTTTTGATGCTGAAAAATGAGCAGAAATTATGATTAGCGCACTCCACTATTTGTTATCTTTTAGACTTGTTAGACAAGGCAATAGCAGTATTCTTAGCTCCATCGAACCCAGCACATGTGTATCGCTTTTGAGTAAGATCATTATACGAATTACGTACAAGATTATTAAACATTGTAACAACACCATGCCCGTTGTCATGCCTAAATTTGATAAAAGTGAAAAATAAAAAGGGGAGAGAAGTAAAAGCGACAAACTACATGCCCTCTACCTTTTCTTATATTGTTGCTACAGACCAAAGTTCAGCCTTTGTGTTTTTTCGATCGAAGGCTTCATTGGTTATGATAATCCGGATCTAGGGGCATTGTCCTCTCACAGATTCATCCCGCCCACCTGAGGGCTCTCATTATGATCCCTTATTCATCATCCTCAAGAACTTCCATGTTAGGACTTATGATTAAATACACTTATTTCAGCCGTTTTTTCCCCTTTCTGTTACCATCACAAACACTTATCAGACCCCTTCAATAACACTTCAAAGATCTTTTAAAGTATCTATACATCACTCATTACACCTGGGTTGATCTACACGGCCTCATAAGAATCTGAGTCTTCTTCGATCATCACCAAATATCCCATTTTATCCCCTTTGACTCAGTATCCCACCAGGCTTCAACGTCGCCTGCCTTTGTGACCCCGCCCGGAGAAGGGATACAGACAAGCCGTTTACCCTGGGTCTCTCCCGCCCCTCTTCCTTATTCTCTCTCTTTCCTATACCTCCACCTTTATTCTACACAATGGGTGCTACCCCTGCGACCACTCATTTACCCCTCGGCTTAGCCAGTGACTGAACAAAACCGTCCCCTCACCTACAAACGCCCCACTTATGACTACTCACATGTTATGAATCCTCTGCAACAAATGGCACCATCCCCGATGCACCAACTAACACCACAGTGAACCATTAATGCATGCACAACTACCCAAACCCACCTCTCAACATACATCCAGCATCCTACCCACTCCCTCAACATTCTCCAAATCAACACCAACGGCTTCGAAACGAGCAGCTACAACATCCAGTAATCCCACTTAGCTCCTCAATCACACTAACAAACTTTCAACAACTACTTTACACTAAGACATGATGTACACTCAGCACACCACAGCTTACCTATTGCACAAGGACATCTCATTCTTCAACACCACCAGACACAGAAACTCTCCACTTGGTTGCCATAAAAGTCAACCAAACTACATACAATATCAACATATACATCCCACCTAGCTCCTCCCAACACTATCCAGCAAGCTTTACGCTAAATCTGGCGCAACTCACCTCTTTCTAACCTCTTCTTAGGGAATGACTTCAATGCTCTCCACCACGTTTGAAAGACCAATAACTTCACTCACTTCACATACGAAACAATAGAAACTAACCAACAAAATGAATCCTACAACGCAATCACCATCACGTTTCCCCAGACATAACTCTCTGTTCGCCTCACTACCAAACTAGAACCACCTAGCAATCCTTCCACTCACTCCAATCTGACCACCACCTAATCTTCATCACATTTCAACTAACCCAACCTATCCACAACTCTAACAAAATTACATACAGCAAATAAAAAGAGCCGAATGGACTGAATTTCCAACACACATTGAAAACATCCTATCTAACTTCGCACTCGAGCAATTCCCTTCTTTTTGCCAAACACTCTCACTCATCAACACAATTTACCAGGTAAGCAAGAAACATATCCAAGGATATAGAATACGCTTCAATCTCAACTCCACATCAGAAATAGACAACCTCATAAAAGAAACTGACTTAGACAAAACAACAGCCCAATAACTTCAACAAATCCACGACCTCAACAATCGAATCAATACTTGCATTAACACCAAAGAAAAACAAAACAATACCTCCAAACAATCAACCTCAAGACAAACAGCTCCAACTCTGACAAACAAAACCCCCTCCACACACACACACACACACACATGAATCTTTCCTCATCAGCGACAACAAGATCACAAGCCCAACCAAGCAATGCAACCTGCGAATGACCAGATACCCCCAAATCAGCCCACTACCCATCACAACAATAGAATAACACTCCAAAATCTGCGCAAACTTCACATATACACCACAAGCCACCACCCTTTTTCTTCCGTAACACTACTCTCACCAAAAATCACTCAAAAACTAGCAAGATGAAGGTCCAGACCACAAACATCCACCTAAAATACCTTGGCCCCACAGCCATATCTGCACTCGCATCTTCAACCACCCTCGGTTACACAACATCCTCCTTCCCCTTATCTGAAAACACATACATCCTCCTCCATCTTCATACTAAAACTCCCAAACCTCCCCACCTTCTAGACCTACCTCGTTCTTATCCATCTCAAAAATTCTAGAAAAACTAATCCTCAAACACTCACCTTTCACACCCAACATGGCTTCAAAGAAAAACACTCCGCAACCACACTACTAACCAAGCTAACAACACATATTAGAAGGCTTCAACCAATAGACATCAGCAAAACCATTGACGCCACATCCTCATTTAAAACATACTGGACATCAACTACCATTCCAATGACAAAAAATGGATAACAAACTTTCTTTTCCACAGCCATGGCCAATTCCACCCATATATCATAACCAAAAATGAAAAAGCTTCCCCAACGAGATCCTCCAGGAAACCATCCACCTCTCCATGTATGACATACACCCCCTTCCCCTGCATAAACAGACTAAACATCTACGCACATGACTAATCCACCAACTTAAGCACAGCCTCCAGAAACCTAAAAGGTACCAACAACGTCTCCAAAACTGGTTCACAATAAACAAAATCTTCACCTTCCCCAAAACTCGTCACCCTCTTTACCCCTGCACTAAAACAATCAAACTATCACCTAAACATCTTGCTCTACGGCCTCTTCCCGCTCAACTGTTACCACAGGCTTCTGGGTGTCACCCTAGACGCACACATGACCTTTGCTCAACACACAAAACACCTCGAAAGCCATGCCCAACTCAACGCCCTCAGAACACTAACAAACACCAACTTAGGACAACACAAAGAAATCCTGACACTCATCCTGTACAGACAGTTCGTCCGCACCACCCTGAACTACGCATCCCCGGCCTGAGGGACAACCATAGCTATTGGACACTTAGGCAAGATACAGACAAAGCAAAATAGTATTCCCCTCCGCGTCCCAACTGGGTGTACATAACCACCCCAAGACACCCCCTCTATGCCGAAACAAGGGTTCTCTCAATTGAGGACCACCTAAACATGATAGGCATACAGTTCTACAGTAACAGTTATGCGCCTCGCATTAGCATGAAGGATATGCTGCCTGCCAGGACGGGGTAACCACAACATCAGAGTAGATACAGAGAAAGCTCAGATTTCTGAGAATTCAGTTGTCGCTCTGATGGTGAGTGGTAACGACCTCTACCTCAGAGGAGGTAAGGTTGGCCTCAGTGGCAAGACCATCCAAACGGTGATGGGAGCCGTGGATGACATTGGGCTTAAAACCCGCAAACGTGTCGTGGTTGAGAGGCTTCCGAGAAGAGGTCCATCCCGAACCGCTCACGAAAGAAACGTCGCAGTGAACAGAAGGTTGGTGGATCTCTGCACGGCAGAAGGAGTCTTCTTTGTAGACCCCTACCACACCTTTTACGGGAGAAACGACCTGTATAAAAGGGATGGAGTGCATCTTTCCTTTAAATGGAAAGCTGTACTCGCCAACATGATCCAGGATGTTGTGGAGCGGACCCAAAAAAGTGTCAGGCCCCGACTAAAGGAGGACGTACGCCAGTACACCCGTTACTCCAGGAACGACCTTTTCTGAGGTCAAAAAGAGGGGAGTGACCCCGCCACAGAGAAAGAAAGCGGGAAACGGAAGAGCGTAGGGAGTCCTACAGTCGGGGACTCCCTCAAGATTCTTCTGTTTAATGCCAGGTCTATCAGAAACAAGTTTCTTGAACTTCGTGGCCTCGTAGCAACAGAAGAACCTGAGATGGTGCCCATAACGGAGTCGTGGATAAAACCTCAAGCCGAAATTTTGAGGGTGAATTCACGATTCCCGGTTACCAGCTCTTCCTGAAAGATAGGCCAGACAGAGAGGGTGGCGGTGTGATGTCAAGGATACTCTCAACTCGGCGGATTGCCATGAACTACTAGGTGTTGACCGAGAGATAGGTCCTGCCAGATACAGGACCATGGTGCTATACAGACCCCCTGCCCAACTCTTAGAACAGGACAGGAGTCTGTACCAGCTGTTAGGCGAACTTGTAAAAGACAGTGTGTATCGTCAGGGGCATTTCAACACACAAGTTGACTGGGAAACCAGAGAACCCTGTGGCGAGAACGCACTACTCCTGGAGTTCGCGAACAACGAGTTCCTGACTCAATGGGTGAGAGAGCCAACGAGAGGAGACAATATCCTTGACTTGGTTTTCACCTCTGAGGATGACATCGTTGACGACCTCTCTGTTGGCGAAGAGCTCGGTGGCAGTGACCACCGACTAATTAGATTTGTAGTCAAAGTCCCGAAGGCAGGGCCTGCAACTAGTAAATCGAGGAAACTTGATTTAAGAAGAGCAGACTTTGCAGGTCTTCGTGCTGGACTGACTGAGGCGAGGCTAGAAGTGTGCGATGCTGTTGAAGACTCTTGGAACAGTTTCAAAACCACATTCATGAGTCTTCAATCGCATTTCATCCCTTTGAAATGCCCCCGTCGGTCTTCTGTTTAACCAAAGTGGTTTAATCGAGATATCGGCCAACTGCTTAGGGAGAAGAGAATTGTGTACCGGCAATCGAGTTTCTCGGGTGACTCTGACGAATACCGGAGGCTATCCAGGAGAGTGAAGTCCAGCATAAGGGTGGCTAATTGGTCTGAGGAACTCCGAGTGGCGAAACCTCGTAAAGGAAATCCCAAGGAGTTCTTTGGATATGCAAACGGCCGTAAACCAATCCGTCGAACGATTGGCCCTTTGAGGAATGAGGAGGGGACATTAAAGCACTCAGATGCAGAAAATGTTAACCTCCTCAACGACTACTCTTCAGTGTTTACTGAAGAGTGTGGTCCCATCCCCCAGCCAATGGATTCCTACTCGGGGGGGAAAAGCTGGAGGATATGGACTTCACCGAAGGAGAAATAGAAAAGAAGATCAGTGACCTAATGACGAATAAGTCACCTGGTCCGGATGGGTTTCTACCTAAAGTGTTGAAAGAAGTGCGCGATCAAGTGTCACGACACCTGAGCGCAATCTTCAACATGTCAATCAAGACTGAATGCGTTCCTAGAGACTGGCGTGAAGCGGAGGTGACTCCTATCTTCAAGAAAAGAGACCGTAGCCAACCGTCGAACCACCGACCTATCAGTCTGACTTCGATAGTCGGTAAACTCATGGAAAGCATGATGGTGGACAAAATGACGTCGCATTTAGAGTCAAAGCTGCTACTGAGAAGTTCCCAGCACTGCTTCCAAAGGCAACAGTCATGCCTGACGAACCTTGTGGAATTCTTCCACTTCGTGTTCAGTGATCACGATCGGGACAAGGCGGTGGATGTGGTCTACTTAGACTTTCAGAAAGCCTTTGATAAGGTACCACACCGCTGCCTTCTCCAGAGCGAGCGCTGGGCATAGACGGAAAAGTAGCCAACTTGATCGGTAACTGGCTAAGTGGCAGACGACAACGGGTGGTGGTGAATGGACAGGTTGCCTCAAGGTTCTGTCCTGGGACCACTACTATTCATCATCTACGTCAACGACATGGACGGTGACATTGTTGCCAAGACTTCCAAATTTGCTGACGATACCAAGCTTGGTATGAACGTTGCAAAGGATGTAAATACTGCAAGCCTGCAGGAAGATCTTGGGAAGATTGGGGAGTGGTCGGACACGTGGCAAATGCCTTTTAACGTGAACAAATGCAAAGTGATGCATATCGGCCACCGAAACCCCCCAATCTCAGTATATCTTTAAGGGCACTGCTCTTGAATCCACCGACACTGAGAAGGACTTGGATGTAACAATCACTAGTGACCTCAAGTTCTTGAAACAGTGCATTGAGGCGGAGAAAAAGGCCCAAAGGATGCTAGGCTACATAAAGCGCCAGTATGGATATCGGAACAAGGAGATTGTACTGTGTTTGTACAACTCACTTGTCCGACCGCACCTGGAGTATGCCGTACAATTTTGGAGTCCTTCATTTCGAAAGGAAATCGCGAGATTGGAACGCGTACAAGCCAGGGCAACCAAACTGATTCCCTCTATCAGACATAATAGTTATGAAGATAGACTAAGGGAATTAGATATGTTCTCGTTGGAAACCCGTAGACTGCGTGGTCAGCTCATCGAAGTTTTCAAAATACTTCGAGGGTTCGACAATGTTGACTACCGGGATATTTTCACACTGAGTGAGAACAGAACGCGCAATCACGGCTTCAAACTTGAACTGAAGCGTTACATCCGCAATCTGTGTGGAAATTTTTTCACTTACAGTATCTGCGGTAAGTGGAACGCACTTCCAGTGGAAGTTGTCAACAGTGAATCTGTTGACCAGTTCAAGTCAAGACTAGACAAAGTCTTGAAAAGTGGCCGTTTAAGGACGTAAAGCATTTGGGCAGAGATGTGCCCGCTCGACTGCTAGTCCAAAGGTACCCTCATTGAATGTACCGTAAGGTCTTCTAGGGTACCTTCTTTCCTTGTTACTTCCTTGTTACTACTCTCACTCACCAGAACCCCTCAAACCACCCCCGTCGCCCTCTATATTGCACTTCAAAACCAACCGAAAAATAATCATACCCCAAAGCCCCCACATCCACCTATCTGAATCACTCGTTGATTGCCATCCTAGAATCTCGCTGCCCTGCTTACGATCAGGACACCCCCCCTCCCGACAGCCACCAATTCATTACTGGGAGGATGTTAAAATGGCTACATTACGGGTAGAAAATAATCCACAAAAGACTTCGTCGATTAGGCTCATTTTTTTAACACAATCCAATCTAGATTGTAAAGGGGTTCTGCATTAACTTAGCTTGCTTTAAGATAGTTCTTGAAGACAAACCGCCTACTTAACACAGGAACTACTAATTGGTCCGCATGTGGTTCCCCGATAACTTGTTAAGCATTAAAAGAAGAGGACTCATTGATCAAGATCACGTTCGATCTCGAGAGAACCCATGCCATACGGTCCCAACATTTGTCTCCTTTAGCTCAACTTTTCAGTGACTTTGGGAATGCTCGGTGACTATGAAGATGTCAACAAAACAAGGCTTGCAGACCAAATTCGCGTGCTCTCACTTATTATGATTTATGACCTTACGAACTTTAAAATAATTCCCTGACTAACCTTGAGAGGACCTTGGCAATTATATCATTCGAAAGAGAATGTAAAACAACATAAAGGTTTCAAATTTCGTTAGAATCGGCCGAATAGTTATGTTATTGACAAATAATTCACCTGCTAACCTTCGGAGGATTTGGCAATTATATCATTTGAAAGAGAATGTAAAACAACACAAGGGTTTCAAATTTCGTTAGAATCAGCCGAATAGATATGTGTTATTTCCAAAACAAGATAATTCCTGGGCTAACCTTGGGAGGACCTTGGCAATTATATCATTCAAAAGAGAATGTAAAACAACACAAGGGTTTCAAATATGGTTAGAATCGGCCTAATAGTTACAATGTTATTACCCCCCCAAAAAATAGCAAAACGGGGACCCACCGACCGACATAGTGAGATATAGAGTCACACGCGACTAAAAATATGAAGAAAAATCGTGGGCAATTATATTGTTTGTGATTATTTATGATTGATAAATGAATTACTTCTAGGTGGAATAAAGGTTTATTAGGAAAAGTGTGAGAAATTTGAATGCTGATGTCATTCTGAAATGCTACATGGCATTATTTAGGCCTCATCTTGACTATACGGTGCAATTTTGGTCACCATATTTTCGAATGAATATTGGTTTACTTGAATGTGCAAAGAAGGTTGACTAAAAGGATTCATGGGTTTACTTTGTGGTCAAAAGATTATGAGATTAAATCTACATAGGTTAGAAAGGAGAAGAGTTCAAGGATACTTGATTAGGGACTTCTGGGTCAAAGGTTATAATAGGGGAGACATAGGTAAGGTTCTTATTTTTAGTGAGCAGGATAGGACATGTAGCAATGGGTTTAAGCTGGACAACTTTAGGAAAGATTGGTTTACAAATCGAGTGATAGATGAATGGAATGGGCTCACTAGTCATGTATAAAAGCATCCTTCCTGGTAAGTTTTGAGAATAGATTTATGGATGAAGATGCTAGGTGGGACTGAACTGGGTGATGGGAACAGGAGCTGCCTCATATAGGCTGTTGATTACCCTTTTGAAGACTCCTTTTCTTAAGTTCTTATTAAAGTGCGAAATGCGGAAGTATTTTGGCTTTAAAATGTTTAGTCATTCTTCTAGTTCTTCTAAACCTCATTTTGCTATAATTTTGACTAATATAAACTAATATTTGTTTATTAACCTTTTTTGTTTTTTCGAACATTTTTAAGGTTCAATTTTAACAAATAAATGGGACAAATTTTGATGTTGAATACAGTTTGTTTTTTTGTTTTTAGAATGGCGGACAGTGTGTTGATGGGATTGGAGACTACGAATGCAAATGTGTCGGCGAATGGAGTGGCAGATTTTGTGAATTGGGACCCTCCGCCCTCCAGCAGACGGAGCCTTGCTTAAAACACGATTGCCACCACGGCATTTGTGTCGTCCCTAGAGGAAAATCCGAATACATGTGCAAATGTTTACCAGGTTACTCCGGTAAGGATTTCTCTACACCATGAGGTCGGTGTGCATCAACTAACGGTATGCCTAGGCGAGGTCCGCGACATAATAATCGCTATTGCTCTCACATGAACATAACTTTCGAGGTGGCAGCTTCTAAGGCCAGCAACCACTGTCCGGGATTAGTCGTCTTTTACCACACGAGCCTGAAGATGCTTTAGGTATTCTTCCTGCCACACATAATGAGACCTGTGTGGGGCTGTTCAGGACTACAGCCCTTCACCTTCACAGAGTGCGCTTCCACCAAAAAGCGTGAGAGAAGAGGTAGGTCCTCATAGCACGCCTTGTAAAATTTAAAAAAAGGGGAGCTAAAATCTTTGAGTGCTAAGCCGCACAAAACGTGTCGTATGGTCTGCCAAATGTTTCAGCAGAAAATATGTCGCAATCTCGGTCTATCAAATGCATCAGTACAAAATGTGCCGCAAGCTCGCCGTACTGAGGCTCTCAGCGCCCCCTCCGGCCCTAGCTTAGCCTCTTCAAGTTCTTTCCGACATCGTGAGTTTTTACCCTACTTCCTCACTTCTTCCTTCCACCTCTCCTGCAAGTTTCTCTGGTCGGCCTCTAATTTCACAGGGTCGACGCCGACCAGCTTCCTCTCATCCATCCAACCCAGATTGGGGCCGAGGGCGGATGGGACAACAGGCCCTCACCCCTGAGCTCAGGTTTGGGGTGGTGGGTTTTTAATAACCTGTTTCATCTCAGCCACACCTTCGTCACATACCCTCTCTTTCTCCTTTAACTGTCTATCAATTTTCACGCCGTGCCTAAGGTTGAGCCGCCATGATGATGGGCTGCCAGGTCACTAGGCGGGAGGAGTGGGCTCATATGGCGGTAGCTGGTTTTGCTGGCCCCGTGATCACCCCTCCCAAAGCCTGTCGACCCCTGCCCCCTAATTTCCTTCTAGCCTGCGCGAGTAGTTTGCAGGGGGTCAGTCTATCTGCACCCCCCTTTCTCTGCCTCAACGGATGCCGGCATTAGAAGGTGAAAAACTAACCTCGAATGGGATCTGGGATGTCTCGAGGTGGGATGGCCACATGGAAGCCTTCTTGAGGTGACCCAGCCCCAGACGGTAGGATCTTCCGTGGCGTCGAACCCGGGCTCGGTGCTAAGCACAGAACCCGTGTCCACCCCTATGCAAACTCCTCCGAGGCCTCTATTTCAGAGCAGAATCTTGCTGAGGCCGGTCCATCTGGCTTAGGGGCTCCTGCCGGCGGAGGGGAGAAGCGGGTTCATTGCCCGCCTTCCTTTCCTAAAAAAAAAATAGAAAAAAGACGAAAAGACTCGGGGCTCCTCTTCCTCCGCCGGAGGCACGGGGGCGTACGTGGCTGCTGCCGTTTCGATATGCGACCAAGCCAAGATCGGCACGTCTGGCTCTGGTGCTCCCCCGGGTGATGAGTCACAGACTAAGACCAAAAATGCGATGAGCGGAGACTCGATTGCGTCGGGGCCCCACATTCAGAGGTTACTTGGCGTTTTCGAGCCCGCTGGCTTCAAACGCTTCCTCGTCATTCGCTCAACTGATGGCAGCATTTTAGCTAAGAGCAACATGATCCATCGTAGGAGAGCTTTAGCTAGCGTGATTGATGAGAAAGCCAGAAGTGACCCGTTTCTCGGACGGTATCCTTCTGGCGAATGCGTCGAATCCCTCCGACGCGGCCATAATTAGTGCCCTTCGGACACTTGATGGCACGCCGGTGAGTGTGACGTCGCACTATACCATGAACTTCGTGAAAGGAGTTGTTTATGCGAGTTAACTCGTGGACTACTCCATACACGACATCACCTTAGAGCGTGCCGACCATGGCACGGTTAAGGTCGAACGTGTGATGAGAAAACAGGAAGGGGCCTCGCGACCTACCCCTACACTCTTCGTCATGTTCAACTGTGACAAGCTCCCTCAGTTTTTGCGTGCCGGTTGATATAGCTATCGCGTGAAGGCATTCGTGCCATGTCCACGAAGGTGCTACTGCTGTCACCTCTTCGGCCATACCTATCGCTCCTGTCGATGCGCAAATTTGGGGTTACCCAAAGTCTGTGTAAGTTGCTCCAAGGCCGCACAATATAAGTCCAAATCGTGTGTGGTCATGTGTGTCAATTGCGGAGAGTCGCCCCCCGCTTCTTCGAAGCAAAGTGGTGCGGATCTTCTGGAAGAAAATCCTGGCCGTTCAGGCCCAGGATCGTCTTTTATTTCGCGAAGCTATGGACTTGGTCCTGGCGCGCCCCGCTCTTCTTGGGACGTCTTATGTCTCAATGTTAAAGAAAGGCACCCTCTGCTCCTGGCCCTTCCAGGCCTACGAGCACGGTCGTTTTCGCGCCCATTCGGAACCCTTCTGAGGGTTCTACCCTTCCCGGTCGCTTCCCTGGTAGAGCTGGCGGCATAAAGGGCTCACACAGCCCCACTAAAACCAGGGTTCCCCCTCCTTACCCCTGCGTGACCGTTTCCCGTAAGGTGAAACGGCCGCGCGCTTCCATCGAGTCGTTAGACTCACAGGAGGCAACACCCCTGAAGTTGGTCGTGAGACCATTTTCCAGGGTTCCTAAAGCTGCCCCCTGCCTCCGAAGCCGCACCGCTTGCCTAAGGTTTCGAGGTGGAGAGAGGAAAAGACTCGCATGGCAAGTCCAACTTTCTCCAATAAGTCCTCTAAGACGACAGCGACTTCAGCGCATTGTTCGGCCAACAGCGCCCGGAGTTCTGCCTCCGGGGAGCGTACGGCCATTCCTCTGAGGGTCTTCTCTTCGAAGAGGGCCCTGAATCTCCCGAGCTAGGCATGGAAGGCATATTCCTTCAATGGAATTGCCCCGGACTCCGGGCCAACTAGGAGGAGCTGCGGAGGCTCGTCTCCTCCCGTTGCCTGTTAGCTATCTTTTTGCAGGAAACCATTCTGGGCGTGTGCCTCCTGCCTACCCCCCCGGCGTATAAGAGTTTTGCGACGCCACCACCACTGGATGGGGGCAGGGCAGGAGGATGCGCGATTTACACCCGGCATGGTCTCCGTTCTTCTCTTTGCATTAGATACCTCTTTACAGGCAGTAGCTGTGCAGCTGCACCTGGTTAGGAGGTATACTATTATTTCCGCGTATATTCAACCGTCAGCCGACTTCAACGCGGTGGTCTTCAACCACGTCTTAGCACGGTTGCTGAGACCCTTTCTTTTTCTCGGAGATCTGAACGGGAGACTACTCGATCAATCCCAGGGTTCAAGTCCTTGCCGACTTGATCGACGAGCTGGAGATAGGTGTCCTAAATGTGGATGAGTTTACGCATCAATGCCCGAGAACCGTTTTATTTTCTATCTCTCTGCTCTCCGGATGCATAGACTGATTTGGGGTGGGAGGTGGTCGATGATCTCAATTGTAGCGATCACTCAGAGCGGGCACGGTGGTCCGCATTTCAGGAAATAACATTTCTGTCTCAGTCGAAGAGCTTAGGTCGGTGGATGAGGCCATTGAGTTCTTCTCCGGGAACCTCATCGCCGTGGGCCTAACTACTATTCCTAAACGTCTGGGCGTTTTGCACGCCGACCGCTCCCGTGGTGGTCGGCCGAGTGTGAGATGGCCCTCAAACAGAATATGCCTATAAGTGCTGCCCCAGCGGTTTCACTGTCAGTGAATTTCGTCGAGCTAGGGCTAGGTCCCGGTATATTTCGAAGCACGCCTGCCGCTCTTTTTGGCGGGCATACCTGTAATCACTTAACGGGAAGACCCCTTTAGCAGAGGTGTGGAAGCGAGTCAAAAGGATTCGGGGCAAGTTCTTGCAGGACCGCCCTCCCGTTCTCCAGGAGAATGTGGCCGCAACCTCAAACCCCGCGTTCCTGGCGGAATCGTTCGCGAATGCCTTCTCCGCATTCTCTCTGGGATGCTGCTCCGCCAGCATTCAATACGCGTCGTGACGTCGCGGAAGGCCGCCGACTGGACTTTATCTCCAGAGGCGGAGAACCTTTCATCGACGGGTTTACTCTGAGTGAGTTGCGTTCCGCTCTCGTTTCCTGCGCGGACACCGACCCTGGTCCAGACGATGTCCCATACGCCATGCTTCGATACCTGGGTGAGCGATGCATGGGCTTTCTGTTAGATTTGTTCTTGAAAGAAGGTATCCTCCGAGATTCCTGGCTAATCGCTACTGTGCTCGCTTTTCGCAAACTGGGGAGAGATTACTTTCCCCCTTCCGATTTCCGCCCAATCTCTTTATCCTCCTGCGTGTGCAAGTTGATAGAGAAATTGGTAAATGTTAGATTAGCCTTTTTTCTGGACAGCGGAGGCCATCTGTCTTCTGCACAGTGCGGCTTCCGCAAGTTCCACTCCACGTCGGATGTTCTGCTCCGACTGCGAGGACTTCCTTCGTAGACATCACTACGCCACGGTGTTTTTCGATCTGGAGAAAGCCTATGATCCCGCTTGGCGATATGGTATCATGGAGACTCTCCACACGATGGAGGCGAGGGGACACCTCCCAATGTTTATATCTGAATTTTTGCGAGATCGTCGATTCCGCTCACGGGTGGAGGGAGCCCTCTCCGGCCCAATAGAGCAGGAAGATGGTGTCGTGCAGTGAAATGTCCTCAGTGTCGCACTCTTTGCCCTGAGCATCAACGGCATCACCTCGGTGCGGCCGGAAGATGTTCTCGCTACGCTCTACGTGGATGACCTTTCGATCTCTTTTTGGCGCGGCCCTGATGCCAACTCTGAAGCGTCTACTCCAACAGGCATTGAACCGCGTCTCTCGCTATTGCTAAGCGCATATGCTTCGACTTTCCTTGGCTAAGACTAAGTTGGTGCACTTCTGCCGCCATCTACTTTTCCACCTTTACCCAGACTTGTTTCTAAATGGGGTGTGCCTGGAAATGGTGGACTCGCACTGTTTCCTTGGTCTTGTATTTTATTGAGGCCTCACCTCGGAGGTTCATATTCTTCGTTCCGTGACGTTCAGCGCCGGGGCGCTGATAGGGCTAGGGCCTTATTTTTTTATCGATCCATTTATCGTTCGATGCTCGACTACGGATGCTAGTTTTATGCATCCGCAGCAGAGCGTGTATTGTGGATGGTGGACCTGATCCACCACACCGGCCTTCACCTGGTGACCGGTGCCTTTCCGCACTTTCCCTATTGAGAGCATACTTGTCGATGCTGTGGAGATGCCATTCGCTCTGCGCCGTGCACAGTGCATTATTTTCCTGTATGCGCGAGCCAGGCGCCTCCTTCAGTCACCAACAGCTCTCACTGCATCCGCAGCTGATCTCGATGGTGCCTATGCCGCCGAGAGACGCCAGTCATACCCTAAGCCCTTTGGATTTAGTGCTAGGAAACTCCGAGAGATAGGTATAACTCTCGGGCTGGTGGCGCCCCTGGTTCTGCGCAGGACGCCACCCTAAAGGGTACCACCTTAGACTATTTGTCGCGACGCCTCTGCTCCCAAACCTTCTACAACGCCGGGAGTATTGCGCTCGGCCTTTTTGGATCACACTTCGTGTCACGCTGGAATCGTGTCAGTGTATACGGGTGGCTCCAAGTCCCAAGAGGGGATCGGTTTCCACGCCGTATCCCCTCCGTTTTAAGTCAGTGAGGCTCTTCCAGGCGCCGCGTCCGTCTTCACGGCCCAGCTGGTTGCAATACACCGTTCCGTACTGGAGATAACGCGACGTGCCCGGTTCGGAGACCAGATTGTGATTTATAGCAACTCACAAAGCGCCCTGAGTGCTCCGCATTCCCTGGTTCGCGATATCCGTAACGCACGGTTTTGGCGAGCCGGGCGGATGTCGAGATTATCTTCTGCTGGGTTCTTGGGGAATGAGGGCGCCAAAGAGTCCGCGAGGACTGGGTGACCAGACCAGCGTTTCGATCTTCCTCAGGCCGATTACATGGTAGGAATACGGGCAGCTCTCCGGGCTGCTTGGTAAAGAAGATGGGAGACGGTCGATGGGAACTTAAAGTTGAATGCCATTGCGCGGCGACTCTTCCCTTGGACCTACCCTCCGAATTGGACACACTCGCGGGACGCACCGTCATTTGATGGAGCGTTCGCCAGCGCCCTACTGTGAAGAATGTGTTGTCCCCCAGACTGTTTGGCACATTCTTGTTGAATGTCCCAGTCTGAGCGATCTGCGCGCACGTTACCTGTCCCGGGACCGGGACGAGCGAGGTCGCTACCGCTTGTCCCTTGTACTCGTGACGGGTTCGTTCACACTGACTTGCGGACTGGCCTTCTCCACTTTATTTGACCTTTCGTTGTGGGTCGCATGTTCCTGCGCTGTGGGGAGGCAGACCTACCCCTGACGCCGGAGCGCGCTTCTTTCTTGCCTTTTTGGTTTGTTTTCATTTTATTTCTTTTAGCCTTTGTCATTTTTTATCGTTGTTGTTATTTACGTATTGTTATTTGTTTATTTAATATATCCTAGTAATAATAGGCTTGGTTGAGTACGGCGACTTATGCCCAAGTAGGTAGTCACCAGATGAGCTCATAAAAGAAAAAAAATGTTACAAGCTCGGTATATCAAATGCATTAGCACAAAATGTGTCGCAATCTGGGTCTATCAAATGTGTCGAAGTTCGATTTATCAAATGCATCAGCACAAAATGTGTCGCAATCTCGGTCTCTCAAAACTTTCAGCACAAAATCACGAGAAAATATTATATGATTATTCATCCACTTATTTTTATCTAATTGAAAGCAATTAAATATTCCCTATTTTTTAATACATTTTATGAGTCATAAAATGCGTCAGAAATTGTTTGCTGACGTTTCTCTTGTGAAATTTCACCTCAGGAATTCGAGGGCTTGAGTGTAGAAGTAGCACCTTGCTAAATAATAATAATAATAGTAATATGGATTTTGTATGGCGCTCTTCAAGGCCCTACACCCTTACAGAGGGTCCGTCTGCCAACTAAGAATAATCTAGAAAGAAGAGAGGGGTGGGGAGGGTCTTCAAGGCAGGCTTGGATGCACGGAGGGGAAGGGATGAGCGTACTAGGCAGTTCATTCCCCATTTTCGGAGCAAATATGAAGAACGCACGATGACCCTTGTTGCCGCATAGAATAACAATTTGTGTGAAGGGAGATTCAGAGTATAGGATTCTCAGGTATTGGTTTAAGGTGATTGAGGAAAGGGGGTAGGATGGGGTAGAGGGGTCGTGAGGTGTCTCTCATATGTTTTCGCCCGACAGGCAAATACTGCGAATATCAGACGACGGTGAGCTTCGTTGACAGGAAAAGCTTCCTGCAAATGAAGCCTCCAGCTATGAATAACCCAGTTAACTTGACGATGACCTTCACTACGGCACAAGCCAACGGGGTTCTCCTGTACCTGGGAGAAGGCAGGGAGCATTTGGCTGTGGAGCTTTTCCAGAAGAGGATTCGTATAAGCTTCGACTGCGGCAATCGACCCACCTCAGTCATGTTTAGGTGAGAGGAACCCCCTCCCCCCACACACACCTTTTCAATATAGGAACGAGGCTCTCTGGTCATCTAGGTTTAATTCGACGGCGAATTGCGCCGCCTAGGGTACACATGAGAGTTTCAAATATTTAACTTATTGTGCAGTTTGATGTCACGAGTTCAAACTTTTTCTTCTTCCTTTTCCTCACCCCAGCGGCGCCTCTCATCAACGCGGTTCTTCATTCCTATTTTTCAATTAGAGCGTAAGGATTTATCTCTAAGAAGGTCCGATTCACATAGTCGCCTCACGCCAACACTACGGTCACATAGTCACATCACAGTGACGTCACAGTCACATCATGCTAACACTGCAGTCACAGCACATTGACGTCACTGTCACATATCACATTACAGTGACGCAAAGTCTCCTCATACTAACACTAAAGTCACATATTCACATCACAGTCACATATCACATCACAGTGACGTCAAAGTCACATCATACTAACACTACAGTCACATATTCACACCACATTGGCACTACAGTCACATCTCGCACCAAAATTACATCACAAAGTGACTCGACAATCGCAGTCACACCCGCAGACAGATTCGGTCACGTACGTCATCATACGCATAGCGTATCACTACACCGCTGTCCTTTCCTTCCTCTTCTCTTCGCGTTTACAGCACGGCCCTCTTCCGTCCTAGAACCTGCCCAGGTGGGTTTATATCCCCACTCCTTTTGAGGAGGGGTTTGCTCCCCTTTGGGTCCCGAGCGTTTCCGTCCAATAATGACGGACGGACCTCTGGTATCCACGGGCTTGCCAGTCGTTGTCATTCTAATCTTTGTATATTTTGATTTACGGTTCTATTTTGGCGAGCGCCAACAATGGCAGAGCCGCCGAAATTACAAAGTATTAAAGTTGATTAGTTAGCCTATTTTTAGGCTATATTAAAAGGAACAACATAAAAGAAAGAAAAAAAAGCTAGACCCGTCCAAATCTAAAAATCCCATTGACTAAAATATATGTGAAAAAGCGTGATCAGGTGAGGAGGGAGGTCCGTTCCTTTCGGGGCCCGATCATGCACGTAAAATGGAACATGCAATGGAGCGGGTCCCACCACCTCCAAGAATTACAAAAAGTCCACAATCGGGAGTGCACGAATCCGTCCCGAGTAATAGGGATGGTAGCCATCCCTCAGACTGGGACATTCGACGAGAATGTGCCGGACAGTCTGCGGGAACAAGGATTTGTCACACTAAAATGCAGAGTTGCGTTCGATCAGATGGTGGTGCGTCCCTCGAGTGTGTCCGATTAGGAGGCGACATAAAACGAACTGAAGTGATCGAAGCATTGGGGTAGATCCACGGAAAATGTCGCGGGCTGTTATCATGCAAATTTAGATTCCCGTTCACTTTGCCATGCAGCTCGAAGGGCTGAGCTGGTTCCTGCAATGTAGTCAGTCGCTCAGTTCTTGGCTCCCTCATTTCCGCAATCCCTACATGTCTAGGAATCCAACAGAAAAGAATCTTCACATCCTTCCGGCTTGCAACAGCTGTGGCATCACGGATACTGCGATTAAAGGGGTGGGGGCCGATTCTAAAGCTTCAATAGTAATCAATGCGCTCTGTGAGTCACTATAGATCACAATACGGGCTTCGAACCGGATTTGATGCGTAATCGCCAGTATCGAGCGTTGTATTGCAATCAGCTTGGCCCGTACTCGTTGGTGTATTGAAAACAGCTTGGACGAGAAGACAGACGCAGCACTCGGAGAGAATGCATAAAAGCCAACCCCTTTTTCGGATTTGGAGCCATTCTTGTACACCAGCGTGACAGAGCGCGTTCTCCAAAAAGTTCGAACGCAATATACACGGGGTTGTAGAAGCTTTGGGAGTAGAGGCATGGCGACAAACGTTTAGAGGTGGTAACGTGTATGGTGGCGTATTGGGCAGAACCAGAAGCGCCACCGGCCAGAGAGCTACATCGAGCTCTGGAAGTTCACTTACCCTTATCCCGACAGGTTTAGTGTATGATTTGCATTTCACGGTGGCATAAGCACCGTCGAGATCAGTCGCCTTTGGCGAATAAGGAAGAGACTGGGCTCGCGCGTATAACCGCATAATGCACTGCGTATGTCGTAAAGCGAGCGGCATTTCCCGAACATCCACAAGGACGCTCTCTACATGGGATGTTAGGAAGACACCGGTCGCCAAACCGAAATAACTGTGGTGGATCGAGTCCTCCTTCCGCAATTCACTCGACTGCGGTTGTGTAAAACTCGCATTCGTAGCCGAGCTTCGAACTAAAAACGATCGATAGAAAAGAAAAGCGGGAGCACTATCCGCACCCTAGGGGCAGAATGTCCTTGAACGGGCACAAGATACGCTAAGGCTGTGAATGTGCCATTCCCACCCAGGTTAAGCGTCGAATAAAAACAAAGCTCAGGAAACGGCGCGACTTTAGCACATCCAGGCTATCCACGTTTAGGAACAAGTCCGGATCGGAGAGGAGCCATGTAAAGTGGCAAAAGTCCACCAACTTATTCTTGGCCAAAGAAACCCGAAACCCTGTGCGTTTTGAAATAGAGAGATTCGGTTAAATGCCTGTTGGAGTCGATGCTTCAGAGTTGGCATCTGGGCCCCACCAAAAAAGATGGAAAGGTCGTCTACATAGAGCATAGCAAAGAAAATGGCAGAACCTAGATGATGTCTTCTTCCTGCCTTATTTAAAGACAAAGATTAGGAGGCGTCCCCTAGCCCACGTGATGTGGAGGGTCTTTATGATACTGTATCGTCATGAGGTATTATAAGCCTTTGTCAGATCAAAGAACACTGGCGAAATGTTGTCTACGAAGAAAGGCCTCGAAGATAGTATTTTCCAGCTTGAGAAAAACATCCGACAGAGAGTAGAACTTACGAAAGCCGCACTCTTCAAGAGACAGATTGCCTCTTCTATCCAAAGAATAACTAACCAAACATTAACCAATTTCGGGCTCGAGTGCGCTATCACCAGTCCAGGCGAGCCAGCGAGTGTCCGAATGCCATTCATAATGGCCACCTGGGCAGGGTCAGCCGTATTCACCGGAAGAGTCCCGTCCGAGAAACGATCTACCTTCCGTTCCTGACCAAAAACCCTAGCTAATGCAGGATGATGATGAAACATGTGTCCTCTGGACAACATGCTAACCATCAGTAGAGGAAATTACAAAAAAAATCGTTTCCAACCGGCGTGCTCGAAGACGCCGGGCACCCTGTCGATGGGAAGCCCCGTCTTCTCCAAGATTACTCACCTCAGTATTTTCCTGGCTCGGATAAGCCATTGTTGGCCTGAACCCAACCGTCGCTGGAATTCCCTCGGAGGGACGGAGGGAGAGCAAACATTAGTGACCTTAAGTCTTCTTTCTTTGTGGGGGTAGAGGAAGGCCACTAGAAGTTATATTGTCCTAAACCTCGCCCACCATAACACCGAAGTTGGGCGAAGTTTCACTGATTGAAATGTAGCCCGAAGTTTTTAACGTATGCGAACACAAGAAAAATCAGAAAGTTTGGACCGTGAAAGAAGATGGGAATAGTTGGAGGGTGATATCCTGCATTCATCCGCTCCCAAATATCCAATCTCGGATTTTCAGACCTTTCGGGGATTCCATCTCTGGGCGCGTTAAAGAAGGATGTCCACGCTTGTGCCGTTGCGCAAATCCACCTGAGGTTGGACAGCGGACGGTCGCCCCTAAAGGGCCGCAGTTCCCAACTGAGCAGCCAGAGAGGTCCGTACTAGCCTTTGACAAGACTACTGGTATCTAAAGATCTGTCGTGTGACAGACCTAAACACGAAAGCCGATACCTTTGGTTGACCTGGCAGCCAACGAGGCAGTAAATCCGCCTGCCACAAACAGTACAGCCTTATGCGCCTGAGAACGGCTGCACGTAGATAATGAGCCCATTACACGCAGGGAAGGAGTTATTGAGGCAAAATCGATCTTCCCATTAATCGCGTCCCAACGCTCAGGACCCCTCAAGCCCTGGTTTCTTGCAACCTGCTGGCATTGTTTATAGAGGATCCAAAACCTCTTCTGATACGGAATGAGGTTTCTAATCAAGTCCTTAAACCTTGATAGAGGAAACAAGGAGAGGATACCCTAAAAAAAATGGATGCTTAAAAGGACAGGGGAATGCACCAGCTTCTCCAGACCTTGTCAAAGATTGAAGGCGACTCGGTGAACCAGGCCTTCCCTATGGGCACTCGGGCCGGAAAGGCGCACCGCTCCTCCAGGTACCATGCGTAGAAAGAGGCCGTAAGTGCCCCCAAGCGTATCCTGCCACTCGGCAAGTTCTACAAAGAGGCCGGAAGTGCACCCAGGCGCATCCTGCCACTCGGCAAGTTCTACAAAGAGGCCGGAAGTGCACCCAGGCGCATCCTGCCACTCGGCAAGTTCTACAAAGAGGCCGGAAGTGCACCCAGGCGCATCCTGCCACTCGGCAAGTTCTACAAAGAGGCCTGAAGTGCACCCAGGCGTATCCTGCCACTCGGCAAGTTCTAGAGGGGCCTGAAGTGCACCCAGGCGCATCCTGCCACTCGGCAAGTTCTAGAAAGAGGCCGGAAATGCACCGAGGCGCATCCTGCCACTCGGCAAGTTCTAGAAAGAGGCCAGAAGTGCACCCAGGCGTATCCTGCCACTAGGCAAGTCCTAGAAAGAGGCCGGAAGTGCACCGAGCAACCAGAACCTCTCTAGATAGTATAGGAAAATATTGGATAGTGTAGTAGTCTAGAGTACAAACTAAAGAAGAGTAGAGATAGACGAGTCCACTAGGGGTAGGGCGGATGATCACCTATTATTAATAATTATCAAACCACAGCACTGGGTTCGAGAGGGGGTGACACTCTTCCAGGTGCCTTCAACATCCACCCCTTTGCGGGTCAGAGGTCAGTGAGGATGGGTCAGAGAGGAAATTGGGCAATGTAGGCGGAGTGCAAATATTGTAGGACTTAAATCCCCAGATCCTATAAACACTAAAGCGAGTAAAGTGCACAATTTGGGGCACTGTGACAAGGAGGGCGTGACGGAGGATGCTTAACTGGCACTCGTGTCGAGAGGGCGTACCGCTCCTCCAGCTACCAGGTGTAACAGTCTACAAAGGTTACCCCCCTCCTGTGGGGTTATCTATATGTGAATTTCATTATCCAGTCGGGGCCCTCGTCCAACATGGAAAAGGGTCCTGTGGCGCGATCAAATAACCAGTATCAGGTGACTTTCTACCAGTACGTAGATCACTAATTCAACCAATACCAGGTGACTATTTTAACCAGTACCAGGTCACTATTTCAGCCCATACCAGGTGACTTTCAACCAGTACCAGGTGGCTCTATTTCCACCGGTACTAACCAGGTCCTCTATTTCCACCAGACCTAACCAGGTGGCTTTATTTCTATCAGAACTAACCAGGTAGCTCTATTTCCACCAGACCTAACCAGGTGGATATTTCCACCAGACCTAACCAGGTGGCTCTATTTCAACCAGACCTAACCAGGTGACTATTTACACCAGACTTAACCAGGTGGCTCTATTTCCACCAGACCTAACCAGGTGGCTCTAGTTCCATCAGACCTAACCAGGTGGCTCTATTTTCACCAGTGCCAACGAGTTGGCTCTATTTCACCCCACTCACCCACAGTTACGAAGTCGTGAGCAACGGGAAGACCCACTCGGTGGAGCTCCAGGTCGACTCCCATAACATCACGCTCCGCATCGATCGAGGCTACGCTCGCCGCATGACCAACCGGGGCGAGTCCCTCCACCTGGATACCAAAGCGCCCCTCTTTGTGGGAGGGGTGCCACAAGACACGGCCGCTCATGCCCTTCGCTACTGGCACCTGAGGAATTCGACCAGCTTTATCGGTAATGTAGGGGCATTCTCCGTAGCATATACTGAATAATGGCGACTTACTCAATCATTTTAGGGGGGGGGGCTCTCGATCGCCTAGTAACTACGGCGTTGGTTTACTAGGAACGAGCTCCTGGGTTCGATCTCAAACGAGACACAGCGGACGTAGAGGTTCTGCTCATTGATGGGTGGTGGACGTGCTGGGCTCACCCCAGGCGGGTAGATAGATCTTACACAGGTCATCACATACACATAGCAAATCGAAACACCGCTATCTTTTCTCCCCCCGTCTTCACAGTACAACATACCCACTCAAGTCTCTCCTATGGGGGTAGTCATCCCCATACCCCTGACGGGGAACCACGAAAGGGTTCTAGGATCGCTGTTTGATATCAAAGAAATACTTACCCCCACCCCAAGCGAGGCCCGATCCCTTCTGCCTTCGAGCTTGCCAGCAACTGTCATACTTTTCTTTATGTGCATTTCATTAACCGTTTGGAAGATCTCGTCCACGATGCAAGGGACGAATGGCCCTACTTATCCTTCCACCGAGCACCGAGTTCGATCACACCACCTTTTTTTCTACTTCGAAAGCAAATATGGCTTCTTGCCAGGTCTTTTTAACACTTTGCTCCACCACAAATTGGGTCACATGTGGCTCACCAACTTTCAGGAGTTGACTCTAACTGTATAGTGAGATGTCGCACCTAAGAGTTAAACCATTAAAGGCCACGTTCACAACAATTTGACACACACTTTACCCAATCAATCTCGCCAACCATGTCACTATTACCCACAAAGCAACCCACCTCAAATTGCCTCCTATATTCAATTCCACTGGATATCAACTGCCAAGAAACAGTCCTCTCACGTCACACACGAGTCACCCTTGCAATATTCTGGCGGTCCCACCCTCACGAGTCTGGCTGATACATTCACTTGTCCCCTCACCAGGAACTAGATACTACTCACCACAATCTTCCTGACACATTCACATTGGTAGTCTAATCTACAGATACAGGGAGCACTGGATCCTGGTAGAAACCAGTGCGGTGGTCGAGTCTGCCTAATGGTAGTACCTTAAATGGGACTCGAATTAATATTTAATTTCTTTATAACATTTTAGGTTGCCTCAATAAATTAATAATCAATGGAAAAGTTCAAGATCTGGCTAAGAGTGAGAAACAAAACAAGGTCGTGCCTGGGTGTGGAGAAGCGGAACAAAAGGATCAAAATCGTCCCGAAGAGATGACAGGACTGGTGACCAACACGAAACGTAAGACTGGCTTCACTTCTCGCCATTGCAATTATATAGTTAACATCCTTAAATGGAAGTAGTTCGTGTGATTTTTGGAGGCAGTTATTAATATTTAAGATGCATTTTTCCGCTCACCCACTTTTTTTTTGCAGGAAAAATGAAGAACGTTTGTGATGAACACAAATGTGAAAATGGGAAATGTCGCCCTCGTAAGAAGAACAACGGCTACAGGTGCCGTTGCAACAAAGGGTTTGGAGGAAAATTTTGTAACAAAGGTAAAAGTCTAAACTAAGGGATTTGGATGAGGATAGATGGGCATGGGGGGGGTTTGTGAGGGAGCGTGTTGGGGGGGGGCTTTTTGCCCCCGCATTGGGCGGGTTGCTACACCACATATGGCACCCCATAGTTATTTAAAGTCAATTGGGCCTCGACAACATAATGGAAGGAGCTAAGTATTTTTAGTGGCAGTGATGCGCGCCGACCCTACTGGGAAATCTGTAATTATTGACCTTAGTTGCCCCGGCGAGGGTCCCGACCCTAGGCCCTCAACTGCGATGACCTCCCTACCCGGGAATCCCTCTACTCCCTGGATCTGTAAGTTTTGTCTCAGTTTGTGGTTGTGTTGGCGGGGGAGGGGGGGGGGTCTGGGTTTAATTTTGGGCGGTGACTGCACCGGAGCCTCGCTGTGGGGGGCGGGGGCGCTTTCTTCTGGGTTAATGTTAGGTCGAGTGGCGTTGAGGTGGTGGTTTGGAGTCGAGAGATCTCGTATCGCGCTTGCAGCACAAATACCTCGGGGGGGGGGGATTGTCAAGCGAACGGCCGGTGTCCAGGCTTAGTCATCTTTTTACGACATGCCCCGGGAGTGGGTATGGATATTTCATAGCTTCACTGAGTATACGAATGATGTTGCAATGAGAGAGTTCCGATGCGGTATATGCATGTAAGAAGAATGAATGAGACTTGAGAAGAGAATGTATGAAAGAGTGTGAGTGCGAGGGTATGAGAAGGGTTGGGTTTATTATATGAAAGGGAAGAGGGGGGGAGAGGAGCATGAGGGGTGCGCATTAAGGGTGGGTGAAGTGGTGTACTTGGGATGGGGGGGAAGCATTTTTCACCTGAATGATGATCACCAGGCTGGTCTGGACGAGATGCTACCTCACAAAGCGCCCCACCCCCCCATTCCAATATCACCCAGGTCCAAGAGGCATTGATGCCCTCACATAAATCTTCAACCACCCCCTTTCACATATTTCTAATCCAAATGACTGGAAATCTACCCACATAAGGACCATTCTCAAGCCAAATTAACCCACCGCTGCCCCACCATCATACCACTCACTACTCGGCAACTCCACTCACTCAATCATGGAACGTCGACTACTTTTTTAAAATCAAGTCACACATCCCCCTAGATGCGCCCCCCTGCCCCGCATTACACTCCAACACGGAGGTCACTAACATCACTCAGCTTATACAAAGCGACTTGAACTAACTCACACCAGCCCGCAGAACAGTAAGGACAACCATGTGAATTCACAAACTCTTCTGATACTACCTGGACACATTCTTATCAGCAAAATACTAGACACCAACGCGATACCAACTACAAAAAGCTCACTACTTGTAACTTCCTCACACTCCGAAAAGGTCAAGTAATACACCACGGCAATCTATCACGAATACATAACGGGGTCCCATAGGGCTCTTTACTTTCCCACACCCTTTTCAACCTTTTCCTACATTACATTCCTCCCTAGGAATTCTCCAAATCACACTGTGCAGCTATGCCCATTCACGCCCAACACTCATGGCACACCATCAAAATCCTCTGTTGCCCCTTTTCACAACCACAACTGAAACACAACAAATACCCTCGCTTCATTCCCTCAAACACCCCACTGGATGCAGGAGTAAATCTACGACAACAAGAAACACAATAAAGCTAAGATAAAAAATGGCCATCTAAGAAAACTCACAGAAACCACTTTCAATAATCCAAGGAATATATCATCCACACTTGCAAGCAATCCAAAGAATCCATCATCCACACTTGCAAGCAGTGCATCCAAAGAATCCATCATCCACACTTGCAAGCAGTGCATCCAAAGAATCCATCATCCACACTTACAAGCAGTACATTCAAATAATGCATCATCTATACTTGCAAGACATTACACCCGTGCCTTACTCTTATGTCTCTATGCTCTGGGTATTCAATCTTGCATTCACTCACTTCAGCAAACTACAGAAGACACAATACTAAAGTCTACCTCGCCACAGAGTGCGCCCGCAGCACAACAATTGACTACCTAAACTATCTTGACACCAATTGACTACCTACACTATCTTGACCCTTGTGCAAAACTCCAAGGACATACTAGTCAGAGCTATTCCAAGGAATCGTGTAACCAGGCCACGATTAGCACAAAACAATCCACACGCACACCCACACACATAACACAGCACGCCATCCAATCTATGTCTCAAAATCCCCCGCTCAACGCCACTCAACCGAGAAGAAACATCCCACCCACCCCAAGTCACAAACGTGTCGCCCTGGCGAGGCTACGGTGTGATCACCACCCTAAAGTAAATTCATAAAAATACTCCACCGCACAGGCCTGTCCGATTCAGACTTCTGCATCCGTTGCTACCAGGAACCAGCCACAGTGCAACACAGTTACATCATACCCGACATAAGTACTACAGACAAAACCTGTAAATACACGAGAGTCCTTGCCCTCTGGCAGAACCCCGTCGGATCAAGGTGCGTCGAGGTTGCCGGCCTAATGGATGCGCCCCCCCCCCCCCATCTGGCCAAAAAATGATGGCGAGATGATACAAAACACGGCACCTCATCGCTATGGAGGGTCCAATTTGACTGGAAAAATATGACCAGTGGCTTTGTGCTTAATAGGCCAGAGAGATGCTGGAGGGCCTGGGTAATTTTAATGGTGTTGATGTGCGTTGACTCAATTAAAGGAACTTGGGTTTACTTTCTTCTCTTCGCCTGCTCGTTATTCATTTCAAGGATGATATTTCAGTACTCGCTCACCGAGACCCTTGTCCTCTTTACCAGGTAGAATCAGATTGATAAATTTTAGGGGGTAGCTGAAATCACTTAGTTTGGCGTGGTTGAGGAGCATCTTACAAGCTTGTGTATTGAAATGGGAGTAGCTAACCAATTGGTACAGTAACTGCATACGGCACCTGTATGCATTACAGTTCCTCATGTCTTACCATTTGCCTTCTCCAGCTCCAACCTGCCAGAAGGAAGCGGAAAAGGCTTTTGTCTACGACTACGGATGTCGGTCCCGCCGCCCAGTTCGTCAATTCCGATGCGAAGGATCGTGTGGTCAGCAGTGCTGTCGCCCAAAGAAATACCGAACCAAGAAAGTCGCCATGATTTGTAACGATGGTACAAAGTTCATTAAAAAGGTGGACATTGTTCGTAAATGCCGATGCTTGAGAAAATGCGGAGAAAATTGATTATTTTTACCGAACTGACCATCGTGATGGGTATAGATCATCTGCGAAAATATACATATATAGCATCAGGTAGACCCGGTGCCCGACTCTATGAATTAATGTACAAACATTGTCAACCACGAATTTAAAGTACTTTTGCTCTGTTTAAATGTAGTGCCAAGCTGCGTACCAGAAGGAGATGATGCAGAAACTTAAGCTTTAATATTTTAGATGCATGTTTCAATTTCGTCTTAATTCTAATAAAATTAAGGCATTTTAATACACTTTGAACCCTAAATTTTTTGAATATTGTAAATATATTTTAGTCGTTTACAGCTTTTACTAATGTCCTTTCGAAATATATATATAAAATAAAATTTTAATTAGTGGGAAATGCTTATTTCTTTCGGCATATTTTCAAATAGACAAAGATGTAATTATATATGATTGTAAATAGTTTAATGAAATATGTAGAGAAATGTCCTAAAATTGAGTTAATATACTTTAATCTTACCTAATTTCTTACTTATATACTACCTCTTCTTATAGTTCATTAAAGCTAACAAATAAATGTACAGAATAAGTTGTAGATAATTTCTTACTTTTATTTTTTTATAAAATATAAGTTTTGTGTACGTTTTCCCGATACAAGCACTGCTAAATTTTCCTCAGAAGTTAGTGTAAATATATATATTTGAAGTGGCAGAAATTTAGTCAAGTTTTTTCCTGAGCATAATTTCTAAAGGTATATTTATTACATATGTGTGCCATATGTTTCTTTGTCTATCAGTGTTTCGTTATAGATGTAATAAAACTGTAACATGGCATCTTCATTGAATCCTAACGCATAACTCTCGAGAGACGCGGACATTAGCAAGGTAGCTATTAACTAACAGGCCATTAGGTGTCCTTAAAAATTTGTGCATTTTTAAACTACGTGGATAAATAAAAACTTCAAACAATAAAATTTATTTTCATAAATAGGTTCCAACCCTGTCAGAGATTTTTTGCCAACAAAACAGTTTTATCTTTTCTTCTTGAATTAAACTTACGTAGGCTTGAATCGTCCTCTCAAGGAATCTTTCCAAAGTAAAGTCAGGCGCAGATCCAAGGGGGCGGGGGAGTATTATGTAATAATATAGAATAGATATAAAAACAGTTTTTAAACCGCTGCGATCGAATGTATCTTAGGATATATTTCTAAAATAGAGGTAAATCTCAAAAATAACTAAATTGAGTATTATATAGCTTAACTGACGTCCAAAAAGTACAATAAACTCCAATTCATAATTTTCTGAAGTGTGGAAATAAATCGGATTTGAGACGGTGCTGTCTAAGATAACCATTATTAATCATTAATGGATGAATTCAGGTTAGCGCCCCCCCCCACAAAAAAATTGTTAGCCTGGGTCCGCCACTGAGTGAAATATAGGCTGCAACAGTCGCGAAGAGTTCGTAAATTTATTCGAAAGCATCAATGCAGGATTAGCGTTTCTGCAAATGCATGACCTCACGCACTTGTGTCAGATACTCGGAATAGTCTAGGTTTGAAGCGATTTCCTCATCCACCACAATCACCTGACATATCTCCACTTTTTGTTGTCTTTAGATAATCAGATTCGCTATGAAAGATTATTTGATAAGGAATCCCTCGAAGAGATTTCAATTGGTGTTTTTTTGCTCCAAAGCCTGATGAATTTTATTCAAGAGGCCTAGATAAAATTTTTTATTGTATATTCCATCCGTGTCTCTGATACGGATGGAATCTATTTTGTAAAATAAATTATTGAAGTTTTCTTAAATCCAAGTAGGTTAAAATAACGAATAAACTTTATTGGACATCAGATATATTTAGAAGAAAATATTTGCAGTTATAAAATCTGTTCAGTTTGCTATTGAAAGTTGGCTATAAGAGGCGACGTGGACAAGATATTTTCCGAGTGATTATTGAAGGTCTTCCTTCTTGCGCTGGAAGCTCTCTAATCCTAAAAGTACTTCGCTGCATAAAATGTGTCACAACTTCGGTCTCACTTTTAGTAACTTAATATCTCAAAATGGCTGCACAAACTTGAACATGACCGCTGCAATACCCAACACTTAGTCTTTCAGCATCTGCCTACAAAAGATAAACAAAAACATAAGGATAACACAAAAGCAAATCTCACACAGGTCCGTTATAGTTCGTAGGGACATATGGCAGTGACCCTGCTCGTCAAGGTAATGGAACAGAGAACGTGCCGCTTTAGACGTCCTATGTAGTGTGGGACCTCTCTAAACATCTATTGAACCCATTATGAGCACCCGTTGAGCAAGCGATTAACGGTCAATCGGGCTCGCGATAAACACTTCTCTTTTTTAATTCAAAGTCTCGTATGGCGACCGCCAACAAAAAAAAAATTGGGTAGAAAATAGCACGCACAGGCGCCAAGTCCATAGAGGCCTGAGCGTGCACCTAACACAAGACTCCTAAATACTGTGAAGGAGGTGTGCCTCCTCCGAAAACTCAAGCAATCTACGAACTCGTACCGAGTACAAGGGAGAAATGGTAGCGACACCGCTCATTCCGGTACCGGACGAGCGAAGATGCCCCCCACTGGAACATTTTACACGAATGTGCTGACATAGGCACCGTTAAGATCGGACGAGAATGAAATGAGAACTGTTGTCGACTAATGGAGATGCTGGGGTCGCGTATACAAACTCAATATGCACTCTTTACTTCGTAAAGCAAGCGGCACTCCTCAGCATCGACACGGAGGATCTCTACGTGAAATATGCGGAAAGCACCGGCCGCCAAACAGAGACTATTGGGTGGATCTAGCTTACTTTTTGCGATTCATGTTCGCCTGCAAATGCGTAGAACTCGCGTGTGTCGTCTAGTTTAGAACGAACAAGGAAGCAATAGATATGTAGCCCTAATAACGCCGGCTGCTGAATGCCGTGGAATGAAGAATGTCCATGGCACGGGTATTAGAAACCTTACTGCTGCGCATCTGTGCCTCTCAGGTGACAAGTCGATCAAAAACGACCAGGAAAATATTCCGACTGTACTACATTCAGAGGAGCTCCATTTAGGAAGAAATCCGCGTCAAGGTGAAGACGTGGATTATGACAGTAGAGCACCAACTTAGTCATGGCTGAACAAGACTAAAACCCGTGCACTTCGGCATAGCGAGAGATGCGATCAGAGCATGGTAAAACAAAAACTTTATGGTGGGTATCTGCGCTGCACCAAAAGAGATAGAAAGGTTGTTAACAGGGGGGATAGAGAGAACAGCTTCTGCAGCACCTAGGTGATCCCCTTGATGCTCACAGTTAAGGGAGTTACACTGTAGACTATTCCCTCTTCCTGCCCAATTGGATCGAAGAGAGTTCCACCAGCGTACCGGAATCGACGATCTCTCAGAGACTCAAACTCAAAAATTGTGACGCATCTACTCGTCCTCATTTTGTGGAGGGTCTCTATGATACCACATCATCTAGGCCTTCTCCAGATCAATAAACACAGTGGCGAAGTGCTGCCTATGAAGGAAGGCTTCGCAAATAGAATTTTACAAACGCAACAGAGCATCCGACGTTGGGTGGAACTTGAGGGAGCCGTTCTGAGCTCGAGACAGATTGACTCTGTTGTCTAAGAAATAAGATAACATAATATCAACTTACACACGCAGGAAGTTAGAGAAATTGGACAGAAACAGCCCAGGGTAGAGTGATCTCTCCCAGGCTTGCGAAAATCGAGTAAATTAACCATTTATCCGGAATCTTGGAGGAATCTTTTTGTCAAATCCTATTGAACAGAGTTAGTAGAAAGGCGATGCCTCGCTCACCCGAGTATCGAACCATGGCGAAGGGATATCACCGGAGAACGGGTGGTATCCGCGCATCAAGCAACAGCGGAACGCAGCTCACTTAGCGTAAACAAGCCGTTAAAGTTTTCCTCGTTTCTGGAAGTGAAGCAAAATCAATGGCCTTCAGCGAACTCATTCCGTGTTTTAAATGCTGGCTGAGCATCATCACAGCTGGAGAAATCGCCCGCAAAGAACTCCGCCACGGAAGAGGGGTTCGATATTGCAGTCCCCTCCTCCTGAAGGGCTGGAGGATAGTCTTGCGAGAACTTACACCCAAATCCTTTTGACACGTTTCCACACATCTATACCAGGGATCTTCCCATTGAGTTAAGACACGTATGCACGCAAAGAAGAGCAGCAGGGGTGTTTCTAAGCTTACCCGTACCTAGCCCTAACTCGACGAAATTAATCTAGGGTAAAATCATTAGGATGGTGCTTATAGTGCATATATTCATATTGCTTCTCGAGGAGCCATTTCACGCTCGGCCGACCACCAAGGAAGCGGAGGTTGTGCAAAACGGCCAGACGTTCTACGAATTGTAGTCAAGACAACGGCAATAAAGGTGCCCAAGAAGAACTCATGGGCTTCATCAATCGACCTAAACTCGACTTGGTAGAGGAATGAGTCATTTCCTGAAATGCTGGACAACCTGCCCGCTACAAGCACAACTGAGGTGATTTCTAGAGCGGCAGTGGCCCAGAAAATAACATTTGGATAGGAAAATGATCACTACCATGAAAGTCATCAACCACCTTTCATCCAGCATCAGCCTATGCGTCCGGAGAGTACAGGAAAACATCAACACAAAAAATGAAGCTATTCTGGAAAAATTGTTGCCAGAATATATCCTATCTCCAAATCTATCTCCAAATCATCAATCAGTACAGCAAAGACCTGGCGTCTGTGATTGATCGTGTTGTCCTCCCAGAGGGGGTGCTCACCTTTCAAATCTCCGAAGAGGAGAAATTGCCACGACCCAGACGGAGTCTGCCATATTGAAGACGTATGATGGGATATACGACGAAATATAAGAGTATACTTCCTATCCAGGTGTAACTGCAATGTCATTGCCTAAAAGGAAGTATTTAAAGACAGAAGGAGAAATGAGATAGTTTATGTGGAGGACAGGTAAGAGGGAGTTGCGGTATTTAGGAATTTAAATGTGAGAAGAAGGATATTTTAAATGTAATTCAAAAATTAATGGGCCTCCAGTGTAGTTCACGAGGTAGAGATGTAGTACGATAGAACAGTCCTCGACGCAGGAGAATTTAAGTCGCAAAGTTTTGGACATGTTGAAGGGGACGAATTGCAGTGTTGGAGGCTACAGTGAGAAAATGGTTACATTAATCAAGGCGAGAGGTAACAAAGGCATGGATGGCTATCTCGATATTCTTTCGGTCAAAGTGGGACCGGATACGAAAGCAGAGAGACGATTTGCTGATATTAGCAAAAAGCGATTCGAAATTGAGTAGACTGTCAAAAGAAACACCTAGGTTTCTAATGTTTTCAGAGAACACGATCTGCAAGCCATTTAGTTTGAGATAGGGGGCTACATTTTTACAGCGAACGACATCTGCTGAGATACCCATGAAAACAACCTAAGTTTTATCATGGTTGAGTTCGTGGTTGACATCGTCTGGACCAGAGAAGGTATCCGCGCATGAAGCGAGAGCAGAACGTAACTCATTCAATGTAAACCTGTCGTTGAAGGGTTCTCCGCCTACGGGGGTAAAGTCCAGTAGAGAGCCTTCGGCGACATTACAACGTGCAGTGAATGTTAGCGGAGCAGTATTCCGACTAGAGAATGCAGATAAAGCGTTCTTGAAGGACTCGGCCACGAACGCAGGGTCCGAGATTGCAGTCCCATTCTCCTGGAGAACGAGAATGAGGTCCTGCGAGAACTTGCCCCGAATCCTTTTAACTCGCTTCCACACCTCTGGTAGAGGGGTCTAGTGAAGACACGTATGCCTGCCAGGAAGAGCGGTGGGTGTGCTTTGAAATATACCGGAACCTAGCCCTAGGTCGACGAAATTCACCTACAGTAAAATCGTTCGGGCGGCGCTTATATGTAGATCATGTAGGTATAATGCTTCTGTTTGAGTGCTGCTTCACACTCAGTCAGCCACCACGGAAGCGGTCGGCCTGCAAAATAGCCAGATGTTCTAAGAATAGTAGTTAGGCCTATGGCGATGAGGTTGCCGGAGAAGAACTCAACGGCTTCATCCACCGACCAAAACTCATCGACTGAGAGAGAGAAATCAGTCATTTCTTGAAATGACTGATTTTTCTGTCTCAGTCATCTGACGGTGGAATTTACGCAGAAATAACAGTATACCTCTTATCCAGGTGCAGCTGCACAGCTATTGTCTGAAAGGAAGTATTCAAAGTAAAGAGGAGGATGGAGACATCATGCCAGGTGTAAATGGGTCTTCCTCCTGCCTGGTCCTCATCTTGTGGTTGTAGGGTCGCAAAACCTTTATACCAGGTTTTTCCAAAGTTATGTTACACTCGGGTTTTTTACCTTTCGAGAGGTTTATCTGTGTGGCTCGTGGTTGAAAAAGTCCCGTCAAACTAACTTAAAGTTATACTTTTCCAGCAGGTATTATTAAAACATCCTTTCAATTGCGTACAGGTGTGTCAAGATGGAAGTGAAAAGAATCGAGATCTCTGGTCTCCTGGACCAAAACATGTCAGTCGAATGACTGTTTAGAGTCAAGGAGGGGCTCAAGACTGGGGAAGGCCTCAAAGATCGACCTCGTTCAGACAAACCTAAAATTGTCAACCGTTTGGTATGAGAAAGGACTTTAAAAGTGCTCCTAAGCTCAAAATGACTGCGCTCACGAAGAATAACATCTCGGCGGCGACGGTGTACAGGTTTGTCAAGGATGAGGGTTGCAGGAACACTTTCATCGCCTATTTAACGACTTTAAGAATCACCGGAAACGAATTCTCCTTTTTTTCTGATGAAAAAAACCTTTACGGTCGACCTGCCAATAGGTAAGCAGAACAAACGCGTGGGAAGCTTCTCCGGGACGTATCCGAGGTCTACTACGTGTCCACAACCAAGCACTCAGCTTCCCTTATGATGGTCACCATCGTGCTTTTGAATGGCGAGAAAATGCAGCCAGTGAATTTCGCGGCCGGTTACAGGTTCACGAAAGTCCTACCCTGGGTGAGAAAGATTACGAAAAATGCTGACTAGATCCTTCAACAGGAAAGTGCCCCAGCTCACATGCTCAAGACTGTGGGGTCGAACATGAACTTCTGGTCGAAGGACCTTTGGCCGCTGCAGTTTCTTGACCTCAATACAGCGTGTGGACGCATGTCCATGGCAAGGCCTGCAAGGTCCGCCACAGTAAGGTCGACGAGCAGAAATCCTCCGTCACCCGCGTGTGGGCCAGCCAGCATGAGGAATGACTTCGTCCGAAACTTGTGCACAAACTTCGGTTCTCGCCTGGATAGCGTGCTCGACCCAAGGCCGCCCACATTGATTAATATTACAATTTTAACACATATTTATATGCTAAAATAATAAAACTGATTTATCTGCATCAAAGCTACCATTGTGTCCTTTTTTGAGAGCGTTGTAACGAGTGCAACAGGATATTTGCAATACCCGGTACACCGGGAGGGTGGGCAGGAAGCACGCGTCAGCATGATCTCCTGCAAAAAAAGATAGCTAAGTGAAAATGGGAGGAGACGAGACTCCGCAGCTCCTCTCAATGGCCCGGCGTCTGTGTCAATTCCATTGACGGAATATGCCTTCCAGGCCTATCTCGGAGGAGATGCGGAGACCCTCTTCGAAAAGAAGATCTTCGCGGGAATGGGCGCACGCTTCCCAGAGACAGAACTCAGAATGCTGTTGGCATAATAAGGTGCTAAAAGTGGCGTCGCCTTCGATTAAGTATTTATTGGGCAAGGTTAGGCTCGCTATGCGAGTCTTTTCCTCCCTCCGCCTCGAAACCTTTTGTAGGTGGAGCTGATTCGGAGGCGGGGATCGCTCTTTTGGACGATCCCGCCTCTCTGAGTTACCCATTCCAGCCCGTGCCTATTGCTTGTCATATCCAGTGTGCATTCGGATATCGAAACAGGTAGTTACATCACGGCATACACTGCTAATCGACTAAGAACCCATTGGTATGGGCGACCATACCTCTGTGGATAGAGGAGCAAGTTTGGAAGGGGGTAGGTGGGTATATAATAAAATAGAGATAGGTGGGTCCCCTAACCAGTAGAGTGCGCTATCAACTATTATTATCATACTCAGGTGCTAGGTGATGCCAGGATGGCATGCAAGCAAACGTGGAACCATGGAGAGCGGACCGAACTCTGTTGAGGTGGGAACAGTCCTCCTCGAACAGTGTGAGTAGAAAAGGTTGAGGGAAGACCCGTAATAATGATAAATAATAATAATAACAATAACTAATAACACTAATAATAATAATTACTACTGTCAGAGAGAGAAGGTTACTCTCCCCCCCCCCCCTAGAACCCAACGTCTATCCGTGGCGCCTGAGACGCATGCACCTGCACATCCAGACGGCCCCAAGGGAGCAGCGTAAATTTCGCGCGGTCAGACGACCCGGGTTGTATTTTCTTTATCTCCCCGTCTTATCACCTGATCGGCGCCAGACCTACGGCGCCAAGGACCTTTGCGCAAGGCTGTGAGGCCTACCTAAATTACCCTCCTCCTCCCCACCTGGCGCACTAAGTCTAATGAGATCCCCGTCCCCCTTTTTAGGGCGCCTGGCGCCACGCTTCCGCCGAGGCAGTATAAATACTTCGAGAAAAGCTTTGAAAAATGAGTACCATACAGCCCCGTGTTGGTTAGCAGCCACGTACAGCCGCGAGGTGAAAGAAGAAGGAATTTTGCAGGTGGAACTTTGCAGCGCGCCGCTTACTCGTCGTATCTAAGCCTCTAGTTAATTAGGCTTTACGTGAGTCTCCCCACTCCCATCCCCTTTTTCCTGGAAGCAATCACCGTACCTCCTCACTCGGACTCTCGTACCCGTCGATTAATTTGTATCGCCACCTCTGTTTGGTACCCCGGATCTCATTTTATTGATTGTCATTTACTTATTTGTGCTATTAATATTTTCTGTCTATATAGTAAAGTTATTCTTTCTACAATCAGTTTCTCTAATCCCAGAACCTCTAAGAATTGATTATTTAAGTTAACCGCACTCGATTTTGTTTATTTGACCCTCGCACCGAGATCTGTATCCCAATTTTCTGGCCTGCCCTCTTCATGATCACCCTACGACAACTACTAAAAATCTCAGAAATCTCTATGTTGGAGAGATCATCTTGAAAGAGGAACGCTGCATCGGCACAAACCTCTCTAGTATCAGCTCTCAAATGCTGAAGACTCGCTATTAAACAAAGTCCTTAACTTTGACTTACCGAACAAAATAAGGGGTATAAATAAGCAAATCGAAACTGAAAAACTCTACAAGAAAATCTCTCAAGAGCAAATGAAGCATGAAATAGATATTATAAATGAAGAAGCACTTAAAACAAAACTCAAAACTATCGCCATATCCCACCTTCGAAATAACCAAGAAGGTAACATGTCAAAAGAGGAAGAATCAGCAATTAAATCCTAACAAAATAATCCCAACATTGTTATCCAACGTCTTGATAAAGGAGGAGGCGCTGTTGTTCTGGATAAGCAATCCTACAAATCAAAACTGGAGCTTCTCTTATCAGATAAAAACAAATTTACTGAATGTAGAAGCGATGTGTCCGAAAATACTAAAAAATACATTAACAAACTTGCAAGAAACGTCAAGGACGAGAACATAGCAAGAAAAATAAAGAGAACAGGAGAATACAACCACGGGCATCTATATAGACTACCTAAATTGCATAAGAACTTGACCGATCCCCCATTGCGCCCTGTAATATCTATGAGCGGCACTGTAACTAACCCATGGCATTGCCAAATATATCAACCAGATCATCAGACCTCATTTAAATCATAAATACATTGTGAAATCATCGGATGAAATGCTGCTCAAGATAAAAGATCTTAAAATTCTTGACATCAAAATCTTAGCCTCTCTCGACGTAGAATCACTATTCAACAACGTCCCCGTGTTACCGACAATTAAAACAATTCTAAATAATGTATATAACCACGACGAATTAACGCCACCCCTAATACCCAAAGAAATTCTGGAAGAATTATTAATTAGCTGTTGCACCAAAACTCCATTCGATTACAATGGTAAAACATAGCTGCAGAATGATGGAGTTTCTATGGGTAGCCCCCATGGACCAACGTTTGCTGATTTTTATATGGCAGAATTAGAGAATAAAGTCGTAATGGCTAAAGAACATTTCAATCTAATATTTTACACCCGAGAATTTGGAAGAAACGGTGACATTATTTAAGGTAGAAAGCCATATCCCTCTTTTCATCAATAAACTACAAGAAGTAAATGTACTAAAATTCACTTGTGAGCAGCCATCCAGAAACATTCAACTTTCTTGATGTACAAATTATCCAAGAATCGAATAGAGAAATAAATACATCAAACCGACTAACAAGGGGCGGCTCCCTCAATTATAACTCCCATTCCCCTTAAAAATATAAGCTCTCTCTAATCAAGACCTTAATCCATCGAACATATAGGATATGATCCACATGGCAACTTTACAACATGGAAGTCAAATGTATGACTATATATATATATATATATATATATATATATATATATATATATATATATATATATATATATATATATATATATATATACAAATAAGGTGCTTTGAGAGATAAATTAATAAGTGAATCTCGGATATCTCACTTGGCTTGTAAATAACTATTCACTATGTAAATCCCTATACACTTGTAATGTTGGTAAGCTTCGCGGTGAAGTTAAGGAATGTGAAAGGAAAGGGTTACCTTGGAACCTGATGTTTGGGTGGCGCTGGTGAGTGAAGGTGGCGAGATAAGGGGTGGAGACGATGAGGTAGGTTCTCCAGGGACCGACCTGATCCCACAATTCCATCACGATTCTGCTTGAAAAAGGCGGTGACGGGATCTTCTTGTTAAAGAGGGCCCCACGCTCGTGAACTCCGAGGAATCTTGGGTGCCTCTGTGAGACATCATGCAGGGTTTCAATCGTGTATGTTCCTGTCTGACGCCCCTATTCTGTGGTGATAAAGTTGCAAACCCTTATATCACGGGAATCGGGAGTGCCTATAGGCGAGCACCAACAAAACGGTGTGTCGGCAGCTCCCTGCAGCCGAGGATGAAGTCTGGTTGTCTCGACCCTCTCCTGCCACCAGGGTCCTTCTCCAAAGACTGCACATATTCCTACCCCTTTAAACCTAGTGCAGGTTTTATACCCTCAATATGAGGGCGTCCGTCACCATTGACCTCGATGGACTACCCAAAGCAAAATATCATGGCAAGGTGAGCAGGTGCCACAGACCCAACAGAGTCTCCTGTAGAAATATAGCTAATGGGGAGCGGGAGGAGACGAACTTTCGCAGCTCCCAGTTAGCCGGAGTCCTCTGCATTTCCATCGGCGAACTTTACTCTCCAGGCCTTGCTCGGCGGAGATGCGGGAGCGAGACCCTCTTCAAGGAGAAGCCTGTCTCGGGAATTGACGTACGCATCCTGTACCCACCAGCTCCGTGCATGGCGCCTAAGGAGCTGTCGTCTTCGATGACTTATTCGGAGAAAAAGACTCACCATTCGAGTCTTTTCTTTTCACCGACTCGAAGCCTTTGGCGGGCTGCGCGTCTTTGGAGGTGAGGACCTCGCGTGTTTGAGTAACCATATCTAGCTTTAGCTGGGGCCGGGAGATCCGAAGCTCCGTTGGAGCCGTCCTCCTTTGGGGGGACACGATTAAAGAGTCCCCAAAGACGGTTTCACGACCCCCCCTCGGGTGGTTTGCCTCCTGGGAACCTAATTTGTTAGAGGCGCGAGGCTGTTTTGCCTTACGGAAAACGGTTACGCGATAAAAGGCCGAAGCCTTAGCTTAGCGGAATCTCCGCTAAGATATTATTGGAGGGGCTCCTACGAAAGCACAGTAGTTGCCTCCTCCAACACAGAGATGGAGCTGCACAAGGCGGCTCCGAAGATGTCAAAGAGGAAGCCCCTTTGCCGCAAAAAGATAGTTGGAGGTTGAGCCCCTCCACCGTTCAGAGTGGTGCTGTCAAATTCTTTGCCCTCCCTAGCACCAAGGTTGGGCAAGATTTCCCTAATAGAGATTAAGTCTGATATTTTGAAAAAAAAATAACAACCAATAATTAATACACTCGGGACCACTGAAAAGAAAAAAAGGAATTGGTCTGCTTTATCCCTTCCAGCTATTCCCGCCTATCCCATCTCAGTTTTTCGGACCTTTCAAGTCCACCCTGGTGCTTTAATTTTATATGGTGTGCCGATTACATGGAGGGAAATGGTTATTAGGGAAAAACCGATCTACCCACTAATTGTACCCCAACGCCCAGGACCCCTCAATTCCTGGTCTCTTGCTACCCGCGGGCATTAAAGAATGCTTAGAGGAAATGAGAAGGAAACACGAAAACTTCCCCCGGGGCCGTAAGAACGTTCAAGTCAACCCAGTCACAAGGATTCCCTAATTTTGACTCAGGTCAGTAGGATGTGCAGCTCCTCAAGAATACACAAGAATAAGACAAGATAATACTAGGCAAGATAAGAATAAGACAATACATAAATAAAACAAGGCAAATATAAGGCATGACAAGACAAGAATAACGCAAATATTGATCTTTCCATGTTTGATTGCCCACCATCGAATAAAACAAAAATAAGACAAGAATTTACAGGAATAAGACAAGACAAGTATTATACCATACAAGGCAAAAATAAGCGAGTCATGAATAAACAAAACAAGACAAGAATAAGACAGGAGTCGACAAGACAAGAATACGCAAGAAAAGAATAGAAAAAATAAGAATAAAACAAGACAGCACAAGAACAAGACAACAACACAAATAGTGAAAAAAACAAGGTCTGCTGATCAACAAGTCGCATGCTCTCACTTATTCTGATTTATGACCTTACGACCTTCAAAACTTTCAAAAATTCCCGGACTAACCTTGGAAAGACCTTGGCAATTCGATCATTAGAAAGAGAACGTAAAACAACATAAGGGTTTCAAATTTAGTTAGAATCGGCTGAATAGTTATGATGTTATTGCCAAATAATTTCCCGGCTAACCGTGGGAGGACTGTGGCAATTTATCATTCGAAAGTAAATGTAAAACAACATAAAAGTTTCAAATTTCGTTAGAATCGAACCAATGGTTACAATGTTATTACAAAAACAATAAAAAGCAAAACGGGGACCGATCGAAATAGTGAGGTGTAGGAGTCGCCCGCGACTAGACTCGCACGCGACTAAAACCTAGAATAAGACAAGAAGGAGACATGACAAGTATATATAAATAATATGAAAAGACAATACAAGAATAAGAAAATCAAGAATATAACAAATGTTGATTTTTTCTCTTTTTGATTGACTACCATCGAATAAATAAATAATATAAGACAAGAATACACAAGAGACTAGACAATATAAGAGAAGAGAAGAACAAGACATATTTTGATTTTTCCCATTTTGATTGACCCCTATCGAATAAGTCAAGAATGAGCACGACAAAAATAGACAAGACAGTAAGAATAAGACAAGACAAGACAAGGGAGGCAAGACACTGTAAGAATAAAACAAATATTCATTTTTCCCTTTATGTTTTATTACCATCGAATACAACAAGAATAAGACACGTCTAAAACCAGAGGTGGGCACTAAATACATTTAAAGTATTTAAATACTAAATATTAAATACATGAGAAAAATGTATCTAGATACTAAATACTAAATACATTTTAAAAATGTATTTAGTATTTAAATACTAAATACATTTCAAATACATGATATATAATGACAATCGATAATTACCAAAGGTATCACAACAAAAAAAATGTCCATTAAAATGAAATTGTATATTATAATTACTAATGTAGGATTTGATAACAATTGGACTTAGGTACTACAAAAAAATAGAAAGTTCCATAGAATTAACTTTCAGTTAGGTATTTATATCAGCATTACATTTAAGTAATACCAGTTGCTGAAATGTTTCATCAGATAAAGAACTCCGTTTTGGAGATAAGATCAATCCTCCTAAAGAGAAGAGCCGTTCCACGGGAGCTGACGACGGAAGGGTGGTGTTGTACTTAATAAATAACTTTTTTTATGTTTGGATATCTATCTAAACTTTGAAGTGTTTTTTTAATCCTAAAGGTAACTGAACAATTATAAATCTGCCGTTGATCGGGTTCGAGTGGGTTTTGTAAATCCAAAATAATCGTCACTGTCTGATACACCACTGGATGATTCAGCTTCGGGTTTATCTGCTAAATTCTCAATGGCTTGAACTGTCCCATGGAATACTAATATCTAACTAGCGGAGTTTGAAGAATAGATGGCTCGTTGATGCAATAATGGCATCTGTAACGCTGGTTTCATAGGCCAAGGTCAAATAAGATTGGTAGCGCTTTCCAAAGCCCTTAGTGACTGCATTTAGAAAAAGTTGGCAAAATTTCAGAGAACATGACTGAAGGCTCTTTATCTATTATTCCACACTGAGCAAGGTAGGGAGCAATTCTCCATATAAAACAGTTTTGTTCTCCCTGTAGGCGATCAATTGCCACTGCAATAGAAGCCAAAACTGAGACTTACTCCACAAGAAATTCAATTTCGTGACTTCTGAACACTGGAAGTTCAAGGGACGTCATGAATTGATGTAATTTTTCCCTGTGTTTTAAAAGTAATGACAATACATCAAACAGAGAGTTCGACCTTGTAATGCAAGGCACCTTTAATGAGTAGTTGATAACAGTTTGGTTAATCTCTGCTGATTTTTGACGACCGCTTTTGTTCCATAATGATGAGCATTTTCCCATCGCAGCATGATTGATATTTGCAAAAGAAGATATTTCCAGTGGCTGTTTTGCATCAGTTGTGTTGATGAGACAGTGTGTGTGAAGCACAGCGCACATGCTTAGGTAGGCTAAAGCTGCATGGGTCAGACGAAAGGTCTTCTTCCTGATCTAAGGCACTTTTTATTAAGAAACTATCTTCCAGCTCGTGCTCACCCTGATTTTCTTCACCTAGCTGGATTCCATCTTCTGAATCTGTGGACACATTTTCAGTAGTAACTGCAAATTCCTTAAAAGCTTTAACATAATTAGAGCCGTTATCAGTGACAGTGCTCGTGATTTTCTGCAGGAGGATATCGTATTCATTGATGATATTTTCCATATACTTCAGCAATCTTGATGTAGTTATGTTCTCCTTTGAAGCGACAACATGCCAATAGTCCACTGTGACAGACAAGAACAGCTTCTTCAAGCTAAAAAAAATAAAATGAAATAACAGTCCAATGTTTATCTCATAAATGTTTCCATAAATTTTACATATTAATATAATCGAGATATACTCCACCAACAAATAGGTCTGCTGATAAAAACATTTTCAATTTCATATTTCATAAAGAGCAAAATCTGAACATACCCAATGAACTGTAACACCCAAAAAACTACGGTGACGAGTTAACCAAATATCTGCAGTAAGACATAAGTAAGAGGTGCTTTCTAGTTTATTCTTCAGTAGAGCTCTTGTCACTTCCTCTTCTTCTATAAGATTTTAGCCTAGCGTCCGCCTTGAAATGACGTCAACTGAAGAATTTAGACCTGCTATAGTGGAATGTGTGATTATCGTGAGTGAAATTGATTTTCACAGTGAAATGAGAATATATTGTATGCATATAAAATTTTATATAGAAAATGTAGCTATATGAATATCCTATAGATATATAGGACTAGTATATTAATTCATAAATATATTATTAGTCCTTTATATTCAGAATTACATAGTAAAATATTGACTTTCAGTATTGCTACTATAACGAAATACATCGTTATTGGAATTCATCTAATAACTACATATAATCGATCAATAATTGTACTAATTATTCCTGACAAATTTTTATTTAATAATATCTTCAAGTAAATGATAGCGCACTTTAAGAATATATGTATATGGATTCTCATGAAATTATTGCAATATATTAACCCCTGTTATTTGTATATGTTTTCCTTTATTTAACTTCGTTATATAGCCTACGTAGTGACCAATGATCCGAACGCTTTAGTATTCGGTCGTTATAAGAGCTTAACCTGTACTACTAATACTATAATTGTAAACAACATTTATAACTCAGAACTCACCTTAAATTAATTTCACAAAATTTGGTTGCTCCATGGTTGATAGGGGATGCACACCTTGTATGATAAAATCTGCATTCAGCTTATCAACAACAGATTGTTTGACCTTTTTAGTATTTACCACAAAACACACCGGTATGGTCTTTACTTTAACACCGCTGCATGAAGGACCATCATCTATTACTAAACATTTTCTTTTTGAATCTTTTCTTTGAGCTGTCACGTAGTTATCCGATTTTTGCACCAAAACAGGATGCTTTCTCTGTTGGTAAATGTACATGATTAGGTAATTTAAGGACATTTGTTTCGCGTTGCCATAATTCACGTTAAATTCAATCAGCATATAAAGGGTGTTCCAATGTGAGTTAAGTTTAAGCGTCCAATGATTTTTTTCTTTTTCTTTCAGATTTAACAACATCAGTCTTTGGCAATTTCAACCATGGAAAGATTAACAATCGAACAACGTGTTAAAGTTATCGAAGCTTATTACTAAAATGGACGTTCAAACAGAAATGCATTTCGGGCACTTCGCGATTTTTTTGGTCAACATAATCCCCTAACTGAGAGTGCATTTTCATCTTGGTGGATTCGTTAATAAGCAGAATTGTCGCATTTGAGCTGATGAAAATCCCAGAAAGATTGTTGAAAAGCCACTGCATCCACAAAAGGTCACTGTCTGGTGTGCATTTTTAGCTAGCGGAATCATTGGGCCGTATTTCTTCGAAAATGATGCCGGGAATTCTGTTACGGTGACAGGCGAGCGATACCGTGCCATGATAACCAACTTTTTATGGCCTCAATTGAATTCTATGGATATCGAAGATTTGTGGTTACAACAAGACGGCGCCACATGCCACACAGCCAACGCAACAATGCCTTTAGATTTCTTCCCTCGGGGTCATCTCAAAAGTAAGGTCTATGCCAACAAGCCAACAACAATTCAACAGCTGAAGGATTAGATAATAATGCATATTGGTGAGATCGAGGAGCAACTATGCAGAGAGGTCATCAAAGATTTTGACCATCGAGTGGAGGTGTGCCGCCGAAGCCTTGGCGGACATTTAGGCGATATTATTTTTCACACATAATTGCCATGACTCAAATAACATGATCCAATAGTGAAATCAATAAATTTTTACCAATAACACTGTTTTATTTACTGCTAACTTCAATCCGTCTTAATCGAACACCCTTTACTATAAATAAAGGTGTTGCAAAAGGAAGCAGGTAGGTTCATGCATGGTAAAAAGTACACTACTTAACATTATCGTTAGCTACTAGCAGTTTTGCCATTTTTTAAAAATAAGAAATAGTGAAACTTTTCAATTCAATTAAGTATCATATAATTATCTTTACTAAATTCTACCTTGAAATGAATGCGTAGATTGGAAGTAGCATTGCTCGCAGCAGAGATTTTGCCATTTGCATGATATACATACACACCACTTTTTTTCCGTCGAAAGATTTCACTCTAAAAAAAATAGCATCCAGTAAAGGATGACTATAATTACACGATTCTTTATCATCCTCGTCTTTATTATTGTCTAATCTCTCCATTTCACACTCTTTCGAAGAAGCTGAAGTTCTCATACAGCAGTTGAAATAACGCTGAGCGCTCTCACTAAACAACCGAACACAACTGTGGCCATCTATTAACTGAATTTTAACTGATGCATCAATCTTCTCTCACCTGCTCACGCAGTCAACCGTTTGTGTCATACAAGTTGCGACAAGCTAAAATATGTATTACACGTCCTTAATAACTATATAAATCTATTGTCAGTAAAGTATTTGCAAAAAGTATTTAAATACTTTCAAAAGTATTTACAAATACATACATAAATGTATTTAATTACAAAGTATTTAAATACTGCCCAGCTCGGCCTAAAACACAACAAAAATAGACAAGGAAAAAATAAAAAATCTTTATTTTTTACTCGTGTTTGACCAAAAATGTAACTACGCTTCCCTAATTTTGCCCTAAGTTGGGATATCATTTTCTCTCCTGTCTTCTGGTGCCCTGACACTAAATAAAGAGTAAGATATCTTCAAACTCAAGTCGGGTGTTATAAATTGGGGCACATTCACGCACAAGAGAATGTCCGTTTATTGAGCAGAATATTATATAGTATTTAATAAAAGGTTATTGTGTGAACCAATTTAAAGATTTTATTATATACATAAACATTTGGTTCTTTGTTTTGAGGGTCGCGTACGTCCAAACTGGGGTTTTTTTTACCCATCTCTTCCTCATGATACACATAAATACACAAACACTCTCTCTTTACCTTCTTTCACCCCCTTTCTCATTTACACCCCCCAACGTCTCCATTTTCTATATAAACATCACCTTATAAGCCTTCAAGCAAAAATGCTGTCGTTGACGTTCGCTTCCTAATGTTAATTAGGCCTAGACCTAAGTTCGAGCCGGTGAGCCCCCCAGAACCAAATGCCGTTAGAAGCATTCACGGTAGTATTATACCACGCTCAGCCATTTCCCCCCATTCGCCCATTCGCATTTCGAGGAAGAGACAATGACTCTTTGAGGAGTAGTAATCATTAATAATGGTTTTCTTACACATCATTGATAATAAATAACAGTCTCTCACACAGGAGTGAGCACTCTCTCAAATCCGATTTTTTTCCATAAATCAGAAAATTATGAATTGTAGTTTTTGAACGTCAGTCAGTGACGGTCCTTGGTTGCACGACGCCCTGGGTGGACTGCCTCCCTGGCAGCCCCCCCCCCCCACTTCTCCACAGCCTACCCTCACCAAATACACACAACGTTTCTGATTCAGATTCATTAATTTGTCATATTCAGGTCAACACAGGGTTAACACAATGAAATGCTTTGAACAAGAAGAGTCAATCAACTCACAATTTAAAATAGTAAAAAATAAGAATCACTATATGTGTAAACAGAAGTATCAAAATGCAGAAGAAACATATACGATAAAATAAATTTGTCTAGATACATGTGCAGTATCCAGTGTCTGTTTGTAGCGACCAGGACAAATCCTCCGTGATGTGGACGCCGAGGAACTTGAAACTGCTGACTCTTTCTACCTCAACGTTGTGAATGTGGATGTGGCGATGTCCGTTTATCTGCTGTCTCCTGAATTCCACTATCATCTCTTTAGTTTTGTTGACGTTCAGCGAGGGGTTATTGTCATTATTACCAGCTACCCAGTGTCTTCACTTCATCTCTATAGGCAGCCTATCCTGAGGGTCCAAAATATTTTCTGTGATGGGCTGTGTGACTGAGGAGGACGTAGATGGCTCCTCATCCCGAGGGTCCAAAATAATTTCTGAGGTAGCCTGTGTGACTGAGGAGGGTGTAGATAGCTCCTCATCCTGAGCCTCAAAAATAATTTATGTGGTGGGTTGTGTGACTGAGGAGGACGTAGATGGCTCCTCATCCTGAGGCTCCAAAATAATTTCTGTGATAGGTTGTGTTATCGAGGAGGACGTAGATGGCTCCTCCTCCTGAGGGTCCGAAATAATTTCCGTGTTAGGTTGTGGGACTGAGGAAGACGTATATGGCTCCTCATTCTGATGGATGGTTCGAAGTAATTTCTGTGGTGGGCTGTGTGACTGAGGAGGACATAGATGGTTCCTCCTCCTGAAGCTCCAAAATATTTTCTGTGGTGGGCTGTATAACTGAGAAGGACGTAGATGGCTCCTCCTTCTGAGGGTCCAAAATAATTTCTGTTGTAGGGTGTGTGACTGAGGAGGACGTAGATGGCTTCTCCTCCTGAGGGTCCAACATATTCTTTGTGGTGGGCTGTGTAGGGGGGATGGTTGAGCTCCTCAGATCCGCACTCGCGCAGGGCAGCTTGTGCAACTCTGGCCTTGTGGACTTTGACGACGTTGAAGTCGATCATGGGGCGTGAGGTTTATAGGGACCCAACGGGCAGAGACCTTGTTCATGGCCAAATTGTGGTGGCTGATGTTGATAACATTTCCATGTGATATTCCAAGTTCCCCCTCGATTTTTTCGACCTTCACCCGTCGATTTTCGAGGATCATCCTCTCCACACGGGCAACATTGTCCTCGTTGGTCACGTCTAACGGGCGTCCTCGACGGGGGTCATCTTCAAGGAACTCACGACCATGGCGGAACTTCCTATTCCAGCGAGCAATGGTTGCATAGGAAGGGGCGGTGTCGGTGTACACTGCAACCATACGTTCATGAATCTCTTTTGCATTCTTGCCTTCCTTGGTCAAAAATTTGATCACTGCGCGGTGCTCAACCTTCTCCATTGTTGAAAAAATTGTGACTGACGATCTGCGATCAGCTACTGCTTCTTAAATAGACGAAGCAGGAGGGTGCGGCTGCAGTTCCTGACTTGTCATAACTTGTCCTAACACCCCCACAAACAGCCATCTCCCTTCCTCTGTTTTGCCCTACCGATTCGCAAAACCTATTGACCGCCCCTCGTACCTTTATATTTTGTCCATTTATCCTCTTCTTCTTTTCTTTTCTTTTCTTTCGAAATTGTGCAGCTGATGACTTTGACCTTTTCTTTTCCACGTTTTCCACTTGACAATCCACTATCAACATTACCGTCATTCCCCGCTACCTCAAGTAGCAGTCAGGACTAAACCAATTCATCTTGGTTCGCAGATTTGCTGAGGTTTTTTATTTAACATTTACATAGTGAAATAAAATTATAAGTGAAATGTGCCTTATTTCTAATTAATTTGTGTTGTATTTGACATTTAACTTTCTCATTAACCTGACATCTAGGCCCAGCAGTGAACTCCCCCCCCCCCCCTTTATTGGTTTGGTTTCATCCACTTCATGCGAGCAGTGAGGGCGGCGACGTGCCGCCTGTACAGGGCACCCATTGCCACACATAAGAGGATCTGACGAGCAAATGAGCGCTGAGCACAAATAAATAGGATTTTTCTTTTTGTTTATTCTCGTGGTGCCCCCTAAAGAATGCTGCCTTGGGCAATTTGCCCATGTGACCCATATTAAACATATCAAAAACCGACACTGACGCCAGTTAAGGTATAATATTGAATTTAATCATTATTTTTTAGATTTACCTGTATTTTAGACATGTTATGATACATTCGATCGCAACGGGTTAAAAAACTTTAATAGATATATATATATATATATATATATATATATATATATATATATATATATATATATATATATATATGATGAAAATTAATGCAGTATCGCAAGAAAAGATGAGGAATTAAACCACATTCTCCGAAGACAATTTAATTCAGAACAGTTTCGGTGTATCTCACACCCTTTTTCAACTGACACTGGGTAGAAAATATAAGAGAAGTGCATATAAGCATAACACAAGATCTCCTCTTTTTTCCCCCAATTCCCTACTTGTCGCTAATCGGGGGGGGGGGGGTTAAGCCTAAACATATTGAAGGGCTGACATTTAACTATTTTGTTTATATGCTTTCTTATTACAGGATTAAAAGAAAATTGACCCTCAGATAGATTCAAATTAGGAACTGACGATATCAAGCTCGATTTTACGATTCTTCTCTTAACATAGTTAGCCGATTTAAATACCATTTTACTTCCATTGAAATCGATCGTATGATTCTTGTCTCTAACATGGCAAAATATTCCACTGCTTTCGCTGCCCACTCTAATATCTCTTTTGTGTTCGTACAATCTCTTGCCTAGATTTCTCCCCGTTTTCCCTATATAAACTTTATGGCAATCGTTAACATAGGAGTATATGCAAAACTTGGGCCTAGGGATTGCTCTTGGTCATCTCCTCCTTGAGCTCCTCCAGCGTATGCTCACCCACTCAGCTTTCCACTTTGCGGCAGATCACACTTCGGTTAACTGCCACTTTCCACCTGTGGAGGGGTTTTTGCTTCAAGTCCAGTGTTCCTGAGGACCCTCGCCCCCTCTTCCGATAGGAGCTGGTCCACGTCCTTTGTCTCGACACATAAGGCGATGAATCCAGATGAGACTTCAATAAGTTTCACCAGTGCTACCTTTAATTCGAGGTAGGGGGTTTCGCAGAGATTCCTTTTTTCGGGGTTCTTCATTCCAGGGATGGTCCTTAGGGGGACCTTCTTAGTGAGGGTCTCCATAGTCTTGCACATCCTTCTACTAAGTCTTCTTGTGTTGTCTTCTTTTCTGAAACCAAAGTGTAATTATGGTGTTTAGGGTGAAAAGAGAAGTTATGAAGTGGTAAAGGAGGTAGCGGTTAGTGAAGATATGTTCGGAAATAAGTCCAAAAAATGGTGAAAAACGCTCCCGTCCATTTTCCAGTGTCCCCCGCTCGGTGGGTGCCAGGATGATGGGTGATGGATGGATGGAATAGATCTCGAATGGGAACCTCAAGAGGGGTGAATCATGGTGGATTTGATGCAGTAGCGTTCGAATCGACGGCCGCTAATGATTTGCCACCTCCTATCGGGTTCTTGCGCCATAACTGCATCCAATTACATAGAGACGGGTGTTACTTCCCTATATGATTCTGTTCAGGTCCCCCTGGTGATGAAAATCTCTCCTCCTTCCGGGACTCGCAGTTATGCCACAGTTTCGAGATAATTTCTGACTTATGCTTCCGCTGTGGGCTAGTCCGAGTGGCCAACATAGTTAAGACGAAATCAATGGAATAGCAGACATCCGAACAGGTTCCCACGCAAGACGATGGGCGGGAGCAATAAAGTGCTTAAGACCTCATTGAATTACGAATCCTCGGTGAAAAATAGTATGCTCTCTTTTTGAAGAGTGTAGTGAAATTCACCAAAAGACTTCCAGAATTGGCTCTTTTCTATGTAGGCGGTGCTCAAAGTCCGTTACTAAGCAAGTATAAATGCTTTATCCGTAGAGTGTATGAGTCGAATATTCGACCATCAATGAAATTGATTTTCGTTCTTTGGTACTTTTATAGGTCAAGGTCGGAGTACCTTGTTCCTTTAGCAGAATAGGGGAAATACTCGCTCGGAACTGGTGCGTTGAGTGTTAAGTTTGGGGCCCATCTCTTTAATAGGAGGAGCCTCCAGAATCTTCAGGCTGCGAAGGTTAGGGTTTCTTCTGAGTATGGTAGTGTTTTCGACCAGAGTTGCTCTTGTAATTTGTGCGTTATGCTTTTCTTTGCATTGTGTTTTTATTCCTCCTTCTTGCAAATGCATCGTTAGACGCCGGCTGATGGTAGTAGTGGCCATACCTATATATTGATTACTTAGATGAGGTTTACAGTCCTCATGGGGGCATCGGAACTTGTATACCACATTTTTATCCTTTAAGATCGATTGCTTTTCACGGAGGTTGTTTTTCATTAATAAGTTGCTTACTTTTGTGTTTTTATAATAAATTCGTAAGGATAACTATATCTTCTTTGATAGTGTTACTTTTTATGATATCTTGTAGTATTCTTTCGTCTGTTATGTAAGCATCCGTCATTTGGTTCTTGTAGTAGAGTGGTATTAGTTTTTTATTTTTCTCTTCCCTCCTTTACCTCAAACTTGAAGTTGAGAATTTTCTTCTGTAATTTAAAGAATTCTCTGTTTTAGTAGCCATTATTGATCAAGATCTGTTTTGATCTTCAAGATTCTTCATCAAGTGCGGTCCGCGTTGAACAGTTCTTGATGGCTCTTCTTATGTATTAAATTTGATATACTCAATTTTAGAAGATTTTGGAGATAGTGGAAGATATAGTGGCTGAATAATTAAAGCGGGGAGGGGTATTTTCCTCTAGTAGGAAGGGCATCACTTTCTTTTTATATATTTTTACTTTTGCTTTTACTATTTGTCCGAACTTTTTCCTATGTTTTTGTATTTTTTCACGTGCTTAGTATTCTTCTTAATGTTTGTTTTTTAATGGTTTGGTGTACTTATTTTTGTTGCCAATATTCAGCATTCGAGCCTTCGTTAGCTCTATTTGCCAACAATTTACCTTCTGTTAAAAGTTTGATGTAATATTATTTACTCATTGATTCTTATATGTTGTATTAGTTGTATTGTTTGCTGTGTTTCGTTTATGTATATATTGGTGAAATGATGTGTTATATTTTGTTTCGTCTATGTATATATTGGTGTAATGTCTTCTTGTGAGCATAGTTTGGTGCTCGGGAATTGACGTCAGCGTGAGACTTTTGCCCGTAGCCTCGCAGGTATGTTAAGCCTGCCGCCTGTTCCCTGTAGCTCCGGAATGACACCATTCGTTAGGGTGGACCAAATTTTTTTACCAAGTTTTGGGGTGACCACATTGGTGGGGTCCAAACGTTTCCTCCTGTGCAAATCTTTTTGCCTAAGGTGATCACGCCTCCGGATTTTATTTATAAGTAGAGATGCAGCGTTCTGAACAGGTTGGAGTCTTTTTATCGAAGAATTTCTGGCCGCTTGAGCAACCACTGCAGGGTAGATGAGCTTAGCCAAGACATACATCAAATATATTTTCCTGATGTTCACCGAGCTAAGATCTCTAAATCTGTATAGCTTGGAGATTTCTTTCCTTGCCAGATTCCGCCTCTCCGTGTGGTACCTCGAGTATCCATGGTCAGTGAGTTTTAAGCCCAGGGTGGTGCCTTCGGCGGAGTAGCCATATATCCTCCCTTCTATGATGATGGGCCATGTCAACTCATGGCTCAACGGGCCGATCTTGAATTTGTCCCTGTTGGTCCTGATATTCCATTGTCTCTCGTACTGGTTGATGTTGTTGATTTCCGCTATCCTACGAGCTGCCTGTGCCCTTGCTTTTCTCTCCGAGCATGGGACAATTTGCGTGATGTCATCTGCGAATTGCAGATACATTTTGTCCCTGTGCATCGGAGTCGGGAGGTCAATCGTAAAGACCAAGTAAAGCAGTGGGCTCAGGCAGCTTCCATGGGAAACGCCCGCTTTAAGTTCGAATTCAGGTCCTCTGTAGCCCTCAATCATGAGACATGCCCTTATGTCCATGACGAAGTCACAGGAGATCCTTTCCAGGATTGAGTCTACATAGCTGGAGGTTCAGGATCTGGTATTGAAGTTCTTCCAGCCAGACTTTATCGAAGGCCTTTTGCACGTCCCTCAGCACAATGTCTACATAGCACCCATTCGCTTGGGAATATGCTATTCTCTCTGTTAGGCGCGCTAGGGCCGTACCTGTGCCCTTTTTCCTGTGGAAACCGTGTTGTTGGGGGTTATGCGCTCCCAGGGCCCTTGAAAAGAAAAAATGTGCTGGTGCGAGACCTTTTTTGACCCCCCCTTATAAATTATAAATCATAAATGATTAAGAGCTTCATCAGTTTTTCAATACTATAACTAGAAAATGATATGCTATATTTATTATAGTTTTACATTATAACCATTTACCAATGTTATTATTTAATTTCAAAATGTCTTAGGCTGATCTCAGAGAATACAGATAACACAGTTGCTTTGTGAATTTCACAACTATATATTAAATTTAACATTAATAGTATAGCAATTCTCACTAGCAAAACAAATTTAATAATTCTATTACCCTAATACCAGTAATAGAAGGACAAGAATTTAGCAAAATCTCCCTGTATTTTTACTTATTGGCTTAATAATAAACATAAAAATGTACAAGCATTTCATACATGATAATGGAAAAAAATTAAAATCAAATTTGCCATTTGGGATTTCTAGTAAGCACACTTATATACTAACCAATAGTAGCCATATACATAAATGTACATTTTAATCACAATTAACACTTAATGCATTTCCATATCATTAATTATTTACAAATATACCTAAATCATTCATCAGCTGAATTTTCACTGTTTCATGAAGGCTACAGTTTACAGAAAATATATAAATGATAGTAAACTTAGTAAATAGACTAATTTTATTAAAACAGGGTTGCGTTGCGTGCCTTTTTCTTGACAAAACTACGAATTACAGTGTCAGAGTCTATGTGTTTCGCAATGTCAGACTCAATACTAAGCCTAGCCAGGTTGTTCAGGCAACCCTGAGATAATTTTTGATGAGCTTGAGCTTGCTGAAGCTCCTTTCTGCTGATGCTACTGTGGTTGGTGCTGTAAGGAACATCCTCAAGCTGACACTGAGATTGGGAAATATACTTTCTAATCTGTTTCCTGCCAAAGCATTTAACAGTTCCAATGCACCCAACTTTTTTCTACCAAAATTGGCATTGTGAACCACTGTTATGTGATTCATTTCCTGCACAAGGTCTTCACTGCTGATGTCTTTAGAATACTTCTCCGCTAGTTTAGCTGCTTTGCGCTTCAATTCCTCTTCTGACATCTTTTGGTAGTTCCAAAGAAAGCTTAAGGTTTCAGAAATCTGTTTGGCTGCACTGAAACGAACTGTAAGCCCTCCAATAACATTGTCCAATACTACATAAAATATGTGCTTTAGGAAGTAGGCTTCCTCAGAGGATTCATCTGCTTCGTTCATTTCATTCAGATTTTAATCAGGTATATCCTCATCATGGAATATTGTTCTTTTTCTGGCAGTGGTACTACGGTCCCTAAACAATTTTACTTCCATCTGCAGGCTGGATGCAACAAGCTTAGCTCCATTCCACATTGTTTTCCAAATGTCCCGGAGAGCCACTAGTTGTGCAAGCAAGCTTTCTATATTTGCAACTTCTATATCCAAAGTCGCATCACTAGCTTGAATGACTTTGTTGCAAAAGTCAATAGGGACCAGTATTATGTGCCACACTGTAGCAGGCCGAAGGCAACACTGTCCCAACCTTCTCCTAAAATTGATGAGCCTTGGGAACTACGAGGAAGAATCGACACGATTTGATATGCAGTCCTTTATTTACAAAAGTAGGGATAAATATAGTCACAACGAGCCTATTATATATAAAAAAGAACCAATCCTATCCGGCGAATAATACCAATCACCAAATATTTAATTATATACATATACAAAAAAAACAACCCTATCTTCGAATACTACCAGTCGAAAAATATTTACAAATACAAAAGAAGAGACAAACAAAAGGAGGAGTTAGCTTACGTGGTACCACGGTTTACGATTTGCCGGTCCCTCGGGGTAAAATCTTGCCGGCAGTCACTCTTGTGACCAAAATTGGGTGCGCACGTCTTAGGGGCCTGGCGCCTCCGAGCTCAATCTACTACACGATCCGATCACATCTTTAGGCTATTAAATCCCTCCACAACGAACTACTATTAAAAGCCGTATCAAATTTGATTTAAATTTCTTCAAAATTTTGTTATTCCAGCCACTTCTACAAAAGGCAGGCAATGTTTATCTATTTGTTTACTTGAGTGCTCTTTCAGAAAAATATTTAACATTTAGTAGCTGAAACAGAGAAAAAAACATTTTAATACAACATGAAATAAACTACATATATTAAAAAGACAATAAAACAAAAAAAAAACATTTCCATTCATACACACATTCTTACAGAGGGAGGGAGAAGGTATTGGGAAATGGGTGGGAGAATGGCCCTTCACACACACAGCTTAAATTCGCTCTACCACAACACGACTAACATTATGATGCAGGTGAAGGAATTATCATAATATATAGCTCCATGAATTTTGTTCCTGGTTTTTGGAGTGAGATTCAGCTCTAGCAGGTCTTCCAAAGCCAACTTAACCCTTGGAAGGTGAGCTACAAATGGTTTTACACTCTCAACTCGATCTGAATATAGCATTAGGGCACTGTTCTTTTATTATTGCTTGTGCACCATTGTATTTGCCTGACATGTGTGCCGCATTGTCATAACCTTCTCCCCTACAATCAGTAAGTGGAATAGCATTGTTTTCCAATGTTTAGGTAATAATTTGAGCAATTTCAGATCCTGTTTTGTCACTAAAATCTACAAATTTCAGAAATCGTTTCACAATTTCATGTTGTTTGCTCAACATGAGATGAATCTGGTGTGAAATCTACTATTATTACATAGTACTTTGCAGACTTCCTTTCTCCCAAAACGTGCTGCTTAACAAGATCAGAACATTTTGCAATGAATTCATTTTGTGACTCATTAGAGAGGTAATGTACTTGCAGTCTTTCACCCTTTTTGTACGACTCTTCTACCTTTAGCACATGTTCCTTTAGAATGGGGTCCCAGTGGGAAAGCAACTCTATCCGACCTAAAAAAAATCCATTATTTGAGTCACCAATGCGTTGCGAAGAACCCTGGATAGCAAGGCCACTTTCTCCTAAGAATAGAGTAACATCAATAATTAATTTCAAAAGGTTGTACTATTTTTCCACTTTAACTGATGCTTCTAGAAGATTTTCAATACCTTCTGGCAATGACAAACGTCTTTCTAATTCACGCCAAGCTAGATAGCATTAACTATGCCCATTACTTTTTTCATGCTCGGGAACCCTGTTACATAATTTCCGCCAACTTAGCACTTGCTGGCCAACCTTCAGCTGTAGCAAATGCAGATTTGGATGCAGTACTCAGCCTGCAGCAAACACTGTTCCAAAATAGCCGGCACGGAAAACAATATAGTGACTCCTTATGCTGACTCCAGACAAGCCAGTCTCGGGTATGCTGTTCTGTATTAATGTTTCCGAACTTCAGTATACCTTCTGGAAATGTTTGATTGTTACTATCTTTAGGCAATGTTAAAGGAAAGTCAATAGGACCTCTAGTAACATAATTCTCTATGTCTGATTAAGAAGGAAATTCTGCAATGAGGAATCTAATGTCAAGCCCAGTGCTATTTTTTTCCAATTTATCTTGAACTACTTTCATTGATTCACTACTTGTTTTAGGAATTTCTGTTGCACTGTCTGCCTGTTTTTTGGAATCTACATTCTTATCTACTCCACCAGGTCCAGGTTCTGAATTAATATCTACGAGTATGTCCATCGTATTTGTTTCTTTATTAGTTTATATTTCATTTCCATATAGGCTCTCTTGTTCACGACTGCCACCTACACTTTCCCCTTCTTTCAAATTTGCATCGGTATATGTTTCCACATTATCTTTTCTTTTCCTACCTACTTGAGGGAGTGTCTGTAATCCTCTTCTTTCATTGTCATCACGTTTCTTTTTTTCTTTTCTCTTTTGTGCTCCTGATTTATGCAGACATATTTCAGATTAGCGGATTCTGAAAAAATATACTAAGAATTGTCAGCTTTTCCTTTTCAACATTAAAAATCAAATTACTTATAAAAATGAAAATATTACAAGTGAAAGGCTTGTGTGAAGAGTCAGGAATAATGTTTGCTGTAGATGTATGGAAGGGTTTTGGGGGAATAAGGGATTGTATGCGATGGATGTGCTCAATCTGAGCCGGGATAGGGTTGAGGTTTTGTGGCAGGGGTTGGATAGTGTTATTGGGTCCTTGCGGGCAGGAAACTAGGTTCTGATAGTGGTCAGGAAAATTTCGTGGCTCAGGGTGGGGCAATGAAGGAAAGCCACCACAGAAGAGTAAAAGGTAACAAGGAGTAACAAGGAGTAACAAGGAAAGTAAGTACCCTAGGAGACCTTACGGTCCATTCAAAGAGGGTACCTTTGGACTAGCAATCGAACAGGCACATGGCTGCTCAATTGTTTTGCGTCCCTAAACGGCCACTTTTCAAGACTTTGTCTAGTCTTGACTTAAACTGGTCAACAGATTCACCGTTGACAACTTCCACTGGAAGTGCATTCCACTTACCGCAGGTACTGTACGTGAAAAAGTTTCCACACAGATTGCGGTTGTAACGCTTCAGTTCAAGTTTGAAGCCGTGATTGCGCGTTCTGTTCTCTCAGTATGAAAATATCCCGGTAGTCAACAATGTCGAACCCTCGAAGTATTTTGAAAACTTCGATATGCTGACCATGCAGTCTACGGGTTTCCAGCGAAAACAGATTTAATTCCCTTAGTCTATCCTCATAACTTTTATGTCGGATATAGGGAATTAGCTTGGTTGCCCTGGCTTGTACGCGTTCCAACCTCTTGCGATATCCTTTCGAAACGAAGGACTCCAAAATTGTACGGCATACTCCAGGTGTGGCCGAACCAGGGAATTGTACAGACAAAGTACTATCTCCTTGTTACGGTATCCAAACTGGCGCTTTATGTAGCCTAACATCCTTTGGGCTTTCTTCTCTGCCTCAATGCACTGTTTCGAGAACTTGAGGTCGCTAGTGATAGTTACACCCAAGTCCTTCTCAGTGTCAGTGGATTCAATAGCAGTGCCCTTGAGGATATACTGAGATTGGGGGTTTCTGTGGCCGATATGCATTACTTTGCATTTTCCCACGTTAAAAGGCATTTGCCACGTGTCCGACCACTCCCCAATCTTCCCAAGATCTTCCTGCAGGCGGGCAGTATTTCCATCCTTTGCAACGTTCATAACAAGCTTAGTATCGTCGGCAAATTTGGAAATCTTGGTAACCATGTCACCGTCCATGTCGTTGACGTAGATGATGAATAGTAGTGGTCCCAGGACAGAACCTTGAGGCACCCCGCTAGTAACGGGCACCCACTTAGAAGCCTGTCCATTCACCACCACCCGTTGCCGTCTGCCACTTAGCCAGTTCTCGATCCAGCCGGCTACTTTTCCATCTATGCCTAACGCTCGCACTTTCTGGAGAAGGCGACGGTGTGGTACCTTATCAAAGGCTTTCTGAAAGTCTAAGTACACCACATCCACGGCCTTGTCCTAATCGTGCTCACTGAAAACGAAGTGGAAGAATTCCACAAGGTTCGTCAGGCATGACCGTTGCCTTCGGAAGCCGTGCTGGGAACTCCTCAGTAGCAGGTTTGACTCTAAATACGACGTCATTTTGTCCACCATCATGCTTTCCATGAGTTTACCGACTATCGAAGTCAGATTGATAGGTCGGTAGTTCGACGGTTGGCTTCGGTCTCCTTTCTTGAAGATAGGAGTTACCTCCGCTTCACGCCAGTCTCTAGGAACGCATTCGGTCCGGATTGACATGTTAAAGATTGCACTCAGGTGTCGTAACACTTGTCGCGCACTTCTTTCAACACTTTAGGTAGAAACCCATCCGGGCCAGGTGATTTATTCGTCATTAGGTTACTGATCTTCTTTTTTATTTCCCCTTCGGTGAAGTCCATATCCTCCAGCTTTTCCCCCGAGTAGGAATCCATTGGCTGGGGGATGGGGCCACACTCTTCAGTAAACACTGAAGAGAAGTAGTCGTTGAGGAGGTTAGCATTTTCTGCATCTAAGTGCTTTAATGCCCCCTCCTCATTTCTCAAAGGGCCAATCGTTCGACGGATTGGCTTACGGCTGTTCACGTATCCAAAAAAACTCCTTGGGATTCTCTTTACAGAGTCTCGCCACTCGGAGTTCCTCAGAACGCTTAGCCGCCCTTATGCTGGACTTCACTCTCCTGGCTAGCCTCCGGTATTCGTCAAAGTCAACCGAGATCTTCGATTGTCGGTACACAGTTCTCTTCTTCCTAAGCAGTTGGCTGATTTTTCGATTAAACCACTTTGGTTAAACAAAAGACCGACGGGGACATTTCAGAGGGATGAAACGCGATTGAAGATTCATGAATGTGGTTTTAAAACTGTTCCACGAGTCTTCAACACCATCGCACACTTCTAGCCTCGCGTCAGTCAGTCCAGCACGAAGACCTGCAAAGTCTGCTCTTTTCAAATCGAGTTTCTTCGATTTACTAGTTGCAGGCCCTGCCTTCGGAACTTTGAGTACAAATCTAATTAGTCGGTTGTCACTGCCTCAACGATGTCATCCTCAGAGGTGAAAACCAAGTCGAGGATATTGTTTCCTCTCGTTGGCTCTCTCACCCATTGAGTGAGGAACTCGTTGTTCGCGAACTCCAGGAGTAGTGCGTTCTCGCCACAGGGTTCTCTGGTTTCCCAGTCAACTTGTGTGTTGAAATCACCCATGACGATACACACTCTGTCTTCGACAAGTTCTCCTAGTAGCTGGTACAGATCTCTGTCCTTTTCAACGAGTTGGGTAGGAGGTCTATAAAGCACCAGGGTCCTGTTTTTGGCAGAACCTATCTCTAGGTCAACACCTAGTAGTTCATGGTCGGATACGATTTTGCAATACGTCGAGTTGAGAGTATCCTTGACATACAACATCACACCGCCACCCTCTCTGTCTGGCCTATCTTTCAGGAAGAGCTGGTAACCGGGGATCGTGAATTCACCTTCAAAATCTCGGCTTGAGGATTTTATCCACGACTCCGTTATGGCCACCATCTTAGGTTCCTCTGTTACTACGAGGCCACGGAGCTCAAGAAACTTATTCCTGATTGACCTCGCATTGAACAGAAGAACTTTGAGGGAGTCCCCTAGTGTAGGACTCCCTACGCTCTTCCGTTTCCCGGCTTCTCTGTTTTCGTGGTCACACTCTTTTTGACGACCTCCGAGAAGGTCGTTCCAGGAGTGACACGGGCATGCTGGCGCACGTCCGCTTTCGCTCTGTTTCGAGCGTTCCTTTGGGTGCGTTCCACGACATCTTGAATTAGGTTGGCGAGAGAGGCCTTCCCTTTAAAGGAGAGATGTACCCCGTCCCTTTGGAAGAGGTCGTCTCTACCGATAAAGGTACGATAGGGGTCCACAAGGAAGACTCCTTCTGCCGTGCAGAGATCCGCCAACCTTCTGTTCACTGCGACGTTTCTTTCGTGAGCGGTTCGGGATGGACCTCTTCTTGGAAGCATCCCAACCACCACACGTTTGCGGGTTTAAGGCCCTATGTCGTCCACGGCTCCCATCACCGTTTAGATGGTCTTACCACTGAGGCCAACCTTACCCCCTCTGAGGTAGAGGTCGTTGCCACTCACCATCAGAGCAACAACTGAATTCTCAGAAATCTGAGCTTTCTCTGCCTCTACTCTGATGTTGTGGTTACCCCGTCCTGACAGGCAGCTTACCTTCACGCTAGTGCGAAGGCGGGCCACTAGGAGCGGCTGCAGATCCCGTGTTTGCGAGTCACCAATGAGGGTGACCTTCGGACACTTGGTCTCTGAAGACGGGGTCTTCCCTTGTGGAAGAGGCCTCATCTTTTCCTCTTTACTCTCCACATTCTTATCTTTCTTTTTCTTCTTCTTTATCTGTTTTTCTTCTATTTTTGGTTATACTTTTGTTTCAACTTTATTCTTTTTCTTTTTTTTCTTCGTTTCTCCTTTCTTCTTTTACTCCTTTTCTCTCGCCTCAGCTAGCTTAGCCTCAGATGATGCCGGAATGTCCGCTTGGTTACCAGGGGATTCCGACACGTCAGTGGGCGGCGCCTCTTCTAGGCATCGAACCTGAGCTACGTTAAGGGCTTCGAGCTTCTCCAACTTTCCCTCAAGGACCTTAGCTCTCTCCTCTGAGGCTCTATAGAGGTCTTTTAATTTCTCCACCTCTCGCGTTAATATTCAAGTAGTGCAGATACTTTCAGAGCTGCATTTTGAGTAGCAGCCCTCCGGAAAGTCAACGCACCACTTTTCTAACTGGCATATTCTACAGTTGTGCTTGAGACGAACGGGTCCTTTTTTGCCTGTCATTTTGAGCGCTTTCTCTCTCTCTCTGAAAACTCGTGACCAATCAATGAGTTGGTGAGTTCTCCCTGCGTGAGTCGCTCCCGCCTATCGATCGGAGAGGTTTCGGATCTTTCAGAAGGCACGCTCCATGTGCTGCTGTTCGTCCGACCGAGTCGTCAAACCTCGGCGTGCCGTGGCTCCCAACCAAGCAGCACAGACTGTCCCCGAAGGGGCCCTCGATTTGTCACCAGGTGAACAACAACGAAGCACGCCCCTTACTAAACTCCTACTAGTTCCCTTAACAACGGCCAGGATCTCGGAGTAGCGTTTAATGGATATCCCGCCACACCAAGGAACTCGACCCAAGGCTTTTTATTGGCCTGGCAACCAACATGGGAACAAAGAGCCTACACCTCGGACCAATGCTACCATAAGCACCCGTCAACGGGCACTGGGAACGGTCAATAATTACGCGCCAGGGAAGGGGTTAACGGGGCACTACCCTGATCCCATTCATCGTGCCCCATCGCCTAGGACACCTCTAGCCTTAGTCTCTCGCAACCAGTGAGCGTCGATTGGCGTTGTTTATAGAGGTTCCAAAGCCTCTCTTCTGCCGCATGAGGTAGCTGCCAGGTCCTTATAGGTAGATAGAGGAAGAAAGGGAAAGAGTGACATGATAGGAGTAGGCTTTTTTTGTTTTTTTTTTCTTTTTGTATGAGTGGGAGATAGGATAAAAGTAAAAAAGGAGAGGGATAGAGTAGAAAAAGGAAGGAATGACGCACTTAGTCTGGAACCTCGTTTCCGACCAAATCGACAAGGGAAGCCCTACCAGGGGTACCCAGAAAAGGTACCCCCGCCGACATAGCTCGAAAAGTCCAAGGTCCACACAAGCTCTCTTCCCGCGACAAGGGGGCGTCACCTCTCCCTCTTTTTTCGTTATGAGAGAGAGAGAGAGAGCGGGTGCTTTAGAGATAGGTGGATTGAGATGTCTTAACTACTCTCAGAATCCGAGTAGGCAAGGATATCAAAACACACATAATGTGTTCAAATGTTTCTATGGGGAGGGGAGGGTGTAAAGGGCAAAGTGTCAATTTTTGCTGATGACACTAAACTGGCAGCTGTAATCAAAGAAGTTGAGGGTGGCTTTAAAGTGCAGAGTGACTTAAATAAGTTACTGGCTTGGGCTCAGAAGTGGCAGATGACTTTTAACCTTAATAAATGCAAAGTTATTAACATGGGAAGAGATAATAGGGAATACAGTTATGAGATGGATGGGCATTGGCTTAATTCAGTTGAAGATGAGAAGAACTTAGGCGTAGTAGTAGATAGGTTACTGAAGTTTTCACGCAGTGTATTGAGTAAAAAAATAGAGCAAATAGGGTACTGGGATACATTAAAAGGAATGTTAGCCTCAAGGGTAAGGAGGTTATCCTTAAACTATACAACTCTTATGTCAGGACACATTTAGAGTACTGTATACAAGCATGGTCACCACATTTTAGACATGATATAAACTTGTTAGATTCAGTACAAAAGAGGGCAACAAAAATAATACCTTCCCTGAAGCACCTTGAATATGAAGATAGACTGAGGGTATTAAATATGTTTTCATTTGAAAGATGTGTGAGGGGAGATATGATTGAGCTTTTTAAAATCTTTTCTGGGATGGATAAGTTGGATTTCAGGAAGTTATTTGAGTTAGAAAGTAGTAATAGGACTAGGGTTCACTACTTAAAGATTAAAAAAACAGAGGTGCAGACTGGATGTTAGAAAATAATTTTTTACCAATAGAGTGGTAGATTATGGGAATAGTTTCTTACCTAAGACAGTAGACAGTCCAAACTTGAATATTTTCAAACGCAGATTAGATGATTATATGGGGAAGGAGGGTTAACTTCTTACTTTTTGGTATGCTGGTGGGTCTCTCGACTCATTCCGGTGGATGCAGTTTCTTTTATTGTATATTTTTGGGGGATTTAGATTTTGTCTCGCCCTGATGATGATGCTTTTTGATTTTGACCCTCTCTTATGGACGGTTTAAATTGTATATTGTAGATGCATGATCTGACTTAATCCTATGGATGCATTCTGTGGGTGGGTTTTGACGGATGCGATGACCTTTGATAGGCCCTTGTGGCCTTTGTCATCCGTGAAATAATGTTATGTTATGTTATGTTATGTTATGTTCAATTTTGTACTTTGATATTCATGGGCCACCCTAGACTATTATGGGCCCTGGCGCGGCACACCGGCTACGCCCCCCTCTCGTGGGGCCTGTGTGCTCCTAACTCGCTCAGTTGAGCTTGTAGCCTGTTTGCTATAATAATTTCGAAGATTTTTCCCTGCATCTCAAGAAGAGAGATCAGGTGATAGTTAGTCCCCTGGTCTGGGGGCTTGTTTCCCTTCGGGATAAAGATGATTTTGGCCATATTGTACCCGTCAGGGAAGTAGCCTGTATTCAGGGCAGCGTTCATTGTGTTCGCCAAACCTTGGATAATTTGCCTCGGGATATTTAGGAGGTTGTTCTTCGTAATTCCAGACCAGCCCAGCGCCCTCTGCTTGAAGGATCTTATGGTGTTCAAGGTCTTTTCGAAAGTTATCGGGCATTCGTGGCTAACCATCACTCTTTCCTGAGATACTTGCGGGTGTGGGTGGGTTTTATGTATCACTGTGCTGAGATCATAAAGTCAACGTTTTCCTCAGGGGATATAGCGAAAATCTCTTGTCAGTGGGTTCTAAATTTTCACTCGAGAGACAAGGTCCTCAATGATGTCTCCATCCTTGATTTGGGTTCTGGGCCTGGAAGGCAATTCCCTAAATCTTCGGATGTTGTTCCAAAATTTTACAGGATTGTCCTCCCTGTCCAGCCTCCCAATGATGTCATTCCATATTGCTCTTTGCTTTTTAATTATTATATTTTTTTAGTTCCTCTCCTAGTTGTCTCATTCTGGCTGTCCTTTTCCGATTGGTGCCTGTCCTGCCGATCTCTTCATAGATTTCTCTATGTTCCCGGGCGATTTCTCTCATCTCGTTCGTCCACCTAGGTTGTGGGAGCAATTTATAGGAGATTCTGGGGACGCATCTCTCGTCGGCTTGTATGAGGAGATTGGTAATTATATTTATCTCCTCATCAATCTCTTCGAGATTAGCGTCTCCCAGGTCAGCTGGTTGGTATGCACTAAGTATATCTCAATATAGCTCCCAGCGTAACCTTTCCTAAGTGGAATGGGCTTGAGTAGTAGAGCAAGCGAGATTGTGTTGAGAATCGGGATGTGATCGCTCGATACCACTGGTACGGGCTCATTGCTGATGCTGAAGGGGAAGTTTTTGCTCGTTAACACAATGTCTGGTTTAGTTGCCTAACGATGTGTTAAGAAGGTCGGAAAACCTGACCCGACCCTCTGGAGTCTGTCTCTTTCGAGTAGCAACTCCATTCTTCCCCTTTAGGCGGTGCTTCCGTAGCCTGACGCTCTGCTTCTGGCATTTAGATCACCGCCAAAAAGTGTAAGTTTCTCGCTCCCGAAGAGAGTGTAAAATTGAGGAATCGGCAGGTATTTGCGATGTGGAGGTTGATAGGCAGCCGCCACGGTCAGGTTTCCCACCAGGGTTGGTATTTCAACAGCCACAAATGACTCATCTAGGTTTGGAAGCGTTCTGTATGAAATGTTGTTTCGGATCGTGATGGCTGCGCCGTCGAAGCGTTCCTGTGTGTGGTTTTTGTTCATAATTGTGTAATTTGGTATCTTTATTCTGTTTGTATTTGTGTTAACACCGTGTTCAGTGATGATGATTAGGTCGGTATCCACTTTACAGAATATGTTTCCGTAAGGAATGTGTTTCCCTTCCTATCCATTGACGTTAAATGTAAGTATTTTTAATGTTATTCGTGTTTTCCATGTTTGTGTTGTCTAGTGTTTGTGTTTTTTATGTGTATATGTGTGTCTTCTTCTAATGCTTTTTGTTACGTGCCTTTTTACCGTTCCTAATTTTGAAAAAATCTGCTTCGCTTATGGCGAGGCGGGAGTCCCTATGCAATTTAATTTCGACCGGTACGAGCGCTGCGTTAATTAGCGCTTCCTGGTCTGGCGAATCGTATGTCCATTTCAAAAAGCGAGCCTTGACTCCTTCGATGATCTCCTCTATCTTGGGATCCTCATCTTTAGTGTGCTGGCCGATCCAGGGGTCCAGCCTTCTGCACACCATACGTCTCTGTGCTTGGATCTGAGGAGGGGTGTTTGGTTGTAGGTTTATTTTCTTTAGGATTTTAACTCCTTCCTTCTTCGTGAGTCTCTCCACGTCTTCTTTTTTTTCGCATATTAAGATGAATCCTGCCGGCGTATCTATTAGTCTTAGGATTGCTATGCTTAATTTTCCGAATAGGGTTTCAAACACCTTTCCCTTTTCCGGTTTTCAAGGCCGCTTAAGCATCTTACTGGGACCCTCGCGGCATTTTGGGTGGCCATTATGGTGGTGAACACCCCTTGAAGAGAGGAGTGCACTTTGTTCTGTTCCTGGCCTTTCCTCTGCTCTTTAGGGACTCACCAGTAGGTATGACAAGTTTCTGGTATTTTCTTAAGAAATTATATGTTAATTTGCTTTCTTCGGAGACGTGCGTGTACGGGTAGGTCCGCTCAATAACTTCATTCAGTTCGTCAATGATCTTCGTTGTCCTCTGGTGTTATTGGGAACACTTCTCTCTAGTGATCCCTGAAACGTTCCTCGAGTTCTTCTGGTTCCTCGATGTACGATTCGTCTTCCTTGATTCGTGTTTTTTCCCTCATGTTAATTCCCCTGAGTCTCTTGATCTGTCTCCAAAATATATTGGGATTGTCTTCCTCCTCAATATTTTCAATGAGCTGTTCCCATATCTCCGTTCTTTTTTCGTTAAACCACCGCCTGAATGAAAAGGATATTTGCCCTTGGGGTGAATGATGACAATGGATGAGATGAATCCGGTGGGATCCTCTCGGAGGTGTGATTGTATGGCGGACTTATTGACAACGCCCTCCCCCCCCCCGAGGGTGTTTTAATCGCGACCGCATCCCAACATACCATAGAGACGGTTGTAAGTCCGTCTATGGTCCTGGAAGGGGCCCCCACTGTGATGAGCAGCGGAGGTAGCAGTCCGTCCCTTGTCCGGAATTGTTTCTGACATTGTTATCGACTGTGGGCTACTCCTCAAACCAGCTTCCTCCAATGCCCCCAATTATGGCCGTGCTATTGTCCGGCATAGTTGGGACGAAACATGAATGGCATTTCCCTCTCACATCTGACCGCAGTTCACGCAGGGGGGTGGGGCCTGGGACTTAAGCAGTCATCTGCTTAAGTGGGGCCGCTAAAAAGAAAGATGAAGATTATTAGTGATGGTGATATGAGTATGGATATCTTTCGTAATAGTGGTTCCTGTGTAGAAAACAACTCTCGGAGGTGTCTTTGGAATTTTAACAAAACTTTACCTCCTTTGCCGAATTTTGAAGTAATTGTCGGAGTAATTATGCCAAGAATCCTACGCAGTCTCTTCTTATGTATGATGATGTTCAAAGTTTTTAGAAATAAATAGTGGTATAGATAGTTTGGTAAAAACACACCGTAATTATTTTGCTCTAGTGATTGGGGCATCTCTTGCATTTTTGTTTACTTTGTTCTTCTCTGCTTTAACAATTCTTGCTTTTGATAAACTCTTTTTATATATATTCTATTATTTATTTATATCATTTGTCTTATCTTTTATTATTATTTTATTTTTTTTTTAAACATATATTTATTCTAACTTTTATACTAGCACATATATATACATTTTGTGCGTGTATACTTCTATACATCAAATATATACTTTCATACAAATTCATACATACACAATCTGTTTATTTATTAGTGATGGTGATATACATTTAAGCCTACATTTACATATACGTTTTATTTACATTATATAAACATGTTTTAAACAATTATACATTTTTAAGGCGTTAAAGCCTTTATATTATAGTTGTAGCTGAATTAATTACATTCTCAAGTACCTTTTGAAAAGTTGGCATCATAAGTAATTTAAGTAATTTAAGACAGATTAAGAATTTAAGTCATAAGTTATTATTTTTAAGTGTTTTTGTTGGTGCGTTTGTCAGAATTACGATGTTTCTATAGAAACTTAGGGTTAGACAATACATAAAAAAGATAGTATATTTAAATCGCTCTGTCAATTCCTCAGCAGCAGTTCGCCTGCCTCTTGGGAAGTTAGTCCGTCGTGAGATTTTCCGTTTTAGTCTTGTCATGTCAATGTCTAAGTCCAGGTCCAGACTTGACAGTATTTCAGTTTCTACTTTGTCCCATGTCTTCTTCGCCTGCGATTTTAATAAAGTGTTGATTGTTTCTAGTCCAGCTCTTCTGTGTAGTGTTCTCTGTGGTATGCGTTCCCGTCTTCTTGTGTGGTGAATAATCAAGGAGGCTTTATTTTGTACCCTCTGCTTTGTTCTCAGCATCTTGATCCCTGAGGTCTGGGTGACTGTCGTTGTGGATATAAGCTTAAGGCCACCGTAGAGTTTCATTAAGGTACTCCTGCTCAGTTTGCGGAAGCGGAACAGTTTCACCAATTCTATCTTCGCTAAGTTGATCCGGTTTACGGCATGATGCTTATACCCTCGGATGGTAAGTTTGAGCCCAAGCACTGTGCCCTTCAGAGAGTAGTGGTGGTTTCGATCGCCAACATAAATGTCGTCGTGTATTGTGCGGTTCATGGGGATAATGACGAACTTTTGGACGTTCGTTTTTATCTTCCATTTACGCTCGTGCGAGTCTATGTTTTCGATCTCCGCCGCCGTCTCTGCAGCTTGCACTAGGTCGTTGTTGTAAGTGTTCGGTTCAATCTGCGTGATTTCATCTGCGTATTGCAGATACATGGCGTCATCCTTGATTAGTGATGGAAGGTCTATCGTGAAGATGCTATACAGTAGAGGGCTGAGGTAGCTACCTTGTGGTACACCAGCCTCGAAGTTAAATTCTAGTCCCTTTTGGCCCTCGATCTGTATCTGCTCTCTTCTTTCCGTCACATAATCGCAGAGGATCTTTTCAATGACTGGGTTTAGCCGAAGGCTTATGATCTTGAATTGCAGTCCCCTCAGCCAAACCTTAGCAAAGGCCTTCTGTACGTCTCTGAGGCCTACGTCGACGTACTTTCCCTCCGCCTAGGATTTGGCTAGCTTTTCTGAGAGGAGTATGAACGCGGTGTCGGTTCCTCTTCCTCTACGGAATCCGTGCTGCTGGTGGTTAAGCGCTTCGTTCTCAGTTAGCTGGCTCTGTAGCCTATTGGCAACGATCTTTTCGAAGATCTTGCCCATGAATTCCAGGAGGGAGATTTGCCTGTAGTTTAGGAGCTGGTCGGGAGGTATGTTCCCCTTCGGGATGAATATAACCTTTGCAAGTTTAAACGCATCGGGAAAGTAGCCGGTGTTCATGGCTGCGTTCATTACGTTCAACATTCCCTGATGCACTTGCGGTGGAGCGTTGGTTATATGTGCTTTTGTTATTCCGACCAACCTGGAGCCTTTTGTTTGAAGGCTTTGATAGCATCAGCGAGTTCCTGCATAGTTATTGCCCTTCCGTGACCCATCATCTCCCTTTCTTCGGAGACGTGCAAAGCACGGGTAGGTCCGCTCAATAACTTCATTTAGCTTGTCAATGATCTTCGTTGTCCTCTGGTGTTATTGGGAAGACTTCTCTCGAGTTCTTCTGGTTCTTCGATGTACGATTCGTCTTCCTTGATTCGTGTTTTTTCCCTTATGTTAATTTCCCTTAGTCTCTTTATCTGTCTCCAAAATTTATTGGGATTGTCTTTGTCCCCACTGTTGTCAATTAGCTGTTCCCATATCTCCGTCTGTTTTTCCCTGATTATTCGTGTTAGCTCAAATTCGAGGCGACGCATCCCGGCCACTAATTCCCTGCACGTTCCCGTACGCCTAAAACGATCATAGAGCTCCCTATGTTCCCTTGCTATATTTTTCATCTCGTTTGTCCATCTTGGCTGGAGGAGCGTTCTGTATGATGTTATCGGGACGCTCTCCCTGTTTGCCCTGATGATCGAGTCTGTCAATAGCTCTTCGTCTATATCTTTGAGAATTGCTTCCTTCAGATCTGCTGGCTGGTATTCTCTTAGCATTACCCGGTATCTCTTCCAGTTGGCTCGGTCGAAGGACTTTCTTGTCTGTACGGAGATCTGAATGGGCGCGAGGGAAATAGTTGTAAGTATAGGGATGTGATCGCTAGGGACAGGCGGTCCCGGAATGCTATGATGGTTGAATGGGAAGTTGCAGCTGGTCAGGATTATGTGCGGCCTTGACACTGAGCGCGAAGTTACAAATTTCGGGAAGTCAAGTGCAATTATTTCTAGTCTGTCTCGGTCCAATAAAAGTTGCAGATTTCTGACCTATTTCGTTAGTCTTTTTGTATCCTGCTACTCCCAAGTTAGTGTTTAGGTCTCATCCGAAAAAAGACCTTTCTTTGGTTACCAAATAATGTGTTGAAATTGTGTAGGGGTAAGTACATTCTCCTAGGGGGCTGGTACCCTGCCGCTACCATAAGATCTCCGACGAGAGTCGGGATCGCTATCGCTAAAAAGGATTCCTCAAGCTTAGGTAGGTGTTTGAACTTGAGGTCTCTTTATTACGATCGCCCCCCTTCAAACTTTTCCCCAGAGCATTTTTTTCTTAATGTGTAGTTTGGGATTTTCATTTTCTGTGTTCTTGTGTCGAGTGCATGTTAACTTATAAGAATGATGTCCGAGTCTGTCTCCCTAAAGATATTGTAAACAATGTTTTTTCCTGTCCATCCGTTAACGTTCAGTGTCATTATTCTTAGTCTGTTGTTTGTCCTTTGCATGTTGGTGTTTGTCGGTTGTCCTGGCTACTTGAGTTTACTTCTTATCCTGTCTTATCTTTCCACACTGTATTCTTTTAAAGTCTTCTGGGTCCGAGTTTCGCAGTATTCCTTGCTGAGTTCAATGTCGGCAATAAATACAATTTCTTCCACCGCCTTCTCGTTCACGGCGGCATCAAACCCCCATTTATATCTGCCGGATCTAACTCCTTCGATGAGACTTTCTAACAACGTCTTTCTCGGAAACGGAGTATCCCTCCGAGCTGTCGGTTTCGATCTCCGTGGTCGTCTCCTTCTTGTTCCTTTTTTGTTTTTCAAGTTCTCTTTTCTTCTGGGCTACGATGCGTGGGTCCTGTCTTTTCGTTGGTTATTGTGTCGCGTTTGTCGAAATTAAGTCGGTAATTAAGTTGGGGTAAAAAAACTTTTGGCATTGGTTTTTGATACATATACTCTAAGAAAATTATTTTCTATTTCTTTCACCCCTGGTGATAGACTTTCTTACACACACACACACATACATAAACACAGGCGCGCGCGTTCACTCTGTGGGGCGCCCCTTTCAAATTATATTATCCATATGTCAAAAATAGAAGAGATAGAGAATAAATTATAGAGACTCGGCGGATTACTCTAAACACCCTATCCGATGGCTCCAAGCCTAATCGTGGGAGGGTCTTTGCCAAAGTCTATGCGGATCTTAATATCGCACTAGTGAGACTCATTGATATTCACAATGGCTATGCAGCCATCTGTTCAAGAGAGGTTGATTGCGAAGCACTCACCTTCATTAAAGCAGCAGATTGCTTAAAAAATATAAATCTAAAACCAAATATACCACCTCAAATAAAAAGCCGTCACAGCTTTATCCTTCGCCGCCTCGATCCCTGGGTTGGGGGCACTCCGTAGAAGAAATTTACGCGGAGGTGGAGAAAAACCAAACTTGAGCTAAGGTTGCAGAGGTAATTAAATTCAAAGACTATACTCATGTCTTTAAGATTATATTTGCAACATAACAATGGCGAACAAGGTTGCGGAGGGAAGTATGCTCCTCTTTAACGTCCGAGTCTGCCCTGAGCAGATCGAACTTGAGCAGTTTATCGATCTCCAGATGTGCTTCAAGTGCTATACGTACGAGGAGCACACCACAGAAGCCTGCCTCAGGGGTAACGCTTTTTTATGTTCCATCTGTTCTTCAGATACACAGTCATGGAGGGATTGCAATAGCACCTCCTTGAAGTGTCTGAACTGTGCAAGAGCACATAAGACCCTATCCATGGCTTGCCCAGTTAAGAAAGATATGATTAGGAAGAAATCAAATGATAAAAAAACAGGCAGAGGAAGCTAAAGCAAACAGCACCTATGCTAAGGTTGCAAAAGCTGCGATTGCAGAGTCTAGGGAAAGCAAGACATACCTGCACGTTGAGAATGAAAACTCGACGAAAATTATGTGTTGCATCTATTATGCTCACATCGCGAATCTTTCCTTCCCGGGGACCTTTGCCAAAGAGCTAAATAGAATGCTGGCGCATTATGGCATACAGGAAATGTGGTTTCCACAGAACTCACAGTCCGAGGAGATTATAAAAATTAGTATCAATCCCCAGTGAGAGACTATTTGCCAGAAACTCCCAACCCCAGCAGCGGTTCAACTCCTTCCAGAGACCCCGAATTCAGGTGCAGGCAGCGCGAGATGCAAACTCACGCACTGAAAAACCAAACAACACACAAAACAAACAAACAAAGCAAACAAACACACAAGCACAAACGGAAAAGGAAGTTTTGGTGATTGAGACTGTGAGACCCTAGGGAGGAGCGCATTCGCCTCGCTCCCGGAAAAGCTCGCAGCCACAAAGACGTCCGAGGTCGTCCTCTTCTTGTAAGAGGGACTCTAGGTACGTATACCACTCAAGAAAAATAAACTTGAGGATCTACGCCGCCGAAAGGTCCCCTTTCACAAAGGAGATGACTTCCATTAATGTTACTGAAAGATTAATATCCGGAAAGTACAAATGGGGATTTTTTTCGGACGACTGCACGGAGAAAAAAGTCGAGAGCTCAATTAAAATGACTCCCGAAACCTTCACTACCCTCACAGACGGCAAGTACAGCAAAAAACGCAATGGAAAAACGATTACGCCACCAAACACTCCACAAGGGCTCAAGCTCGTTAGAGATTAAGCCATATCAACAACACATACATAGGAACCTTACGTGAATAAGACAATGGACCAATTAAAAATACTATTTTAATTCAAACGGTTGGATCGAGAAAAGACCACTTTACGGTAATATAATACGACAAATTGACCCAGACTTTGTATTTATCTCAGAACACGGGGTCAATACAGACAGAAACACAATAAAAAATTTCCATACGAAGTCATAACCAGAAATAACAGTGGAGAACGATTTGACGGTTGTGCAATTGCTGTGCAAAAAGGTATTGATTACAGAGAAATAAGTGGACTCGATGAATCTTACTTAGCTTTGGAGGTACGTACGGCAGTGGATACACTGGTCCTGGCAACAGGGGACCAGACTCCAAGGTGAGGGTATTTACTCCATCACAATTCCTGCAGTTTTGTGGTCACGGCAGAATCGGGTTTTTTTTCCGGCGACCTCAATGCGAGGAGTGCTGCCTCAAACTATACGTCGACCAACCCAGCAGGCAGGAATCTCGAGACACTTATTGAGAGACAAATTATGACAAGAATTGGACCAAACGTCCCCACATACATCACAGACAGATCAGCCACAAAACCAGACATAGTGCTCAGAAGTACTTCGTTCCCCTATAATTACTTCATTGAACCGGGCCCTCTTGTCCCCAGCAACTACCAGGCTATCCTTATAAAAATCTCCACCGCCACTGTACAGGTCAATATCTCAGAACGCAAGAGCTACGCTTGTGCCGACTGGGATACGTATAAACAACTCATCGAAAGCTACATTCCCGACCCCTTAATCGATGTAAGTTTAGAAGAAATCGACTAGGAATTGGATAAAATCACCAATAAATTAATAAATGCCGATAAGGAAGCCATTCCCCGATTAAAGTATAAAACACTCACGGCCCCTTCTTGGACCCCTAGAATGAGATCTCTCGCAAGGGAATACGGGAAACGGATCAATGAAGTGAACCTCACTGGCCCCAACATCACTATGCACAGACGAACACGACAGATACGCTACGAATTAATGATTCTTATTAGGGACCAACAGAATGTACTTTGGGACAATTTAATAGGCAGACTTAAGTTAGAAAACGACTCGCGTACATTCTGGCAGACAGTAAAAAGGCTAAAAGGATGACAGACACAGACGTCAATAAAAATCACACGAGACAACACGGAAATTACCAAGACGGATAAAATCGAGAAAGAATTCAGACTCTTTTGGGCATTATTTTTAAGATATCCGTGGAGGAGAATGATAACTTTGATTTAGACTTCGAAGACAGAATCATTGACGAATTAAACGACCAGATCCACAGAACCTATCTTCATCATTACGTGGGGCAAGAAAGGAATATGGAGGGATACGGCGATTAAATTACTGATGAGGAACTCTCGAAAACTTCAAAATCCTTCCGTCAACGGACATCATGGCGTACAGGACTGACAAGGGAGAATTTTATTCGAGCCTCACCTAACATCCTTTTGTGGTGCATGAATATCATGAATGAGTGCCTGAACGTGAGTTACCTTCCTGGCCGACCACTGGAAGGTAGCAAAAATTATATTCATTCCCAAAGCCAGTAAGCCACCGGACAGTCCAGCTAACTTCAGGCCTATATCTCTCTTAGAATTTTCAGGGAAAGTCTTGGAAAAGATTTTGGCCAACAGGGTAAATACGTTCCTCAAAGAAAATAATTTGCATAACCACCAGCTGCATGGCTTCCGGAGGAAGCGAGGAACGCACACGGTGCTAGCCGTGATCACCGAGAAGTTAGCAAAAATAAAAGCAGAAGAACGACATGCAAATTTGGTGCTCAGAGACGTCAAAAAGGCCTTTGGCAAAGTATGGAGAAAAGGTCTACGATACAAGATCTTACACCTGGGCCTCGACCCCATACTTGAAACTTTATTCTGCGATTACGTGATCGAGAGGAGAGCGTATGCGCACGTAAAAGGCTTCAATGTCCCTGAGTTCGAACTCGAGGCAGGGGTGCCACAAGGCGAGGGTATATATACAATCGACCTTCCCCATCTCTGACAGAAGGCTCGTTATACGTCCTATTTGCGGACGACGTATCAATGATCTGGACGACACCTTATCGGAATGTGAATTACATGGCACAGAGTACGGCGGTAGAAATCGAAAACATCAACTCTTTCGAGAGGAGATGGAAGATATCTACCAATGCCCAAAAGTTCCAGATAATCCCACTATTCCGACGAACCCTCGCTGACATCCGTGTGGGGGGTGTACGCATCCCTTACCGCACTGAGGGCACGGTTCTGGGACTCCGGTTACGACTGGTACGTATGGTAGACATATGAACAGGATCTCGGCAAATGCACGGAAGGACTTGGGTGAATTTTTCCGATTCATGGACTTAAGATCCTCGAAAAAATTAAAAATCTATAATGCGCGCACCCGATCCAAACTCCTGTACCTTCCGATCCCCATAAACGCGAGTCCTAAGACCCAGATCCTTACACTGCAAAGGGTTCAGAATAAGGCTGTCTTAATTATAACGAGAACCCGAAGGAGAGAGAGTAGAAGGCAGAGTGAGCACCATGGTGAACTGGGGTTGACCCCCATAAAAGTGAAGCTTCACAATAGAGCAATAAAGATCTGGGACGTATTACACCGACACCTCCCTCCCGAGTTTGCGCTCGAGCACGTGGACTTTAATGACGCAAGACACAGAAGATCATTTGCAAGTACGAGGGGCGGTCAATAAGTTTTGCGAATCGGTAGGGCAAAACAGAGGAAGGGGGATGGCAGTTTGTGAGGGTGTTAATACAAGTTATGACAAGTCAGGACCTGCAGTCGCACGCTCCTGCCTCCTCCATTTAAGAAGCAGTAGCTGATCGCAGATCGTCAGCCACAAACATTTCAACAATGGAGAAGGTTGAGCACCGCGCAGTGATCAAATTTTTGACCAAGGAAGGCAATGCAAAAGAGATCCATGAACGCATGGTTGCAATCTACACCGACACCACCCCTTCCTATGCAACCATTGCTCGTTGGAATAGGGAGTTTCGCCATGGTCGTGAGTCCCTTGAAGATGAACCCCGTCGAGGACGCCCGTCAGACGTGACCAACGAGGACAATGTGGCCTGTATGGAAAAAATGATCCTCAAAAATCGACGGGTGAAGGTCGAAGAAATCGAGCGAGAACTTGGAATATCACATGGAAGTGTTATGAACATCATCCACGACAATTTGGCCATGACCAAGGTCTCTCCCCGTTGGGTCCCTAGAATCCTCACGCCCCATGAACGACTTCAACGTCGTCAAAGTTCGGAGAAGCTGCTGCTCTGTACAACTGACACTCGGCGGGATTCGAGTCACGCATAGTGACAGGTGATGAAACGTGGGTCCATCACTGGGATCCCGAGACCAAGCTCGAAAGCATGGCCTGGAACCACAGGGGTTCTCCGACCCTCATCAAGTTCTGGGCCCAACCCTCAACCGGGAAGATCATGGCCACCATCTTCTGGGATTCTGAGGGAGTGTTGATGGTGGACTATGTGCCTCGTGGAAGGACCATCACATGCCAATATTACGCCGAGGAACTGGCTGGGTTGAAGAAGTGCATCCGTCAAAAGCGGCGCGGCAAGTTGACACGCAGTGTCCTGCTCCTCCACTACAACGCCCCTGTCCACACGGCCAGAGTTGCACAAGCTGCCCTGCGTGAGTGCGGATTCGGGGAGCTCAACCATCCCCCCTACAGTCCAGATCTGGCCCCTAGCGACTACTTTTTATTACGCCAGCTCAAGGTTGCACTGCGTGGACGCCAGTTTGGGGACGATGAAGATGTCCAGCTCGCCGTCCAGGAGTGGATTGAACAGCAGTCGAGAGATTTCTGGTTTTCGGGAATTCGAAGCCTCAGGGACAAGTGGCGCAAGTGTATTGAAGTTGAGGGTAGTTATATTGAAAAATAATAAACACTTTTCCTCATATCTTGGTTCCTTATATCCGAATTGCAAAACTTATTGACCGCCCCAGTAGCAGACTGTTCATCAACAACGACATAAACCTAACGTTCACGTAAAATTCCGTTCACAAAACAAGCACAAACAAAGCCCATCACTTTAAAAACAATCTCTTTTATTTTTAGATATTTCCCTTGAATTAGTAAAACTCTAATTCCCCCAAACTAAAACAATAACAACAACAAAAAATAAGAATAAACGCAAAATCAGGACCTAAAAAACCCAGATTAAAAACCAGGGATCTGTCTTTGATTCTATTTTTATTTCACTTTCCTATTATTTTCCCTAATTTTCCCTACTATTTTTCTCCTACTAAACACCTCTACTACTATATTCGTCACTTATATAAGTCCAATTCCAATCAATTTCAGTCCTCTGCTTTACTTTGTCTTCACCATCGACCTCCCAACTCCGGTGCACAGAGACACGATGTATCTGCAATACGCAGATGACGTCACACAAATTGTCCCGTGCCCGAAGAGGAAAGCAAGGGCGCAGGCGGCCCGCACTATAGCGGAAATCAACAACATCAGCCGATTCGAGAGACGATGTAAAATCAGGACCAACAGGGACAAGTTCAAAATTGTCCCGTTGAACCGCGAGTTGACATGGCCCATCATCATAGATGGGAGGAGGTACGGCTACTCCGCCGAAGGCACCGTCCTGGGCCTCAAAATCACCGACCATGGATACTCGAGGTACCACACGGAGAGGCGAAACCTGGCGAAGAGAGAAATCTCCAAGCTCTACAGGTTTAGAGATCTTAGCTCGGCCAACATCAGAAAATTATATATGATGTATGTCCGGGCTATGCTGATCTACCCTGCAGTGGTGTCCCAAGCGGCTAATAAAACCTCGATGAAAAGGCTCCAACGTATCCAGAAAACTGCCTCTCTGCTTATCAACAAAGTAAGCAGGTGTGACCGAGTCAGGCAAAGCGTCCTGCATCGGAGGAAATGCTTGGAGCCCATCAATGTCGTCACCCAGAAACTAGGCAAAAAGACCTGGTCCACTCTAAGGGATGATGTCATTCCAGAACTCCAGGGAGCAGGCGGCAGGTTGAATATACCTGCGTGGCTACGGGCGAAAGCCTCACGCAGAAGCCGGTTCACGAGCACAAAACTGTGTACACGAAATAATATCACTCCAATATACACATAAAAGCGTCACAACACATCACATCTAGTCCCATACATTTACACACGAAAAATGAGACAACAGACAACACTAAAATAGCATTTTCGCAAGAAAAGCTATTAAGGCTTGAATGCTACAAACAACATTATTACACTAAAAGTAAAAAGACAGAGAAGAAGAAACGAAATACAATAGGAAGAACACTACAAACATATGAAGATACAAATAGACATTAAAAAACACACAAAATAACAACACAAATAAAGGAAAAATGAAACTATAAAATAAAGTGATGCCCTCCCTACTATGGCAAAATCCCCCCCCCCCCGCCATCTTTAATTTTTTTCACCCACTATATCTTCCACTATATCATCTCTCTTTGAAAACTAAGTACATCATCATCATTCATTCTTCGCTGCTCACGACCAGCAATGAGCTACCTCACCGGTAAAGGAGGCAAAACCAAGGAAAACACAAAATCAACGCAGCCTCAACAATAACGAAGACTTCCGTCTGAAGATGCCTTAAGAAAAACGAAAGCTCACGGCCAAAGCTCGAATTAGTTGTAAAAAAATAAAATGGATCTTCCTCAACTGATCTTTAATAAACAACCAGATACAAAAAAACTGCATTGCCAGTTGGAATGTTCCAAAATAAAATTTATAAAATCAAAATACAACCTGGTCTTTAACAAAACATGTATAAATGAGAAGCTGCTCCCAAAATACACCAATATATATATATATATATATATATATATATATATATATATATATATATATATATATATATATATATATATATATAATTTTATTATTACCTAATTTATTTTTTTAATAGCAGAATACAAGTTTGACTTAAAAAAGAAATATAAACAAACGGGTCTGAAATTTAGGGGTGACTTTAGCCTCTAGCCATCCCCCCCCCACATCGAATCTGCTCCTGGCTGACATTGCATAGAAGAGGAATAATTGGCAGCGACGACTCACGATCGCATTACATCGGAGAAGAAAAAATAGCGTCTTATTTCCGTCCCTTGAATTGCCGTCATTCCTTGGGGGATCGGGGAAAGCGAGGGCGTGTGTAAAGAGGAATAGGAGGTAGGGGTGGGGGGGAAGGGGGAGGGGAATTGGGATTGGTGGAAAAACAGTTGTCTATCTCGCATCAATAAACATCCACGACCTTCAAAGGTGTGGAAGGTGTATGTAGTATTGACCACCGACTCTTGTACCCCCCCGGTGCCGCTGAACGCGAGCGCCAAGACCCACATTGCGAAACTACAAGTCATCCAGAACAAAGCGGTTCTACTCATTACAAACACCCGAAGAAGAAAACGTAAACGACAAAGGGAGCTCCACGACTCGGTTGGATTATCTCCGATCAACGTGGCGCTCCACGAGAGAGCTAAGAGGATATGGCAAGCCATTGGCGCCCGCTTGACCCCTGAATTCTCTCGAAACACACTTAGAAATCGAAGCAGACCGACAAATAAGACCTTTCAAAAGTAGCAAGCTACAGACAGACAATGACGTGATCCCAAAATACACCTGACAGAACGGACAAAATACAAAGTAATTCGCAGGTTCCTTTTAGCATATTCAAATTAAATTAAAAACCACTTGCAAAACGCAAGATTAGATAATTTCACACTCACTTTTAAAATATCCAATTAATTGATAACCAAAAACTTTTCAAAAACTTTTTACTAAAGTCACAGCGGGAATAAAACCCCCGCCAAAAATAAAGGCTTGAATGCCTAAAGCAATCAATCGATCAATAGGATCCAAAATAATAATTAAATTAACCATGTTTAATTTAATTATATTAACTATGGATTTATAATTCATAGTTTATCAAAAAAATACTAAACAACCACAAAAAACACACAAATCTAACACATTGACAGAGCTATCCTTTCACCAGGGACCTTTTTATTCTGTCTCCTACACATCATCTATTCTTTAAACTCACCCTTTAACCACTTTACTCTCTTACTATTCTCTCTCTAATTCTACCTATATTTCATCTCTTATTTTTTCCAATGTCCATTATTGACCACCATGCTACAGCTTACATATTTTAGAAGCGCTCCTTTCCGGACACGACCCCCGCGGTTGAGTGCCCTCCCTGCCCCAACACCTCTAGGTCTGTGGCTATATGAGGTCTCTTCCCACATGTTTGCTTCCTGCACCTTCATCGATCTCTGCTACTCTCGTTGGAATTCGTTTTAAATTTAATTTAGAGAAACATTCACGAAAACAAATATGTAACATTCATGTAACATCCACTTAAGCGTACATGTAAGCTTCTAAACACGCACACCCAAACTTATATTCTTCGTACAAAGAAATGCATCAAATAATTCTGAAATTGAGATCGATCTCAAGAGGTCTTCAAAGAGTCTTGAAAAAGTCTTGAAAAAGCCTTGGGAAAGTATTGGAAAAGTCTTGGAAAAGTCACTAAAAGCCTAGGAAAAGTCTTGAAAGAGTCTTGGAAAACCCTTGGAAAAGTCCTGGAAAAGTCCTGGAATTTTTTTGAAAAGTCTTGCAAAAATCCTGGGAAAGTCTTGAAAGGGTTTTGAAAAACCTCAGAAAAGTCTGGAAAAGCCTAGGAAAAGTCCTGAAAAAGCCTTGGAAAAGTCCAGGAAAAGACTTGGGAAAGTCATGGAAAAGTCTTATAAAGTCCTGGAAATCATTGGAAAAGCATTGAAAATGTCCTGGAAAAGCCTTGGAAAAGTCCAGGAAAAGACTTGGGAAAGTCATGGAAAAGTCTTATAAAGTCCTGGAAATCATTGGAAAAGCATTGAAAATGTCCTGGAAAAGCCTTGGCAATATCCTGGAAAAAGTCGAACAAAGTGTAAATTGCCGTCCAAGCAAGAGACACGCCTAAGGCAGTATTATGGCGTGTATGAAAGGGAGATTACATCGAGATTACATTGAAAGGGTGATAGTAACAGATCTACTGATCCTTACTAGGCTACCAGAAGGATTAAGAATTAAAAGGGTCTATGTAATAGTGAATTGAGGAGAATAGGCAGAGTAAAACCGAAGGCAGGAGATTTTCTACATAAGAAGATTGCAAGTTTTATTTAGTATTTTCGAGCGCGGTTTTTTTTTTCTACCGCAAAACAAGTCTGGGTTAGGATTTATCATCATCCATTTATTTTGTTCCTCTTTAAATGAACCTATACTAGGTGCGTTAACCACAGCATCTGGTAGATTACTCCAGATTCTTATAGTTTTGTTCTAAAGAAGAATTTCATTTCGTCTACCCGAAAGTGACTTCCCTCAAGCTTAAAGTTGTGACTACGCTTTGATTCATTTGATATAAATTTTGATTTTTTTACATTTTCAAAACCATTTGTGGTTTTAAATAACTCACGTCCCCACATATGTGTCTCTGTCTAAGAGGGAATAGATTTAGACCTTTAAGACTGCCCTCGTAATTCTTTGTGATTTGATGGAGCAGCGAGGATGAAACAGCAGTTTAAAAGGAACTCCTTTTTGTGCAACTTGACTTCTGCTAAGCGGGAATTCATGAAGTTTGCGTGAAAGAGTGAAATCAATGATGCTTTGGTGCAACTCTCAATACATTTTCCAAACACATCATTAGTTACACACTCTTCTCCACCAAAGATTACATGTTTGTTTTAGCTTAACAGTATTCATGTTGGGGATCATTTTTAATCATCTGTTTCTTCTTTCGTAATTCACTAAATCGCTTCTTATTCATATAAACCATAACACCATCGTATTCATTTATATCCATCGTGCATAGATTGAAATTTGAGGTTTAGTTTTTTATTAGTTGGCATTTTCCGGGAACTTTTTGAAGAGCACTCGCACATCAAGATCCTGAATGGAAGCAATAAAAGACTTGGATGTCTGCAATGAAAGATTTGGGTGTAGGAATGAAAGATTTAGAGGTGAACACTAATTGTCTTAACCGTTCCACCTAACTGTCACGTTTCTTCCACACTTTAGTCGTCTCTTGGAAGTGGAACTGTTTGCACGTTGTTTCAGGACTCATAAGATCCCTTAATTAGATTCTTAAGAAGGTTGTGTGTGTCTATGAATGTATCTCGAATAGTTAGAAATAGGTTGTCGTTACACTATAGTAAAAGTGTGTACATCAGTGCTTAGAAGATAGTTATCGCGAATTTCCTGTTTAATTTTCAATTATGAATTTGGTCACTGGAAACAATTTGAACAATAAACTGCGAGGAAAATAATTAAATTAAATTTTAAGGGAAAAATAATGGCTGTAATATAAAGTTAGTACAATAATAATAATAATAATCTCCACTTACTTGCTCTAATATAAGGTGCTTACTAAATATCCCATTCACAATGTCTTAAGTATAATATACCTAAAGGATCGAAATAGGTAGCTATTGTTAATAAACAATAGCTAAATATATACTTAGCCTGTGAAATGGTTATTATTCTTGGTCTTGGAGCGAGATAATGGCTTATTTATCCATTAATATTTATGAGACTAGAACCAAAAAAGGTAATTTATTATCATGCGGCTTTGCAGGTCGTATGATCCAAATCTTGACAACTTGCGGAAGTTTTAATGGATATTTAACGGGATCTGTATTTATGTCTTGTCACTTTGAGTCGTCGTAGAGGCAGAAAAAAAACACCTGCTTCTCGGGACACCAGGAGCTGGGCTCGGTGGCAACTCAAAACAATACACTCGCAAAACGCAACGACAACCACTTATTAAAACTTAATTAACCAAAATTATTATTATTACTACTCCCAACTTAGTTTGATATAACAAGTAAAGGAAACTAAATTAAAAGGAATGTCGAATTACAATAATTCCCACTTTCGTTTCCGAGAGTAAAAGATTTACGACAATAGTCAAGGACGATCTACTCGACATATAAACATAAGGCATCCATTAAATATCGGACCGAAAAGAAAATTATATAATTTGTAAATATTTAATCGGACATAGAAAATACATATAACATAAGAAACAAGATGGTTTTATGTTTTATTAAATTTATTTTTATTTACGTTACAATATGAATATTCTAATTAAAGCAGATGAATTATAAACCCATTTAAGAATTGGTGAGTTCTGTCGTCCTTTTTCATCTGTTCAAAACTCAGAGAACACAATTATTCTAAGCGAGGTGATCATTTAAAATTTATTATATCATCCCATAAGTAATGAGGCATGTTTTGCATGTTTATTATTATATATGGTTATTTAATTTAGCATAATCGCTCTTTTTACTTTATGCATTTTTGTTCTTTTTTTGTCGTCGGAAGGTTGAAATGTGTGAAAACAAGAGCTTTATACCAATTTGCTAAAAAATGGCAGCAAACCTCGATTTTGCCGCATTTCTCCTTAAGGCCGCCAAAAATGAACAAAGTTGAACAAAACACAAAAAAATAGTTCAAGAAAAAATAACCTGAGCTAACATAACCTAATCTTAATTTTTTAAATTACAAGTTTAGGAAACAACTTAAACCTTTTGTACCGACCTAACAATGGGGGGCTTCGCCCCCATATCCCCCCTGAATTTCCTTAATTAACTCAGTATAAACAAATCAAGTGCACAAAACAAAGCCGCATCTTGCCTTCCGACTACCAAAAATCGAGAGCAGATCTGCATAAATAACCTCGATAAAAATTTCCAATGCACGATTATTGGCATTGTGAGACTTTTACGAGGTGTTCGAAATATAATTCCCATCCTCTACAAGTCAACGCAAAGCTTTCCAATCCTAAACAGAGGCAAATAGGAAAAAGGGGACGAAAGCTTGGTTGAAATTATGTACACAATGTGACGTCACTTTCAATTTTTGGCCAAAATAGTTCTCCGCCTTGACGTCATCACAAAGAAGAGAACAAATATTGACAATAAACTCTATTTAGATGGATTCGCAAAAATGTGTTTGACACAATAGGAGTGGTTACATTTTTTTAAGCAATTACGGTTTTCGAATTATACACCTTTTATGGATGGAAATCAAACAACTCTTTGAAGTTATTTATATTTAAATATGTATTTATTTATTAATTTAGTAAGTAATATAATTTCCACCAGTTTCTACCTCTAGGCTACATCTTTCTATGAACTTATCAATACGTATATAAAATCTATTGACTTTGATTTTTAAAAAGGTTTTTAAGGTTTTTTCGACCTCTTCTGTCATTGCCATTTTCCTTCTCATCAGGTGATTCGCTAAACTGCTAAAAATATAGTAATCTGATGGGGCTATATCGGATAAGTATGGAACATGACTCATTAGTCCTCAAACAATATTCTTAAGCATTTTTATCGTATCTCTTTTGATACGATGTCGCCCGTTGTCTTGAAGGACCCCTTTTCTTGTAATGATTAATGTTAGTTGCATGTAAACTGTCCAACTGAGCGCAGTAATCACCTTTGATGATCTTTTGATTTGGAATAAAATTTCAAAATGGATTATGCCATTCATATCTCACTAAACGCATAAGAGTATATTACGTGGATAAGGTCCTTCTCTCGGTTGTTTCCCAGGACTAACCACAGTCTGAACGTTTAATATATTGCACATAACCCACTTTTCGTCTCCTGTAACAATCCTACTAAAAAAATGGTTCACCCTTTAGTTGAGAAAGGCGAGATGAACAAATGTTGAGTCTTTGCTGCAAGCGTATCTCTGACATTTTCAGAGGAATGCATTGCCCCAGTCGTGAAACCTTACTTTCTCCTTAAAATGACGATGCGTAGCGAAATGGAGATATTTTGTAAAATATCTTAATTAAATTCCACTCTGGTTGTCTGAACGGCGTTTATCTTTCAGACCAACTGTAAAAGAACAACCCTGACCTCCTCACGTTATTTGGAGACTACGTGCTATTGTATCCCGCCATGGGAAACGACACTTCCTGTTAGGGAACATTCACGAATTTTCGACTCATGAGCGCATTGGGGAAATATTCCCCAATCGTGTGAACTCGTCCCAAGCCTCCCCATCCCCCCGGGTGACGAGGCGAGAAAGAACCGCTGTGTCTCGCACTTTGCTGTTAAATGATGAATCGACTCCGCCTCCGGATTAAGATGTCTTGAACTTGTGACTCCTTTCTCCAAATTCCCCTTCCCCCTCAGAATTGGGCATACAAATACTCCGTTTCGACTGTAGTTCGATGAGTACTGCACGCACCTCAAGTTCGTCTTCATCGTCTAAAGTCTAAGTCCCGAGAGCGTTCGTCAGACAGCAAGACTTTCTCCGCCGTGATTATACCCTAGTCAATTGGTAGCTTCTGTGAACGGCAAGCCTTTGAATTTGCGCAACAGTCTCCCTCCGTTTAGTCGAACCGAAGAAAATCTCCATCGATTACCTTTGAGGAAAAGAACTTTCCTCTTCCAGTGGAATTACGAGAATTCCCACAATTCTCGTCGAGCGTCATGTTTGGAAATTGGCTATCTTCATCGGAAGGTTCGTTCGGATCGTGCCCCACTCGCCTCATCGCAAGAAGGACCTACCTCGAAGTCACCGACCCATAAGACTGAAACCCCCCTCCATTCATACATAGTATTGTAAAATTCCCCCATTTGATCTGAGCCTAGTAACGCTAATCAATTAATTGAATTTGAGAATCCCTCCTCATAATAACTATCTAAAGACTATTTCAGTTTAAATAATCCCCTTTGGCCATCTTTTAAATTCTTATTTTGATGTTTGTAAATAAAATTATATTTTTGTTGTTTCCTCTTTAACTAACCTTGAACGATACTCTCGGCTTATTCAAGCAAATCTAGCCAACCATTTATGCAGTCTGTCTGATTATTAAAGATTTGAAACCCAACACCTCAAGTTTGACGTCCTAGTCGATCGTTAATCCCTGCGAACAGTCCTCAAACAGTTCGCGTTGCAGTAGATGATTAGGAAACCCCCCACATAATATAGGAGTAGTGTATGGTATAGAGTGCTGTACCACGACACTAACGTTTCCCGAACGAAAATTCTGAAGCCATTTTTGGCACTGGCTCACACTAATTGTTCCTTCACCGTACACTTGACAAACTTTCAGCTGTTAACTTAGCATCATCAATTGATTTTATCCCAGTACTGGGCAAAGGCATTACCAAGACGCTTCCACTGGGTTCAGCGTAATATTATGCGAATGTCATGTAGAGAGATACATATATGATATTAATTTGATTTCCGCAATAATTGTTGAACAACCTGCAAATGAGCAAAACTACTAGCGTCAAATCTGAAACTTGCTTGCTTCGGTGGTTGATTGTCTTGCTTTATGGTTTGTTGGTTATGACTTTCGTAAGTAGTGTGTGTTACTGATAATAGACTGTCATATATTTCTTTAAGTCTTTCCTAATGCTTTAAATAAACAAAGTGGAACGGAAAATTTGGACCGTGCCATTAGAATCCTACTTTCTTTCAAACATTTTGTAAACAAACTACCAAGTAAACAATACATTCACCCTCAGTCTTTGTAAGGTCGATTGTTAACCCAATCCCCCCCTCCCCCCGATTCTTTATTATTTATCATGTTCTTAAGTGATTGCAAAATTTCTTCTTTCTCTACTAGAGAAATATTCTCCTGATTTATTGAATTAATCTGGTGTCTGGTGGTTATTGGTATAGTTCCTTGTCGTAGAATGACTCCCGACGATACCATATATATCACTATTCGTTGAGGGAACTTCTTTAATTATCTCTAGAGTGCGTTACTGTCTGGCGGCCGATATTATGTATCTTCGATATGCTTAAGAAGTGGAACTGAGCTCAAGGATAATAATATTGCTATCATTAATAAAATAGAGTTTTATTAATAATAACTATCAACAATACACAAAAACGGAAAATATTGACATAAACAGAATGGAAAGGGTCGTGGAGACTCGGGCTAATCCGAGGATTTAAAGGATTTCAAAAGGTAAAACAAATATAGAGTTAAAGAGATGGGATGGTTCGATAAACCATTTAAAGCACAGGATAGAATTGACAAAAGGGATCAATACTCAAAGGTGACGTTTGGCTTACGTAACTTTTACACTAGTGGTGCAGTGGAAGGCGACTTGAAGGAATATTCGGTCCGCTGGCGAGTTCCAGCCGAAGGGGGGGGGGATAAGATGATCCTGACGTGGCATCTTGGGAAGGAGAACCGTTTCTCGACGAACGGCTTGAAGAACAATGGCTGTTCTACGTTGTTCTCTTCTGAACAAAGGGAAGGTGAGAACCGTCTCTTGACTACGGGCTCAAGAACAATGGCTGTTCTAATGTTGTTCTCCTCTGAACAACAAGGGGGAAGGGTGAGAACCGTCTCTTGTCTACGGGCTCAAGAACAATGGCTGTTCTAATGCTGTTCTCCTCTGAACAACAGGGGGGTGAGAACCGTTTCTTGGCGAAGGGCTCAAAACGAACAATGGCTGTTCTAATGCTGTTCTCCTCTGAACAACAGGGGGGGTGAGAACCGTTTCTTGGCGAAGGGCTCAAAACGAACAATGGCTGTTCTAATGCTGTTCTCCTCTGAACAACAGGGGGGGAAGGGTGAGAACCGTTTCTTGGCGAAGGCCTCAAAAGAACAATGGCTGTTCTAGTGCTGTTCTCCTCTGAACAACAAGGGGGAAGCCTTGGGGACTTGGCGTCACGGAAGGCTCGAACCTTTGGCACTCAAGGAATATTGTCCTCCTTCTGGACAAGTGATGGTTAATCTCGAGGTCGAGGTCCCTTGGCGCACAAAGGGAGAGAGGGTCGTGGTGATGTTTCGCGACGAAAATCTGGATCTCCAATCTGATCTTAGTGGTAAAGTTTCCATATAAATAGCCAGGACATCTCCTTGGCGTGGGGGGACAATAGAGTGGGAGCTTCGAGGGAATGCACAGCCGGGCCGGAGAACAATGCCTTATCTGCCCATAAGCCTAACTCAATCTGGCGAGGTCGGCGTATGGGGGCGAACGGGGAGACGATAACCTCCTTGTTTAAACATTGACATCCGGTAGCTGTGATAAGACTCCAAGCTTCGAATCGAAGATGCACGTGGGCAGCATCGTGGTTTTAAATAATATGGGATAGGAGTTGAAATTAACGCAGCTTCAACTCGTTCTATCACATTCCTAATGGACTCATTCAACTCTTTCCATAGTCTTTTTTTTCTTTATGCGATTTTACTTCTTTCTTTATCCTTTAGTGTCTAAATTTGCTGTTTTCCAATTGTTTTGCCTGTTTTGTTGGGGGTTTTACCTGTAGTTTTATCATTTAATTTGTGTTGTATCTTCAATGTTCTACCGTGAGTTGTTTTTTAATAAGTTGTTTTGAGTTTGAAAAGAGGAAAGTGTAGGGAAAGAATTTGGGAACGGTGGCGAGAATCGAACCTTTAACTTATTTTAATTTAAGGGAGTTCCACCTGGTGGCTGACATCAAGGCCATAAACAGCCGAAATTAATTTTAGCCTATTTTTTAGCTATATTAAACAGAACAATAAAAATCACAAACACCGATAAAGAGTAAACCACACAAAACCATAACCCTATAAAAAAACAACTAAGGCCAAAAAAATTAAAAAGATGCCCATGTGCTGGAAGCACATTTTGCATGACTCATTTGTCGCAATAGGCAAGACATTTTTTGGTCTCCCACCCCCGAGGGAACCAGCAAAGCTTGCTGACATGCTGGATCTTGCTGAGGATTTCGTACCAGTACAAATACAAAAGCGGTAGTAGCCAACCTCTTCAGCCAAAGCCTGGGCTTCGACTTTCACCATGTTGTGTTGTGTCTCTGACCTCCACAAGAGCATCTCTCTCTTGCCCAGCCTTGTACCTCACTGCCTCCACACTCTTAATCCTGCTCTTGAAGAACAATTTTAGTAATCGAACTCTTACGATTCAGGTGTCATCGTTTATTATATTCTTTTAATCTTTTTTCTATAAGGGCCATTATAAAAATAAGCAATTACAAAAAAACAAAAAAACAACGCCTGTGCTGTCCCCCGGCTGGATGGCGCCCGTAGCATTTGCCTAGTCTGCCTAGTGGACGGCACGGCCCTGGCTGGAAGGAGACGAGCGTCTCTCAGGGGTCCAACTATTTACCCAACACCTATAAATCTAAATGTACAGGAGACGGTCTGCCTCCTATAAGAACTCAAAACCACCACAATTTGGTGTGCAGGAGCCAATCAAGCAGAAGGGACGAGCGGTATCGGCCTAACTCGTCCCGGTACCGGGAGAGGTAACGTGCGCTTAAATTTTCCCAGACTGCGACATCCGAAAGATTTGGCGGACAGTCTTGGAAACCGAGAACTCGTCATAGTAAGTTTCATGGGGAGCGTTCCATTAGTTGGCGCTGCGTCCCGCGAATGCTGCCTAATTTGGAAAGGTAACAAACTTCAAATTTTCCCATTCAAAAGTAATCTATTATTTACATATACATTGAACTGTTGGATTTTCTTTGCACTTTTAAGAAATATCAAGTTCGTTTTGTCTTTTTAAGTTTTTTACTTGGCTTTTTACTCGAAGTCGATAATGGATGTAATTTGGCCAGTTTACAATGTTGCTATTGTTCTTTTTAGCAAGTGATACTAGTAGAATCTTTCTCCTATAGCAAACCACAGTATTTTTTATCCATAGCGAGCTTCTATTTCGAGTGGTGGTTTCCCTACTTTTGGAACGTATTATTATGCATAGAATACATAATTAAAAATAAATTTGGTACATCACAGCGATATTATTAATATTAACTTCCATCTTGTCGACCTTGACTCATTTTAATACGAAAAACATCGAAATTTGCCTTTCTGAAATTAAGAATATTACTTTGGTGTTTTGTTTAAAAACCCGACATTGGGTTAAATCGAAGACCATTGTGATCGCATATATGTATGTATAGTTGTGCATTCAAGTGTATGATTTATGATCAAATTTAGATCTCAAATCAAATATAAATATACAAGTGAATAACTGTATAGTCAAGCCAATAATTGTAAGTATATATTTGGAAAATCGAGTGTATTTTTTTATAATTGTATACTCAAATATATAATTATAATTTCAGCCTAATCACAGTAATTGAAAACTTAAAACAGACAAATCCGATAAGTGGAGTTATAGAGCAATTATATAATGCCTTCCTTGCCCCAACTCATGCAGTTCTCTCAGTAGTATTTAGAATTTGAGTAAAATGTATACATACATGCCTAAGAAAGTAATCTTCTCCAGTGCCTTGGCGATTATCCTTTTGGTTTGTACCCTTTCTATGTACCAGTCAAATTGGGAGGTTACAGTGAACAATCTTGTCAAGATTCTACCCATGAGACTCGTGAGTATAAGCCATTTTTCTACGTTAGCGAAATTAACTTTTGGACCAGGGGGATGGGGGGGGCGCAGGAGCTATTTGTCAAAAAGACCCACCTATTACTCTTTTAAGAGGTGCAAAATATATTTTTTAAATTTTATTAATAAGAACTAATAATGTACTCGTAATTTTGTTTCATTAGATATAAAACAATAGTTTAAAGCGATATAGGATTTAATATATATATATATATATATATATATATATATATATATATATATATATATATATATATATATATGTAGTGCTCATGTACGAAATTCTTTGGCGCATTCATATACACGTTCTTTCTCCCCTATGTAAAATCAGGCACAGTTTGTAGAGCTACACAGGATTACCTTAACAAAACGAATTTATGAACCTAAAGGTGATGTGAGACGAGGCAGTACCACATCCAGTATTTTTAATCATATTAGCAATTTCAACCACCAAATTGCCTATTCAAAGGCACAAATCATATATAATTGTAAAGATTTCCGGAAAAGAAAAATAGTAGGATCTATATTAATAGGAGAAATTCCCAATTTTACTTTGTCTGATGGGCAATTGAAATGCAGCCCCCATTCCCGTAACCTCATCGTAAAAAGCTTAGTCAACGATCTTAGACTCGAACCCCCTGATTAATGACCTTTTTCCCCCGTTTTTTTTCTGATCTGTACGCTATTTATAGACTTTTGTAACAATTGCATTTTCAATATACGACTGAAGAGGGTATGATAAACTACATACTGAAACTAGTCTCGTAAATTACACAGGCACCCCTGCGGGGTCTGGCCTTACGGCCTTATTTGCTAATCTTAACCGCCTTTTTCAATCTCCTTTATAGAATCTTTATTTTAACACCCTTTTCTTCTTCTTCTTTTGTTCTTTTTTTCTTTTTCGTTTCTTTTTTCTTCTTTTTTCCCTTTTTTTTGTTTTTCTTCTTTTTTTTAGGTGACAACCGAACTAAAAGAAAAAATCTTATTCAAACACCTTCAAAAAATCTCGTTCTTAAAATATAGGGTTATTGGATATATATATATATATATATATATATATATATATATATATATATATATATATATATATATATATATAAGGGTGTTCCAATAACTTGGACCGATATTAAATGTGAGTTAAGTTTAAGCGTTTAATGATTTTTTTCTTTTTCTTTCAGGTTTAACAAGTTCAGTCTTTGGCAATTTCAACCATGGAAAGATTAACAATCGAACAACGAGTTAAAGTTATCGAAGCCTTATTACAAAAATGGACGTTCAAACAGAAACTCATTTCGGGCGATTTTTTTGGTCAACATAATCGACCAACCGAGAGTGGAATTGGGAAAATTGTTCGTAAATTCAAACAAACGGGGTCGGTGGCAGATATGGAAACGCCATTGCGTGCTCGTTTAGGCCGTTCAGCTGAAAACATTGCTGCAGTGCGCGAGAATGTGGCCGAAGATCCAGACACCTCTATTCGTCGTCGCGCGCAGGAATTGAACCTCTCCACAACAACGTTACATCGAATTTTGACAAAAGATTTGTCTCTACACGCTTACAAAATTCAATTGACACAAGAACTGAAGACTGCTGACCATTTGAAGCGCCGTACATTCGTCAATTGGTTGCACGAGTAAAGACAAGCCGATGATGATTTTTCGCAAAAAATCATCTTTAGTGATGAAGCCCATTCTCATCTTGGTGGATTCGTTAATAAGCAGAATTGTCGCATTTGGGCTGATGAAAATCACAGGAAGATTGTTGAAAAGCCACTGCATCCACAAAAGGTCACTGTTTGGTGTGCATTTTTTGCTAGCGGAATCATTGGGCCGTATTTCTTCGAAAATGATGCCGGGAATTCTGTTACGGTGACAGGCGAGCGATACCGTGACATGATAACCAACTTTTTATGGCCTGAATTGAATTCTATGGATTTCGAAGATTTGTAGTTTCAACAGGACGGCACCACATGCCACACAGCCAATACAACAATGGCTTTATTGAATGAGAAGTTACCAGGTCGCATCATCTCTCGAAACAGCAAGGTCGATTGGCTACCACGATCGTGTGACTTGACGCCTTTAGATTTTTTCCGTTGAGGTCATCTCAAAAGTAAGGTCTCTTCCAACAAGCCAACAACAATTCAACAGCTGAAGGATGAGATAATAAGGCATATTGGTGAGATCGGGGAGCAACTATGCAGAGACGTCATCAAAGATTTTGACCATCGAGTGGAGGTGTGCCGCCGAAGCCTTGGCGGACATTTAGGCGATATTATTTTGCACATATAATTGCCATGACGACTCAAATAACATGATCCAATAGTGAAATCAATAAATTTCCACCAATAACACTGTTTTATTTACTTCTAACTTCGATCTGTCTTAATGGAGCACCCTTTATATATGTAGAAAACCTACCACCATTAAATTGGGTACACATTTTTTTAGTAGGTCTCCCAGTCAGTTTAAATTATCTTGCATTAAAAGCCGAATTTTCAGATCCTACCATATTTGATCTAACTGGTTATCTTTTCTTGAAGAAATGACTTATTTAAGGGATTTCTTCAATTTTAATTATCACCCCGATTTGATCTTCGATCACTTAGTATCCAAATTTCTCTCCAAAATATATTCTCCTCGACCAATTCTTATTACTGTGTCTAAGCAGAATGTTTACCTTAGCCTACCCCATCTCGAGCCTTTGACATCCAAGTTTAAAAAACTCCTTCTCTCTACCCTCAACAACCATTTGCCTCAATGCCAATTCTTTTGTATCAATTCCAACCCTGTATCGTTGAATTCCTTTTTTATCCATAAGGAGCCAATTCGTATTGGCTTGCGATCCTGTATAATTTACAATTATACATGTACGACCTGCCACAGTCGTTATGTAGGCTAAATTGGCTTACAACTCAAATGCAGAATCGCAAAGCATTTAGGTTTGTATCATAGGACTGGTATTCCCATCTCTAAACCTGAAGCCTCTTCCATCAGGCAACCCTCTGAGTATCACCAACATCCTCTTAATCCTGATTCATTTACCAGCTTATCTCCACCCTTAACTTCTCTCGATTTGAAAATCTTAGAGTCACTGTACATCAATAAAATAAATCCCAGCCTTAATAATTACACCTCTTCAATTAAACTATTCACTGTACAACCAACCAATACTTCAATACATTAACTAGCCACCCGACCGACCGAACAAATCTCGTTAGTAGTTTTTCTATCGTTAGTTAATTGATTTCACCACCCCGACGATAAAGGTTAGCCCCTCTCTTTAATTCAATCACATTTGTTTTCGGTTTTTGGTTTATAATTTAATATAATAGGTTATTTTATTGTTTATTCCAGTTACCTTTTATTTTTGATACTCAAGTCAGTTTATGTTTAAACTTCACTTCTTCCTCTATTTTTATTATTAAGTAATTCTATATATTGTTATTTTTGTTTTTACTTTCCTCTCAATATTTGTCAATTATATTGATTTACCTTACCTTCCTCCGCTTTTTTAGCCATTATATAATGTATGTTTCTGACTCCTTAACTGTTATTGTGAATATTCCTTCCCCTTCTCATTAGTCGATACAGTCGTTGAGGATTGTCCGAGTGAAGGTCCGAAACGTCCGGCCAATAAATGATTAGTGTAATCTCCTGATTCTTCATATTCCGACTTAGTATCAGATTCCCAAGGAACAAATCAATTATATATATATATATATATATATATATATATATATATATATATATATATATATATATATATATATATATATATGTATATATATATATATATATATATATATATATATATATATATATATATATATGAGAAAAAGACTGAAATGAGCAATGAGACAAGAAACCATTTTTTTTTAAAGGTAAGAGAAAGGGACATTGGAAGAACAGAAGGATCAAAGAGAGCAAAGAGCGGCACAATGAAGGCAATCCTTACTGAGAAGACGGAAATAACGCAATCAGCAATTGGGGGTAGGCCCGTCTTCCCCGGCGCAGGAGCATGCGACCCAGAACAGTCCAAAAAGTAGTATAGGCCACAATTCGGTGTGCACGACTCAGACACGAGCACAAGGGATGATCGGTAGCGACCCTACTCCTCCTGGTACCGAGATAGGTAAGGGGCGCGAAGATCACCCAGAGTGGGACATTCAACAAGAATGTGCCGAACAGTCTAGGGGACAACGCAGTCGTCGCAGTAAGGCGCAGGCGAACGCTCCATCAAATGGCAGTGCTTCCCACGAGTGTGTCCAATTCGGAGACGACAAAAAGCAACGTGAAACCGTCGCGGCATTGGGGGGTAGGTCCATAGGAACAGTCGCGGCGCAATGGCATGTAAATTTAAGTTCCCCTCGACTATGACCATCTCCCATCTCCTTTGCCAAGCAGCCCGGAGAGCTGCCGTATTCCTGTCATATAATCGCCTTGGTTTTCTATTCCTATTCGTAAGGCAAAGCAGCGCAGGCGCATCTGCGAGAGGTGTTTCGGAGCAATCGCTCTTGTAACGATGAAAAGCCTGTAGACTCATTATCCTACGCCTAAGCATCCATATGCACAACACTATTCTCAAATATGTACGTAAAACTCATAAATGCCCTATTCCTTCCGAGAATGCAAGCAATCCAAGGACACTATTCAAAATTCTTCCAATTCTGAACCACATCATCTTACACTTCGCCACACTTTATTTCTCAACATCCTTTTATTGTGCCGACCTCCACAAAGGAAGTACCCATCCCCCTATTTCCCGCTAAAAAGATCTGTTCTCCACTTCACACTCGTTTCCTCCTAGTATCTATCGTACGTTCCTCCCTGTTCTATTCCTTCACCTTTTTGTAACTTTGACATCTGCATTAAAATATGATGTTGTTCGTCTGATTCTAAAGAAACTAACTCAATCTAGACTCAATCAGTCACACTCGATCTCTCAGCACTCGTTCCTTTCAAATGTTCTCGATATATCGAGGGCCCACGATTCTGAAGAGCGCTATAAAAATTCCTTATTCTTAATACCTTGGTGGATATCATGTGATCATCACTGAATAACTGATAAGTATGATTTATTAAAACTGCACATTATACTGTACTGTCCTACTTTTTACTTTACAGGTTTCCAATGAAACGGTTACAGAAAACGAAGCGGTCAAATTTAAACTAATGCAGCCAGACCGCGCACAATCGAGACTGCCAGAGAGGCCACCTAAGAATCAAATGTGAGTAATTAGATATAGGTCTGATGATAAATAGTACAATGTGCTGGCTCTCTGAGGATAAATAGTACAATGTGCTGGCTCTCATTTTATTATATACCATGTACGCCACAAGGAAAACAGTACCAGAGTTGGCGGCCTAAGAAACGGCTATTACACATAGTGATTTTTTAATCGTTTGGACATCCTCCCATCCCGAAATCTTAAACAGGGATGGATGTTCAACCAAACCTAACTTAAGT